>CM060317.1:74066733-74104924 GCA_030674155.1 Stramonita haemastoma | reverse complement strand
CCCATAGGGACCTGAAATCAAGAAATTTTCCTGAGCTCTCTCTCTCTCTTGAAAAATGCTATGCTTGGGCGTTACATCATAATGTTTTGTTTTTTTTTAATGCTTGTTTGCTGTTAGTTTTTTTGTTTTTGTAGTTTTTTTTCCCCATAACATTGATTTAAAGTAAGAAAGATAATATGTTAAAATGTTTTATATGTTTGCAATTCTTTTTCTTTTTTTTTATTGGGTTGCTCTCTACGCAGCTGTCCCCTCAATTCTAATCTGTTCGATTTATTTCAGTATAGCCTAATCAGTACATCTGTTCTGACATTAATGTTCGGGTCAGTTAGGGATTATGTGTTTGTTGAATACATAAGTCCTATCTTCTTTTTCATGATTATCAATGTATCTAGTGGGGATAATGCATATCGGGCATCTGTTGAATATATACCCTTTTTTTTCTTAAATCATAGGTTGAACTTTTACTGTTGGTGATGGTGTTTCTTTTCTTTGGTTACATATATAATTTGTTTGTTTTTTATGGGGGTGGGATGTTTTTGTTTGCTGTTGTTTGTTTTTTGTTTGGCTTTTTGGGGGTGGGGGTGGGGGTGGGGGGGGGGGCTATTCCCTAATCAGGGCATGGGCCGGATGAAAAAAAAATGTGTATGCTATTACCCTTGGAAAATAAAGATTATTCTCTCTCTCTCTCTCTCTCTCTCTCTCTCTCTCTCTCTCTCTCTCTCTCTCTCTCTCTAATTGGTATAAGACTTATATCAACTGAAGTCCTTCGGATGAGACTAGAGCCCAAAATATGCAGTAGGGGTGTCAGGTACCGATTCGGAGATTTTGGAATAAAACTGATAATATGACCATTTCTGCACCTAAAAACATCAATAAGATAATGATATTTGGTTTCTTATTATTACTTTAAAATTTTTTTTATCAAACTCGCATTTTAAAACACCTACCACCGGCGATTCTGATGAAAAAAATCCTGAAGATACGACTTTTCCGCAACCTGTATTCCCTCGAGATTTACAGTAGACTGGCCGAGTAACACACTCGAGCATTTATTATTTCGGAAGCTCACCAGGAGAGAAGGCTGCACAGAAAGACGGAAAAACATAATCTGTGTATACTGTTCACAGGTTCAGACAAAACAAACAAACAAAACAAACCAGTTTCAAAGCAGTACTATCCAGTGTGGTGATGGTGGGTTGATAGTATAGTCTCCAAATCGGATAGCTCCGCCGGGACTTTAATGTAACCAAACCAGTTGTACTCTCCAGCATTAGGCTACCATGGAAGTCACAGTTATGTGTAGCTGTGTCTACAGCTAAAGAAATAATCAAGGACAGCCGAGGCTGATCTAAATCAGACGATTAAAAAAAAAATTCACTTGAACACTACAAATATAAGACAGGGCATGACTGTCAACAATCACTGACTTAAAGCTACAGATAGTACACACACACACACACACACACACACACACACACACACACACACACACACACACAACACACGCGCGCGCGCGCACGCACGCACGCACGCACCACCCACACAATCCCCTTCAGTAGGTTACTTCTTAAGCTCCACCACCTAAGGAGTCGCATTGCACATGAGGTCATTTTTTAGTTATTGACATGTTATTAATCTGCAATAACAGGCTATACAAAACACCACCACCACCAACAAAAATTAAATGAACAATTCTGTTGTTACAACTTGAAGTGATAGACTGTAGGAAATGACAAAATGAGAAATTGACAAGTTAAGCATCCTATTAGGTAGCCAGAATGAGGGCTTTGGTATTTTTAAAATAATTTTAAAGGCAAATGGAAACAAAATTGTGCCTTGATATTTCATTATAAAATAGAATAGAGGCTATAGGTTTATAATCAATCAAAATCTTAAAAATCGACAACTTGACCCCCATCTGCCTTTTATGCCTGCTAACGAAAAATTAGGTCAGGTACTAAGGGACTCATTTCGTGGTGGAGCGTCACGCATTAGACAAAAAAAAAAAATCTCTTCTTTTCAAACAATTTCTACAGCTGGAAATTAGCCGAGAACACAATTGCTACGCATCACAAATTGAGAATAAGTTTTTTAACACCAAGCAAAAGCCTTCGAAACCTTTAAAGCCCAACTGTTCCCTTTTGTTTTAGTAGAATACCCATATGCCTACATTGTTTCCGGTATTTAGACTCCAAGCCATGTGGTAATATTGCGCGACACTAATGGAGGTGGCCTTGTGAGAAGGTACTCAGTAAAGCTACATAACGGTAAATATTGATTCACTGTTTTGTTGAACACAGTGCTCTGTTGACTTTATAATTATTATAAATGGTATCAGTGTATTGCCTCGTTGCTTGCATATTTCAGACCAAGTAGCGCTATCATCAAAGAGGAAAAGGGTTGGTTACTTCGTGTTACTGGTTAGTGGTTACACACTGTTGGTAATGTACGATCCAGATCCTGTCATTCAGGCCCTTCTGACAATAATGTGCTGGTGCGCGGGAGCGATAAACGTCCGTCTGTCCGCAAGGTTGAGGGGATGCCCGTGGTGTAGAGTGAAGAGATCACGAAGGTGACAGATTATGAAGTTTAGAAGTTGTAATACAGGCACATACTATTTTTCAAAGAAAATCAAATCATTTAGATGGGGGGGGGGGGGGGGGGGGGGGGGGGGGAGGGTGGCTGGTTTTGATAGGCCTGCAGTGGCACAAATGTGTTGACATGATTTGTGACTGGTATGACTGCACAATGCAGTTCACAGATTGTGATATATATATATATATATATCATTTATATGCAAGTCAGTAAGTGACTTCCTAATTGCTCAGGGAGCTACATGATGCCACTGAATGATGAATCTTTTACTGTTTTACTTTCAGGATATGACATGAACAAACATGACTTTTTATATTTTAAAAATAAACTGCTAAACACAATGATTATAAATATATGAATGGGTTTTGGCTAGGTAAGTTATCTCATTGGAGGCACTCTTAGGGCCTACATGGTTTAGAATCAAACATTAAGTTCAGTATATAAAGCCAATGCTTTTGTTTTTAGTTCATTCATGTGAAATTATCCTATAAAATGGTAAAAGAAACTTCTTTTTAGATGAAAGGAAATCATTTCTTTGTACAAGAGTTTTATTACCTTTCTCAGTTTCTGAATATTTTGGATACATGCAGCCTTGTTCAACTTCAAAGCATCTCATTCTAGCCATCTGAAAAGATTTGACAATAATGCTGAAAACAAGTGAGAACAACAATGATGTGTTTTTTTCTGATGATTATACCATAAGACTTAGGTAACCCTACAGTAGACACTTGTGCTAATGATGCTTTTTTGTGTTCTATAGCCAGTATAGGCTTGTGACAGAGGAGACCCAGAACTTTTGATGAAAGGCAGAGGAGCAGAATGGAGCAGAAGACTGGTGACATGAGCAACAATTGAGAGGTAGGTGTTTGACAGATGTTTGACATGTATCTTAGAGTGTATGTTGTCATGAAGGGTAGATCCTTTGTAGGTTGCCACTCTATTATGTACTTCAGCTCATGATGCCAAGTGGAGAAATTTAGCCGGTAAACTGATTTATCTGCACTCCACACAACTTTTTTCAGCAAGAATAAAATAACATAGGATAAGAATGTTTCTTCCTTTCATCTATGTTCATCTGTTGGACGGTTCAGTCCCTGAGATAACAGCAGCAGTTCATAACACTGCAGGTCCTCCAGTCTCAGCAGTTACAGCACACGAATCCAACATCATTAGTCAAGAGTGCTAAATTAGAGCGCTCCCTCCATTTTCCTAGTCCAAATGTGGTCAGTTCCTGCTATAAATGGCACCAGCTGGCCCCATCTGGGCGGGATGTGATTGGATGATTAGCAGCTGAGAGGAGCTGAAAGTGGAGGAAACTGACAGCTGTGCAGAGCTTCTTACCTGTTGGGGAGAAGTGGGCAAGATCCTCTTTAGGAGTGCCTCATGTGCAGAACTGCAGCAGGTTTTGTTTTCTGGCTTCCTGTCTTGCCAGGGCACTGCACTGTGTAGCCTGTCTGCACTTTTAAATTGATCTGGGAGGTTGTTAAAATCCCTGCCCGGTATTCACCAGACACCATGTGTGCAATTCAAATCCATGACTTGGACTTTTGGGATTTACTTTTTTTTTTTTTTTTTACATTTAGCACCATTTTAAGTCAGAGCAGATTTATTACCTGCGTGAAATACTGTCTGCTCTCCCCGGGGAGAGCACATTGCCACAAGAGCAATGCCACCCCTTTTTTTTTCCTGTCCTGTCTGCAACTGTAGTTGTTTCCATATCAGAGTGGCTTTTTGCTATTTTGCCAGGGACAACTCTCTTAATGCCGTGGGTTCTTTAATGTGCGCTAAATAGTTCTGTGTAACACTTCGGACCTTTGGTTATTGTCTCATCCAAAAGACTAGGACCCAGACCACCACTCATGATATAATGGATGGGGAGAAAGTTTTTGGCCCAAACGAGGTTCGAACCACCGCACACAACCTGGACTTTACCCTTTCTAGACCACGTTACCACTAGACCACCAATCCACCTGTGGGATGTGGTTCTAGTTACTGCTGCAGACTGACCTTATGCTTTGCCGATATCAGCTGTTCATGTCAGAAATGATGTATGCGTACATATTTTTGTTTGTAATTTGTTCCTCAGCTGGAGCTCCAAGTCCGAGTTTCACCATTTGTGAGATTTTTGCGCATGTGACCATTTTTGCCCACCACGAATGAAGCCACATTCTGATTGCAGAAATGTATGCTGGGTAAGTTTGCGTTTCCATAACCCACTGAACGCTGACAGTGACATGCATTATGGGATCTTACACATATATATTTTTATCTTCTGTATGTGTATATATATGCACAAAAGCAATTAAAGCACTGGCGGGTCTATACTTGAAGTTGATCTGGAAGAGTTCACCAGATCTGCCATGATTCGAACCCACGACTTCATGACTCATGGGATTGAAGTTGACGGTCCTAGCCACTTAGCTGTGGCACCTGTTGTATGCATACATAAATCATGCTTTCAGCTTTTTAGCCCTGGCTGTTTGTACAGGTAAGTTTCTTCCAGTGCTGGAGATTGTCTGGTGAGTTTCAGGATCATTGTCAAGAAGAGAGCAAAATTTTTGCTTAATTAGTTAACAGAGATGATTATTCTGCCAGTGCATTGGGTTACAAGAATTATTCTGATTTGGGGGAGTGCTGCCTCATCTTCTGTGACATCCTTGTCCTGCTGTTCCCACACTGCTCATTTCAATCTCCCCGCCACAGTCATACCCAGATTTGTTATATCTCATCCTCAGGTTCAGAAGTCCACAGGGTGCATATCAATATCAGGCCGCCGTGGGGCCACTAGCCAGAGGGGCCCAGCACTGCTGCTGGGTCACTTTGGTGGTGTTCAGTGGTTTCTGAGCTAACATATGCTGGACACCCCCTACTAATAACAGTATTGGCTCAGTCGCGGAGTCAAAGTGAGTGAGTCACCACAACGTCCCTCCAACGACCGCACCCCTTGAACCTCCAAACCCCAAAGGTTTTGACTCAAACTCACCACAGGCACAGAAGTGTATGGGGAAACTGAGGCAAGAGTAGGCATGGTTTATTTACGTAAGCATGGGTGATTTTCCTTCTGTTTTAAATAGAATTCCATTTTGGCGATTTTCAGATATTTTTCATGAAAAAAAGAGGAATATTAGATTCAAAACCATGAATCCTTTTGAAAATGACCAAAATGACAACCTGTGACAAACACCTTTAAAACCCTTGAAAGTCAAGGCTCATCTATTGAAAGTATTCTCATTAAGGATGATGATAAGATAAAGATCACACTTTTGTGTGGAAAAATAATTAAAAGTTTAATTACATGTGAGAGAGTGTGGCGCTTTAAAGGTGGGCGGCTGCAAGGTTATGTGGATGGGTGAGAGCTTATGTTTGGATACTAGGCTATGTTGTGGTATTTTCAGTGATATTGTTTGCTGTTTTTATATGTGGCTTGTAACCCCCGTGAATTTTTCTGTGGGATGATAAAATATTTGGATTGAATTGAACTGAAATGAGTGCTTGGACCAAACAAACAAGGACTTGCAGGCAATAAAGGCTCCAAGGAGGTAATTGATTTGGCACATGCGTGTTAAGTCTAGAAGTCATCTCTGGATAGTTCAGTTGGATAGATTTTTGTCATTTAGAGTTCAAAACGGCAAAGCAAAAACTATGCATTGAAACTTATGTAATAGACAAAAACATCGTGTGTGTATGTGTGTGTGTGTGTGTGTGTGTGTGTGTGTGTGTGTGTGTGTGTGTGTGGTGTTTTATGTAAATAAGTTTTGGGGAGGCAAGAGGGGAATCATTGTTAATTTTGTAGAAGAGGTACTAAAAGGAAACTGATAAAAGGAGGGAGAAGGAGGGGCTAGATTCATTTGTCAATTGTGAGAAAGGGGTAGGGTATGTATGGCTAGGTAACTGGGAATAGAAAGTAGACTCGCCTATAAAAGAGCATGTATTTCTCCTGTGGTTTTATTTGGGGCTGATAACTATCTTTGGCCATTAATACAACTTTGGTTCTTTTGGAAACGGGCATGATTTTTGAAAAGTACAGTAAGCTGGAAATTGCTGATTTCAGAGCTGAAAAATTGTAATTCAACAATGGGGAAATTAAAGAAATAAGCAAGAAATAACCATATCTTTTGGATTGATCCTTCGTTTAATTAGTTTTGGTTCTTTACAAAACACCCACAGTCCATTTGTATACAAAGGTATGCTTCTGGAAACCACTGAGCTGATTTCAAAACTTGGATATGGTAATAAAAAATCCAACATTTGTGACTTAGAGAAAATTTCCAAAACCAGTGTCAAAAGCTAGGTACCATTGTGTCTATGTACCATTGTGTCCACATGGCTTACATATATATACAAGCAGACACGCCAGCTGACCAACAATATTTTCCCAGTTACTAATGTTATGTGCTAACACTAACACTAACCTTTACAGTAACCTTTGTTATCTTAACCTGGCCCCACAGTCATGTGGACACAAAAGGTAGATGGATATGATGATACAAGGTGTGACACAAGCTTTTTTCTGTATTTTTGCGTTTTTAATGTGTAGAAGATTGGGGGGGGGGGGGGGGGGTATGTGAAAAGGGGCAGGATGGATAGCTAGCTGTATGTGGGAAGAGGCATAAGAAAGGTTATGGCAAAGTCATTGGTGTGAGTGAGTGTGAGAGCAAGAATTAGGGAATGGGCAAACATGTTTGTTTTTTTTTCTATGTAAGAGAGGAGGGGGGAAGTTTGAGCAAAACAGATACTTATTAAATAGAAAAAGTGAGGTTAAGTGGGAAATGCAGTTACCAAGATAATTACTTTTGTGCATGTATATACATGCATGGATGCATGAAAGGATAGAAAAGTGTGTATTATATGTAGTCCTTTACTTTGTTGTAATTGTTGTTGTGCGTTCCTCAGATAAATACTGTGGGGGTCACCCAGAATGTGCACTCTTGACGCATGCATCCCACCAGGGAATCACTGTGAGATCGGAATTGCACACCGAATGAGGTTTGCATATATGACTGGTTAAGCACCTCACCATATAAGCAGCTATACTTTGACTTGAGAAGATTTTTCTCCTGTAAAGGAGAGTGCAGGTTGTTATGTAAGAGCTTGTCATAGCTGAAGGCAATCTCAACACAACATTTTACAACATATCATTTCAGTGTAGGCCTTTGTAATTTGATGACGTCACACAGCTTTTGGTCCGGGCCAAGTCCTTCAGTTTTAATGTTTACATTTTGTTTAAATCAGATTAACTGTAAGTTGAAAAAAAAAAAAAGAATAAGAAGTATCAGACAATACAAAAGAACTGAAAGAGGCCAAAGAAACAGAAGAAGAAGTACATATTAAAGGAACTTGTAGAGGAAAAGCACAATAAAAACAAAGAAGTAAACGTATGGAAAAAGAAGAACACACAAAGAAGACAGAAGATGGTTAATAACAGGAAGGAAAGTGGTAGAACCCAAAAACAACCAGCAAAAGCACCAAAAAAACTGAAAGAGCAAAATGAAGAAAGGGTGAACAAACCAAAAACAAGAACAACAACAACAAAATTAGAAGCTGGGGGAAAAAATGGAAATAACAGAAAGGAAGGGGGGGGGGGGGGGGGGGGGGACAGAACATGGGCAAGAAACAAAAAAAGAAGAAAGAAAAGAAAAGGATACAGAAGAAACGGACAAATGTGGGTGATCTTCTTTCCATTTTAAACAAAATTCTGTAGTGGCAATTTTTGGACTAAAAATAATATTTTAAAAAGAAATACCTGATTACAAATTATTATTTAAAAAAACCAGATTGAAGACTTTGAATCTTTTTGAAAATGATCAAATTGCCAACCTGTGACAAACGCACCCTTGAAGATCCTTGAAAGTCAAGGTCTGACTATCAAAAGTATTTTCATTAACAATCACAAAAAATCGAAGATAATTTTTTGTGTATGCAAAAAATTAGTAAAAAGTTCCAAACAGACACAGATGAAAAATGCTTTAGTGGTGACTTAAGTTAAATTCTTTATAATAATCATTCTTGGCTTTAGATAGTGGCAATTTTCTTTATGAAATTCTTTTCCTTAGTAGTGACTTTCTGTACTGCATTCTTGGCTGAAGTGGTCACATGATCACAATCTTAGATTTATTCTTTGCTTTAGTGGTGATAATTATGATCACATTCTTTCCTTTAATGGTGACTTTCTTTACTACATTCTTGCTTTTATGGGTAACTTCGAGGCATTCTTGGCTTTAGTGGTGACTGTCTTTATCACATTTTTAGCTTTAGCGGTGACTGTCTTTATAACATTTTTGGCTTTTGTGGTGACCATTTTTTAAATCACATTTTTGGCTTTATGGTGACTGTCTGTATCACATTTTTGGCTTTAGTGCTGACTGTCTTCATCACATTTTTAGCTTTAGTGGTGACTGTCTTTATCACATTTTTGGCTTTAGTGGTGAATGTCTTTATCACATTTTTGGCTTTAGTAGTGACTTACCACATTTTTGCCTGTAATAATGAAAAATCCACTTCAACAATAGAATTTTTTCATTCTATAATGTGCTGAAAAACTGTTACTATCCAAACAAGTGTAATCACTGGATGCAGAAAGGCACATGAGTGCTTATTCCATTATCTTCAATATAAAAGAGTAAAATAAGTAAATACAAATTTAAACAGGGAAAAAATGTGGCACTGTACTGTAATTATATGCTGTCTTGGACAGGGTAGCTTGATTTTCATGAAGAGAAACTTACTGTGTAGTGTAATGGTATGGCACTGCTCTCCTGTGTACTGCACTATATTACATTATACTTCCATACCATCCATATTGTATCGTACTGGGCCATCCTATCCCATTCCATCCTTTACCATATTGATATTTTTGTCCCATCCCATACCATCCCAAATTTTCAAATTTATTTATTTATGTGCTATGAGTTGTATTGCAGATTGTGTTGAATAGAAAGTAAGGGGAATGTGGTGAGAGGATATATGACATAATGCCTCCTCATGTGAGTGTGGTGTGTGCATACTATGCATGCACATAAATTATTTGTGAAACTACATACATGGGTTTTGTTTGGGTTATTTTTTCAAATTGATTTTCCTTTTTTAAAAAAATTAAGTGCTGTTAGATAGTTGTACTGCAGATTATGTTGAATAGAAAATAAATTGTGAACTGTATGGAGATGTGAACATGTTTAGGTATTTGACATCTTTGTCAGAATGACCAAAACCATTTTGAATGATGGAAAGAAATGTGCACTGGGGAGGGGGGTCTCTTTTGTGTGTGTCTGTGTGTTGTTTGCTTTTCTTTTTTGGGGATGGTGTACTAGTATCATAGTTTTGTGTAGATTCAGTGAAAAAGAATATTTTTGCTTTACTTTTTGTTTTTAACTTTTTTTTATTTTTAGCTTTTTGAGAGAGAGAGAGAGAGAGAGAGAGAGAGAGAGAGAGGAGAGAGAGAGAGAGAGAGAGAGAGAGACAAGGCAAGGCAAGGCAAGGCAAGGCAAGGCAAGGCAAAGTATTTTATTCGAGGATAATAGATAAGCACTCGTGTGCTTTTTTACATCCAGTCCCCGCCCTTTTCAGGGATACATCAAGATGAAAAAGAGAGAGAGAGAGAGAGAGAGAGAGAGAGAGAGAGAGAGAGGAGAGAGAGAGAGAGAGAGAGAGAGAGAGTGTGTGTCTGTGGGGGGAGGTGGGGGGTAGGAGATGTGACTAAATTCCTCCTTGTGTTTGTGTATACTTGGTCTGGGGGGGAGGGGTGAGAGATTTGACTTAATTCTTCGTGTGTGTGTGTATGGATGTGTTTGTGTGTGTGTGTGTGTGTGTGTGTGTGTGTGTGTGTGTGTGTGTGTGTTGGGGGGGGGGGGGGGAGGGGAGAGTGAGAGGAGATGTAACTTAATTCATCCTTGTGCATGTATGTGTGTGTGTGGGGGGGGGGGGGGGAGGGGGGTGAGAGGAGATGTGACTAAATTCCTCCTCGTGCATGTGTGAGTGTGTGTGTGTGTGTGTGTGTGTGTGTGTGTGTGTGTGTGTGTGTGTGTGTGTGTGTGTGTGTGTGTGTGTTTGTTTGTGTGTGTGTGTGCGAGCGCGCATGTGCATGCGTGTGCATGCATGCGTGCGTGTGTGTGCATACGTGTGGTGGTAATCTGTATCATGGGCAGCCTGGGAAATTTATGCAAGTAAAACTGACATCAGTACCCAAAAGGTGTTAAATGGTTAAAGATTACTGAAAACCTTAGGCAGTTTTTGCAGATAATGTGCAGTCGATTTGCATAATTTTTCCGAGTTGACAATTATTGTTTATGTGACCAGACATGGAGAGAGAGAGATAGCCCTTGTGCATATATGATGGTATGCTATGTGAATGTGTGTGTATGTGTGTGTGCACATGTACATAAATACTATGCATGCATATGTTTGTGAATCTATATGAAATGTGCGCATTGGGTTTGTTTTTATGGGGTTTTTTTAATTTATTTTTTTAATAATTTATTTATCTTTGTGAATTACTTGTGATACAGACTGTTTTGAAGAGAAAATAAGCTGTGATAACCATAAAAATGTTAACATATTTTTCACATATGAGACATCTTTATCAGAAAGCAGTAAACAAAACCATGTTGAATGGTGGAAAGAAATATTTATTTGGGGATTTTCTGCTCTTTTGTGTGTGTGTGTTTTGTTTGCATTTCTTTTTCCTTTTTTTTCTTGAGTTTTTGGAAGAGGTTACAGCATCATAGTTTATACAGTTTCAGTGAAAAAAGCTTTTTGGGGGGGCTTTTCTTTTTTTCTTTCTTTTTTTTTGGAGAGCGATAGAGGTGTTGTATGTTGGAAATTTATGACATAAAAGATATCAGATTAGTACCTTAGATTGAAGAACAGTGTGTGAGTGTGCATGTTGGATGAGGGGGCAGGGATTATGAGATAGTACTGTGCATGATGGGCCATCTGGAAAAGTGATGCAAGTCAAACTGATGTCAGTGACCAAAAGTGGTGAAGCATTGAAGACTATTGAAAACCTCGGGTAGATTTTGTAGACAATCAGGGGTTGGCTTGCCTAATTTTTCTGAGTTGCCAATTAGGATTCATATGATAGAGAGAGAAAGAGTGTGTGTGAGGGGGAGGGAGTGAGAGAAGTGACTTAATGCCTTGTGTGTGTGTGTTTGGGGTGGAGAATGCGGTGAGAGATGTGAAACATGCATCGTATGTGTGTGATGTGTGTGTGTGTGTGGTGGGGAGTCAATTCCACCTTGTGCGTGAGTGAATGTGTGTGTGTGTGTGTGTGTGTGTGTGTGTGTGTGTGTGTGTGTGTGTGTGTGTGTGTGTGTGTGTGTGTGTGTGCGTGATGGGGGAGGGGAGGGGGAAGTCAATTCCACCTTTTGTGTGAGTGAATGTGTCTGTATGTGTGCTTGGTGAGGGGGGGGGGGGGGGGTCGGGGGAGGGAGATGTCTTAATTCCTCCTTGAATGTGTGTGTCTCCCTGTGTGTGTCCCTGTTTGTCACTCTGTGTGTGCTTGGTGTGTGTGTGGGGGGGGGGGGGGGGGGAGGAGATGTGACTTAATTCCTCCTTGTACTGTGTGTATGTGGTGGTGGTAAGGGGGGGGAATGAGAGGAGACGTGACTAAATTCCTCCTCGTGTGTGTGTGTGCGCATGCTTGTGTGTGTGTGTGTGTGTTTGGGGGGGGGGGGGGGGGGGGGGGGGGTGAGAGGAGATGTGACTTTATTCCTCCTCACGCGCACGTGTGTGTGTGTGTGGCTGCATATGTGGGGATGTAAACTGTATGATGCGCAAGCTGGAAAAATTATGCAAGTCATGCTGATACCAGTACCCAAAAGGTGTTAAGTAGTTAAAGATTACTGAAAACCTTAGGCAGTTTTTGCAGATAATCAGCAGTCGACTTGCATAATTTTTTCAAGTTTTCCAATTTTATGTGACCAGACATGGAGAGAGATAGCCCTTGTGGGTATATCATTGTATGCTATCGAAATAGGTGTGTGTGTGGGCGTGTGAGTAAATACTATGTGTGCACATATTTGTGAAGTTACATGAAATGTGTAGGATAGGATTTGTTTTCAGTTTTATTTTGTTTTTTTTCTTCAAATTAATCTATTTAATTGCTGTGAGCTAGTTTAAAGATAGTGTTGAACACAAAATAAGCTGTGGTATCCATAGAAGTGTTAGCATTTTTACATATGTGCCATCTTTGTCAAAAAGTAATTAACAAAACATGCTGAATGATGGAAAGATATATTCATTTCGGGATTTTTTTTCTTTTTTGTGTGTGTATGTGTGAGTTCTTTGCCTTTATTTTTGTTCTGTTTTTTAAAAGATGTTTTGGCATCATAGTTTGATAAAGATTCAGTGAAAAAGGGTTTTTTCTTTTTACTTTTATTTTCTTCATTTTTGAGAGAGAGAAATATAGATATATATACTTTTTTGGCTCATGTATTTCTTCTTCTTTGTGTGAATTTTTTTTTTATAATTTGGGCTGTGAGTTAGTTATATTACGGGTGTTGAATTCCAAATGTTTTGATATTCATATTGGGAATATTTACATATATGACATGTTTATCAGGGACTAATGCCCAAAATCTTGAATTTGACAATGGAAATGAATATGCATTTTGACTGGTGTTTTTTTTCTTTCTTTTGATTGTGATTTGATGATGAAAAATGAACATGCATTTCAACTGGTTTTTTTTTTTTTTTTTTTTTTTTTGTTGATGACTATTGCCGTTGCTTTTCTTCTTTGCATTATATCAGCATTACAGTTTGAAAGAGATTGTTTTAAAACAATTTTTTGAATCTACCTATAATCTATACTTGGTGAGGGGGGAGAAAGAGAAGGGGAAAGAGAGAGTATTCTGGGAGTAATAATGATACGGGATGTTATTTAATGCCTCTATTGTGTGTGTGTGTGTGTGTGTGTGTGTGTGTGTGTGTGTGTGTGTGTGTGTGTGTGTGTTTGGGGGGAAGTGGTACACTAAGAGAGAGGAGATGTGTCTAAATGCCTCCTCATGTGTGTGTTTGTGTGTGTGTGTTTGTGTGTGTGTGTGTGTGTGTGTGTGTGTGTGTGGTGCGCGTGTGTGGGTGTGCGTGTTTTGTTAGGGGGGGAAGGGGAGGGTTAGGCTAGATGAGAGGAGATGTGACTAAATTCCTCCTTGTGTGTGTGTGTGTGATGGTTTTTTTTTTTTGGGGGGGGGGGGGTTAGAGGAGATGTGACTAAATTCCTCCTCGTGTTTTGTGTGTGTGTGTGTGTGTGTGTGTGTGTTTTGTTTGGGGGGGTAGACTAGGTGAGAGGAGATGCGAGTAAATTCCTCCTTGTGTGTAGGTGCACGTGTGTGTGTGTGTGTGTGTGTGTTTTGTTGGGGGGGGTTTAAAGGAGATGTGACTAAATTCCTCCTTGTGTTTGTGTGTGTGTGTGTTTCTTTTTTGCTTGTTTTAGGGGGATTGGTTTGTTTCTTTTCTTTTCAGGGGGTGGGGGGTAGACTAGGTGAGAGGAGATGTGACTAAATTCCTCCTGATGTGCATGTGTGTGTGTGTATTGCGGGGATGGGGGTAAAATAGGTCAGAGGAGATGCGTGTGTGTGCGTGTGCGTGTGTGCATGGAATCTGTATAATGGGCAACCTGGAAAAGTCGTGCAAGTCTGACTGATATCAGTGACCAAAATTCTGTCAAGTCCATGAACATTACTGAAAGCTTAGTCAATTTTTGCAGACAACCATCTATCAGCTTGCATAACTTTTCAGAGCTGTCAGTTACGCAATGTATGACATTGTAATTTTATGTGTGTAGGAGTTGCTGTTTGTTTGATTTTATTTGGTTGAAAAAATTGTTGTTTTTGTGTGTTAGCGCATTTTCTTTTTTTTTGTGCGTGAACTTAAAAAATATTATTAGTATCATTGATTGGCTGTAAGTTCGTTATAATACGGACTGTGTTGATATCAAAATGTTTTGAAATATTTATGGAAATTCTCGACATTATGTGACACTTTTGTCAGAATGTGATGCCCAAAAGAGTCTTTGATTTGATGATCGAAATGAAAATATGCATTTTCACTGGGGTTTTTTTTCTCCTTTTTTTTTATGTCTGTTGTTAGCTTTTCTTTTTTGTGGTGTATCAGCATCGTAGTTAGTTGTAAAGAGATGGTTTCAAAACTTTAAAAAATCATTTTATAAACTTTTGTGTTTTTTTGAGAAAAAGAGGTGTATTCTGGGAATTTATGAAAGGAGGCTATCTGATCAGTATTATAGATTGAACAAAGGTGTGTGTGTGTAGGGGGGGGGGGGGGGATAATGATGTGATATGAGATTGGATTTAATGCCTCGTGTGTGTGTGTGTGTCTGTGCTTTTTTGTTTGTTTTTGGGGGGTTGTTTTTTCTTCTTGTTTTTTTTCAGGGAGGGGGTGGAAGGGGTTAGACTAGGAAAGAGGAGATGTGACTAAATACTTCCTTGTGTGTGTGTGTGTTGTGTGTGTGTGTGTGTGTGTGTGTGTGTGTGTGTGTGTGTGTTGTGGGAATAGGGGTAGAGTAGGTTAGAGGAGATGTGACTAAATGCCTCCTCGTGTGTGTGTGTGTGTGTGTTTGTGTTTGTGTTTTGGGTGGGGGGAGGTAGAATAGGGAAGAGGAGATGTGACTTAATGCCTCCTCATGTGTGTGTGTGTGTGTGGTGGTGGGGGGGGGGGGGGTGTTTGTTTTTTGTTTTAGGAGAGAGGAGATGTGACTAAATACCTTGCATGTGTGTATGTGTGTGTGTGTGTGTGTGTGTGTGTGTGTGTGTGTGTGTGTGTGTGTGTGTGTGTTGTTGGCATGCATGTATTTGTGAATGATGAGCAACCTGGAAAATTTGTGCAAGTCTGACTGATGTGAGTGACCCAAAACTGGTCAAGTCCATGAACATTACTGGAAACTTGTTTTTGCAAACAACTATCAGTCAGCTCGCAAAACTTTTCTGAGTTGTCAGTTATGCAGTATATATAACATTGTAATTTTATGTGTGTAGGAGTTGGCTGTTTGTTTTTATTTATTTGGTTAGGAATTTTGTTTTTTAGTTTGTTCTTTTTCTTTTTGTGTGTGTGTGTGAACTTTTAAAAGATATTTATTGGCTGTGAGGCTGTTACAATACCGATTGTGTTGATATGAAAATGCTTGGACATTTATGAAAATTCTGAACGTATGTGACATATGTGTCAGAATGTGATGCCCAAAACCATCTTTGATTTAATGGTGGAAATGATAATGCATTTTGAGTGGATTTTTCTTTTCTTTTTTTTCTTTTTTTTTGATGGTGTCTGTTGTTTGCTTTTCCTCTTTGTGCTGTATCAGCATCATAGTTTTAAAGAGATTGTTTGAAAACCTTTTTAAAAACTCTTTTTTATCCCTTTTTTTTTGAGAGAAAGAGAAGAGAGTATTCTGGGAAATTATGAAAGGAAGCTATCTGCTCAGTATCTTAGAATAGATTGAACAAGTTGTGTGTGTGTGTGGAGGGGGGGGGGGGGGGGGGGGAGGAATAATGATGTGATATGAGATGGGATTTAATACCTCATATGTGTGTGTATGTTTTTTTTTTTTTTGTTTTCTTTGGGGGGGGGGGGGGGGGGTTAGGGGTTTGTTGGGGGGAGAGGTACACTAGGAAAGAGGAGATGTGACTAAATGCCTCTGTGTGTGTGTGTGTGTGTGTGTTGTGTGGGGTGGGAGTAGACTAGGAAAGAGGAGATGTGACTAAATGCCTCCTTATGTGTGTATGTATGTGTGTGTGTGTGTGTGTGTGTGTGTGTGTGTGTGTGTGTGTGTGTGTGTGTGTGTGTGCATGTGTGCATGCGTACGTGCGTGCGTTGTAATCTGTGTGAAGGGCAACCTGGAAAATTTGTCCAAGTCAGACTGATGACATCAGTGACCAAAAACTGGTCAAGTCCATGATTATTACTCAAAGCTTAGGCAGTTTTTGCATAACTTTTCTGAGTTGTCAGTTAACACAATATATGACAATGTAACTTTACATGTGTGTGGGAGGTGGCTGTTTGTTTTTATTTATTTATTTGGATGGGAATTTTATGAGGTTTTCTGGCTTGCATATTTTCTTTTTTGTATGTGTGATTTTTATTTTTTAATTTATTGGCTTTGAGGTTGGTATGGTATGGATTGTGTTGAATTCCAAATGTTTTGATATTCATATTGGGAATATTTACGTAAGTGATATGTTTATCAGAAAATTATGCCCAAAACCATCATTGATTTGATGATGAAAATGAATATGCATTTAGAGTGGGTATTCTTTTTTCTTTTGATTGTAATTTAATTATGGAAATGAATATGCATTTCGTCAGGTTTTCTTTGTTCTTTTGTTTTTTTTTAAAATGAAAATGAATGTGCATTTTGACTTAATGCCTCCTCGTAGATGTGACTTAATTCCTCCTCATAGATGTGACTTAATTCCTCCTCGTGTGTGTGTGTGTATGTGTATGTATGTGGGTTTTTTTGGGTTTTTTTTTTTTTTTTTGGGGGGGGGGGGGGGGAGTAGACTAGGTTAGAGAAGATGTGACTTAATTCCTCCTCTTTTGTGTGTATGTGTATGTGTGTGTGTGTGTGTTTTGGTGGGGGGGGGGGGGGGGGGGGGGTAGACTAGGTTGGTGGAGATGTGACTAAATTCCTCCTCTTGTGTGTGTGTGTGTGTGTGTTTTGTTGGGGGGTGGGGGGTGGGGAGGGAGGTAGACTAGGTGAGAGGAGATGTGACTTAATCCCTCCTCTTTGTGTTGTGTGTGTGTGTGTGTGTGTGGATGGGTGTTTCTTTTGTTTGTTGTTTTGTTGTTGTTTTTGTTTGTTTTTTGGGTTTTTTTGGGGGGGGTATAGACTAGGTTAGAGGAGATGTGACTTAATTCCTCCTCTTTGTGTGTGTGTGTGTGTGTGTGTGTGTGTGTGTGTGTGTGTGTGTGTGTGTGTGTGTTTGTGTGTTTGTGTGTGTGATGGTCAAGATGGTGTGTGGGACAAAGAGGGTGTGGTTTGTGTTTGGGTGAGGGAGAGAAGGAGGTAAGGGTGAAGAGTATGCCATTGTGTGTGTATATAATAATGTATAATTTTGTGTATGTATGTATGTACACAAAAGATATGTTAGGAATATCCATATTTATTCTATACATGGAAAAAGTACAGATATGTGAACACTGCATTTTTCTTCTGAGTAGTTCTCAATTTTTTCCCCATAGATGATGATGGGGAATGTGCTTATTATCAAATTTTCCTCTTTTTTTCCCTTTCAGTGTGATTGTACAATACTTTGAGTGCTTCTAAGATATGTGCTCTATCAGTTTAAAATAGTTATTTTTTTATATGTTGGGAATGAGTGGCATGAAAAACAGAAATGGGCAGACCACTCACCAGTTTAATTGAACACATGTGGTTTTTTTCTCTTCAGTCCCCCATTGTTTTTGTTTTTTTTATACGATGAGGTTGTCCAACAACCTTTTTTTTAAAGTTTGGGTTTTTATTGTGAATGGAAATACAAGTGATATAAATGGTATTCTGCGTGAATCATTTGAAAGATGACAGCTGATTTGGTTTTTTTTGTTTGTTTGTTTAAATGTCAAATGGAGGTCCTATTTTTATGATACAGCTGGTTGGTTGGTTTTTTTTGGTTGTTTGTTTTTTTTTAATTTGTCAAATGGGACATCTGCTGTTTTTTGGTTTATGATAATCGTGTGATGTGGTTCTTTGAATAGTTTGGTTTAACATTTGGAAACATAGTATGCGTTTGATATGAAGTGTTTTCTGGGGATAAAATAAACGTTTTGCAAGGAAGAGGAAAGAAAGAGACTGATGTATGTACATGTGTGGAATTTATTGTTCTGTAATGTCCTCCTCCTCAAAAAGAAATGAAAGAAAAAGAACAAGAAAAGGAAATAAGAAATGAAAAAAAAAAAAGAAACTGGAAAAAAAAATAAGTAGAAAAAAACAAAACACCAAACAAAAAAAGGAAAAAAATACAGAAAAGAGAGGAGAAAAAAAAGGAAGAAAAAATGAAAGAAAAGAAAAAAAGAAAGAAAGGAAAAAAATAACCCTTTCTTGAAAAATTGTCTATTGAAAGTAGTGTATGAAGTGTGTGTTTTGTGCCTACCTACCACCAGGTACCTGGGAAATAGCATCTTTGACGTATGTTTACAGATATGGAATATTGTGTTGACTGTAATGATGTTTCTCTTGTTGTTTTTAATTTGGAAATGCCGTGAGATGTTGTGTTACTGTGCGAATGGATATAATTGTTATTATTGGCATAATTTTCAGCTTTAAGATTATAGTAGAATACCTTCATTGTGTTGACACTTAGTGTATAGGTGGGTTTTGTTTTATTTATTAAGCAATTTTTTGGGGGGTACTGTTTATCTTGAAATATGGTTTAACCATGTGGAGAGATTTTTCAATTCTTTACATTTAAGTTTTGCATTTTGGTAAAATATAAGTACATAGAGGTGGTTGTTTTTTTTGTTTTTTTTAAAGTACTGGTATTAAAATTAATTATTTAAGGTGGGTTTTTTTTTGTTTTGGGGTGTGTTGATACTGCTCTGTTTTGTTGTTTTTGGTTTGGATTTGATGTTGTTTTTTTGTTTTTTTAAAAAAAATTTTGGGGGGGTGAGTGGGGGGCCAAGAGAAAAGATGAATTATTATTGTTATCATCATCATCATTATCTTTATTTTTATTATTACCAAGTAATAAAGATAATAATGATAATGATTACAATACATATCATTATTATTGTTAATAGGTTTGTTAGAGTATTTTACTGTAGTATCACACCTCAGTACTATAGATTTCTCATTTTGAAAATAAGGCTCCTATCTATCCCAAGGGAGAGCATCGTCACCACAGTACAGTGCCACTATTTTTCCCTGAATGTGTGCCTGCCTTGTTTGCCTGATAGTGTGTCTTTGCAACAGTTCAGTCATGCAGGAAACTTTTTGATAGTGTGTCTTTACAACAGTTCAGTCATGCAGGAAACTTTTTTAAAAACTGTAAACTTTGTTGAGGAAAAATTACCATCATGTGCATTTCTTGATGCAGCCACAGTGGGCAAATTCAACATCACTCAGTCAATAGTGCTGAATTTAGCGTGCCCTTTCCTTTTTTCCAAGTCCAAGTGTGTTCAGTTCCTGTTATAATTATCACCAGCTGGGCAGGGATGGAATGAAGTGGACAGCAACTGAGAGCAGCTGAAAGTAGGGGAAACTGACAGCTGTGCAGCAGGAAAATATCAAGCAGAAGGAAGATAATAAACAGAGAAAAAAGACCACACCATAACATCCATTTCTTGATGCAGTAGAGGTTTTAAAAACCAAGCAAAAACAAAAACAACAATACTAAGAGAAAAAATCCGGTGTCTGCTTTCTGCAATATAGGTATTAGAAAAACAAAACAAAAAAAAACAAAAAAAATCTTGTGCCTGCTTTCTGCAATAGGGGTATTAAAAACAAAAACAAAAATACAAAGAGAAAAAATCCAGTGTCTGCTTTCTGTAATAGGGGTATTAAAAACAAAACAAACAAAAGAAAACAGTTCATAGTGTCCACTTCTTGATGCAATGGGGATATTGAAGTCGAAACTAAAAATAAAAAATAACAGAACAAAACCCATGCTGCCAATTTGTTGTTGTTGTTGTTGTTGATACAATTGAAACATTAGAAGAAAGAGAAAAAGCCATAGCACCAGTTTCTCGGTGCAAAGGGATATTTAAAACAAAATAAGATGAAGAAAACAAAATGAGAAAAATCCATACTGTAAATTTCTTGGTGCAATAGGACTATTAAAAAAGACAAAACCGAACTTAGAGGAAAAAAATCTAAGAGTAACTACTTCTCTGTACAGTTAGTAGTGATGCTTTGTGTTGTGTGTGTGTGTGTGTGTGTGTGTGTGTGTGTGTGTGTGTTTGTGTTGTGTTGTGTTGTTGTTCAGTTTAAATTCCTTCCACTAAATAGTGATAACAGACAGGAAAGTGAGTGTGCGTGTGTCTGTGCATGTGCATGTGTGTTGTGTGTGTGTGTGTGTGTGTTGTGGTGTGTGTGTGTGTGTGTGTGTGTGTGTTGTTACAATTTAACAGCATATGCGACAAAGTACTTTGGAGAACTGGGGGGGGGGGGGGGGGGGGGAGGGAGGGGGAAGCTTAGCTTTAAGTATGGTGTTGAACTATAAGAGAACAAATCAGAACAACATGTTTTTCAAAAATCTACAACCAATCCATAATAAGTAGAAAAAAAACCTTTCTCAATAGGAACTCTTAACATGAAGAAATTTTTGGACTTTGAATATTTACACATGATGATGTAGATAATGTACACAAAGTTTGTTGTTTTTTCTTTTTGGGTGAGTGGGGGGGGGGGGGGGGGGATTGGAGAGGTATAAAGCACAAGTCATAAAAAATTGCGTTTAAAACAAAATGATCAATCGCAGGAAGATACCAACTGGGCTCTGTAGCAGACATTCAGAAATTTTGCAAAGAAGTATATCATTATTTAGGATGTGTGAGTTGGGGGGGGGGGGGGGGTGTGTGTGGTGTGTGTGTGTGTGGTGTTTGCGTGTGTGTGTGTGCGTGTGCGTGCCAACATTGCCAACATCACTGATATCAGTGGTCTGGGAGGGCTGCAGGAAATCGTAGAACTCGGCAGAGACAGAGAAAGATGGTGAACCCTGGTGGCATTGCGTGGAACTCCTTCTGATGACAGTGGCAATGGAGACAGCTGAACTGAACAACTGATTAATTTTTGAAAATATGAAATGAAGTCACACTTAAAAAGTGAACACTTATTTGGCCCAGTGTTTTACATGGCAGTGAAGGGTGGACTTCTAAAGGAGCAGATAAAAACAGAATCAAAAGTGCAGAGATGTGGTTCTACAGAAGATTACTAAGAATAAGCTGGACTGAAAGACAAACAAATCACTTAATGCGAATAGCGTTACCTTGAAGAACAACAAAGCATTTTTGGAATTAAAAAAAAAACAACCTGAACTTTTAGGCTTGGCTAAGTAAAGGATCAGGCCTTGGGTGGAACGACCTACTACGGAAAGCGGAGGACCGTGGGGAGTGGAGGAAGCTGGTTTCAAAATCTTCAGTGGTGCCCCATGGTCCACAGGATTACGGGACAGGTGAAGGCAAAGCAAAGGAAATGGTTTGGACATGCCATGAGACATCAGAGCTGCCAGGTATGGACATGCCATGAGACATCAGGGCTGCCAGGTATTGAAGACTGCACCACAGCCCAGAGCAAGATGAAGGGCAAGAGACAACAATGATGATTGCTGACTAGCCTACAGCGGGATATAGCCTAGTGGTCAGAACATTGCGCTCGCAATTTGACAACCCAGGTTCGATTCCCGGTGGAGGGGATTATTCCTCTGGAGTTGACATCAGTGCTGACTCCACTCCCCCAAAAGTCTTTTGGATGAGACTATAAACTGAGGCCCGTGTGCAAATGTACACAGAAAAATCTTGTGCACACATGAAAGCCTGTTCTGCTTTTCGTAAGAGTAGGCCATCGTGTGCCGGGGGAACATGACATTACCAAAACTGCAAACACACAGGGACTGGATGTAAAAAAGCATATGAATGCTTATTCCATTATCCTTGACATAAAATTTTTTAAAAAATGAAATAGGAGAGAAGGGTGTGTGGTGTAATTATAAACTGATTATATTTGTGTTAAGATTGCATTTTAATATGAATATTGTTGTCTTGTTTCAGATATGGCGGTGACCAGATGCAGACAACATGAATCAAAGCATCACAAGAACCCTTTTTTTTGGGGGGGGGGGGGGGGGGGGGGGGGGAAGCATTTTATCTTTCTTTTTTTTTTTACGTCATTTCCTCTGTGACTGTCCCAGGCCAAAGCTTGCATTGTGGACTCAGACTTTCCCCAGATGCATTCTTTGCCATTCATAGCCAGTTATCGGTGTCTGACTCCACTCCCCCCAAAAGTCCTTCGGATGAGACTATAAACTGAGGCCCCATGTGCCAATGCACCCAGAACATCTTGCGCACATGTTAAATCCTGTTCCGCTTTTTGTAAGAGGCCATCATGTGCTGGTGGGAACAGATGACAAGATTGACAAAACTGCATACACATAGGGACTGGATTTAAAAAAAGCACATGAGTGCTTATTCCATTATCCTTGATATAAAAGAATAAATTAATTAAAAAACACACACACACACATACATGCATGCACTCATACCCACTCACTCACTTACACCACACGCATGCACACAACACACACACAACACACACACACACACACACACACACACACACACACACACACACACACACACACACACTATGCTGAGTGAGTGAGTGAGTAGACACAAGGCTTTATCTGTTGATAGTGATGTGTGGCCAGAGAATAGGTAGACACAGAGCTTTAATTTGTTTAGCATGTTTAAGTTTTAAAGTTAGTGCACAGGTGTGTATCAGTATGTTGATATACAGGCTTTAGGTTGGTGTTGACTATGTTGATCCTGAGGTGTCTGTATGAGGCCTTTTGGGAAGGATGGAAAGTGGGTGTAGATGAGAGGGAAGGATGGAAGGGAACTTGAGCATGGATATGTTCACCTATTTCTATGACATGCACTTTGAACAGTTTTAACTTTCTTGTCATGTTTAAGTTTTCTCAAGAGGTCATTATAGCATGCAAAACATTCCTCATATGGTTGGGGGAGGGGGGGGGTAGCCTGGTGGTTAGAGCACTGAACATATCATCTGACGGCCCAGGTTCCAGCCATCATCAAGATGCCTGTTGAAAGGGATTTTTTCCCTGGTGTTAACATGAGTACTGACTGCACCCCCCCCCCCCCCCCCCCCCCGCCCCCCCCCCACGAAAGTCCTGTGGTTTAGACAACAAACCAAGGTTGTGTGTGCAAATACACACAGATAATCTTGCATACACGTTAAAACCCATTCCACCTTTCTGAAGAATAGGCCATTTACATGCTGGTAGGAATGGATGACATTTTTTAAAATGCTGGCACACTGGTGGTTTGTAAATAATCAGCCCTGAAGTTGGAATACAGCTGCTTTAAATAGTGGGGGGGGGGGGGGGGGGGGGAACAGTCGCATACGTAAAAGTATCACAATCGGTAAACCTCTCAGCTCTAGCCAAGGAATAATTAACAGCAAAACAAAAGTATTCCAAATATGCTGTATCGTTACACTAAAAAAAAAATTGATGGTGGTTTGTACAGTAGTAAATGTAGTTTCATCTGAGGAAAAAAAGGTGGTTTTTCGTGGAATAATGGATACACTAAAAGCTGAAAACATCAGAAAGGGTGAAATTGAGGTGAAGCATTAGGGACTAGAAAAGGGGGAGTTAGGGGGAGGGGAGAAGGAAGGGGTGGGGTGGAGGGGTGAAGAAAATCTGTAGGAGAATGGGGAAGGTGTAGGCCTTGAGGTGGCCATTACAATGCAATCATTACTGTTATGTGTTTATACATGTTCTATAATTATGGTGTGTTGTGTTTATACACATTTTATTCAGTGTGTTCCAGTGTGGCGTGTGGAGATTACTGAGGACTTTGGATGAGGGCAGTTGGGACTCTGGCCTCTGTAAGTAGTCTATGTGTGTGTTTATTTATCTATTATTTTAAGTCAAGGATAATGGAATAAGCACTTGGTTGCTTTTTCTTTTACATCCAGTCCCCTATGAATGCAGATTTGTAAATTTTGTCATCCACTCCCACCGGCAGACAATGGCCTACTTTTTCAAAAAAGCGGAATGGGCTTTAACTTGCGCCCAAGATGTTCTCTGTGTGTTCACACACGGGACCTGTTTATAGTCTCATTTGCAGGACTTATCAGGGGAGTGGAGTTGGCACTGATGTTAACTTCAGAGAAAAAATCCTCTTGAATGTGTGTGTGTGTGGTTTATGTGTGTGTGTTGCGTGTGTATATGTGCGTATATGGTGGTGTTGTGTTCCATTTGCATATGTCAAGTGTGTCTACACAAGTGTCCTGTGTGCATATGCATGTCACAGAGAGAGATGAATCAATCTTCTTTTAAAAAAAAAAATTTTTAGACAACCACCTTCAACACACACACACACAGAGACACACACACAGTAACACACACACACACACATACACATACACACATGCACGCACACACACACACACACACACACATGCACGCACATACACACACACACACACGCACACACATTCACGCACACACGTGCACAAACACACACACATACACACACACATACACTCACACACGCACACACACATACACATACACACATGCGCACACACACACACTTACACACAAACACACACACACACACACACACACACACACACACACACACACACACACACTAAACACATACACACACACACACACACACACACACACACACACACACACACACACACACACACACACACACACACACACATGCATGTTCACTTCAACTTTCCACCACCTGTCATGATTGCTAAAAAGTAACAGCCTATGAATAACAAAAGATGTAAGATCGTGTATAACTTAAATGACATAGAATGACCAAGACAGTCTTCCAGTATATTACATTATAAAAACAGTGATTATTTTTTTATAAAGAAAATGTACATCCAGGTGGGGGATAAAATTCTGATAAAAACACACAGAGAAATTATGCTGCTCTCAAACATAACTCTTGCTCCCTCCAGCTCTCTCTCTCCCTCCCCTCCCCTCTTCAACACCCCCTCCCTCTCCCTCACCGCATGCCTCCAACCACCTGTCATAATTGCTTTAAAAGATTTCAAATTTTATAAATAAAAATATCAAGAACAGTTAAAAAAAAACACCCAAAAAACAATTATTGTCAAATTATAAATAAAAGCACATGGAAGACCAAGACAGTCTTCTAGTGAAATGCAGTATAAAAATTGTGATGATTTTCTAAAGCACATATTCAGGAATAATGATATTAATACAATATCATTTCTAGAGCACTGAATGAGTGAATCTTGCAAAGCAGACGAATTAAACCACTAGCAGTTGAATCATTTAGACTCATGTGACTACACAAAAAATTAATATATTTCCTACCGGCACCCAATGGCCTACAATGGCTACTCCTCCCAAAGGCGGAAAGGGGTTTTAACGTGTGCACAAGATTTTCGGCATGCGTTCACACACGGGCCTCGGTTTATAGTCTCATCCGAATGACTTTGACATTCAGTTCGATATTTTAGTCAAACTGGGAAGAAAGGGTGAGGCTGGGTACAAACTCAGAACCTCAGGGTTTACTTGTTGGCAGGCAAACATCTTAACCATCCTGCCACCTTCTCTAATGTCAGATAAATGGCAGAGACCCCTTCTGCCAAGTTAACAATCATGAACTCTGGGACTTTAATGTAATAAAAACTTTATGATCATTTTTAAAATGGTGTAGTGCTGGTGAATTTGTAGGTATTGCACTGCTTTTTTGATTTGCTTGCTTGTTTTTGTTTTGTTTTGTTTTTTTTGCTTGGTTGGTTGTTTTTTGTAGGGGAGGGGGAAGGGAGTTGTTCCTCAGCTAGAGCTCTTATAAAAAAAATAACAACAAAAAAAAACCCCAGCATGCACACAGGTGTTGTGTTTAGACACAATCCCTGAGGAAAAAAAAAATAATGGGTAGGTGCTGCCCTTGTAGCGACGCACTCTCCCGGGGGAGAGCAGCCCGAATTCCATGCAGAGAAATCTGCTGTGACATAAAATGGTATTAAATTAAAAAAAATAAAATAAAATAAGCTCTGGGGTTCACCAATGTGAGATTAAGTGTATGCAACCTTTTGCCCACTGTTAAGACAGATGTGTTACCCCAAGACAACTGATCCATGGTGGGGGGGGGGGGGGGGGGGTGAGGCGGAGTTGCAGATATTGTTAAAGACAATGAGTTTATGTTAATTTTTTTATGTTTCCAGGGCTGGCACACCGGGGCAGACCAGACTTCAGATCTGTTTTGGAGCTTCATATCCGACCTTGTGTAGGTGTGAGTGCATGTAGTTTTAAAAATTTTTTCATTTATTTATTTATTCTTTTATTTCAAGGATAATGGAATAAGCACTCGTGTGCTTTTTTACATTTTTATTTATTTATTTATTCTTTTATATCGAGGATAATGAAATAAGCACTCGTATGCTTTTTTACATCCAATCCCTGTGTGTATGCAGTTTTGTAAGTCTTGTCATCTGTTCCCACCAGCACATGGTGGCCTACTCTTACGAAAAGCGGAACATGATTTAACTTTCTGCGCAAGATGTTGTGTGTGCGTTCGCACACTGGGCCTCGGTTTATAGTCTCCTCGGAAAGACTTTTTGGGGGGAGTGGAGTCGGCACTGATGTTAACTCCAGAGGAAAAATCCCCTTGAACGGGAATCAAACCCAGGTCGTCCAATTGCGTGCGCAATGTTATGAACACTAGGCTATATATTCAGTCCCTGTGTATATGCTTGTAACTTCTTTCATCTGTTCCTTCTGGCACACAATGGCCTACTCTTCCGAAAAACGGAACAGGTTTTAACATGTGCGTGTGCATTTGCCATGGGACCTCGATTTAGAGACTCATCTGAAGGACTTTTGAGGGGAGTGAAGTCAGTACTGATGTTAACTCCAGGGGAAAATATCCCTTGAGGGAGGGAATAGGAAGGAAGGTGGCAGGATGGTTAAGACATTCGCCTGCCAATATGTAAACCGTGAGTTTCTGGGTTCGTACCCAGCTTGCCCTTTCTTCCCAGTTTGATGAAAAAATCGAACTGAATGTCAAAGTCATTCGTCATTTGGATGAGACAATAAACCAAGGCCCCGTGTGCGAACGCATGCAGAACATCTTGTGCACATTTTAAAACCCTGTTCCGCCTTTCAGAAGAGCAGGCCATCGTTGTGCCGATAGGAGCGGATGACAAAATCATTTAGCATGCACACAGGTGTCGTGTTTAGACACCATCCCTGAGAAAAAAAAAAAAAATGGTGTAGGCGCTGCACTTGTGGCGATGCGCTCTCCCCGGGGAGAGCAGCCCAAATTTCACGCAGAGAAATCTGCTGTGACATTAAATGGTATAAAATTTTAAAAATACAATAAAAAATAAATAGTCAGCCCCCTTGAAAGGGCACCTCACTGGTGGTTCAGTTGTGAGCTCAGTGGTCTAACTGCTAAGCTATACCATCCCCTGCACTGTATTGAACTGCATTATATGGTGTTTTATTGTGAAGCACTTATGATAGGAAGGGTTTTTCTGCGACTGTATGTCCCTGGTATTATTTACTGTCATATTGTGAAGTACTTATGATAGGAAGGATATTTCTGCAACTGTATGTCCCTGGTATTATTTACTGTGTTATATTGTGAAGTACTTAGGATAGGTATAGGAAGCATATTTCTGTGGACTGTATGTCCCTGGTATTATTTACTGTGTTGTATGGTGAAGTACTTATGATAGGAATGATTTCTCTGTGACTGTATGTCCCTGGTATCATTTACGGTGTTGTATGGTGACTGGTGTTGGTCACTGATGCTGGCATGCTTACTGTCTTTGTTAGGGAAAAATGTCGTAGTTGACCAAGTGTTCTAGGAATCTGGTTTTCTGATGTGTGTCTCAGAAAGTTAAAATCCTTGTATCAAATTACTTTTGGAGCCAGAATGTTCTGAGCACTTTGTGTCTGCTTCAGCATTTCTACACATGCACACAGTAGCTGATGTGATATGTATGAAGAGCTCTCATGTTGCGGTCCTAGAAATAAAACACATGCGCAGCAGTGTTTGTACATGCTTTGAAAAGACGGCGCTGAAGAGGAAAGCATATGATGATGCGAGTTGTTCTACGACTATGCATTTGTTTTCAAATTTGATCAGTGAAAATTATCTAGTGATTTTTGATAGCTTTCTTCCTGAAAATGAAACGTGACTGTAAACATGCCTGCTGATTTTACAACGATGACTGATATTACTCTGATGATAGTGTGTTATGTGGTAACTGATGTGTACAAACAGTTGTACCGTGTCATGTGGTAACTGATGTCTACAAACAGTTGTACTGTGTGCAGATGGTGATCACGATGAAAGACGCAGCATTACAAGATAGTGTTACGCCCAGACAGTAAGAGGCTATGCAAGATCACTGAGCAAGTTGTCATTGAAGTTGGGGGGGGGGGGGGGGGATGGGGGGATATGAATATTTTGGATGGCTTTAGTTTCAGTAGGAGGTATGTGCAATGAAGTATTTTGGATGGTAGTAGTTTCAGTGGCATGGGGTAGTGGTGATTAAAAATTTTTTTTAAAGGTAAAGGTGTCCCATAACCTAAGTGGTCGTAGGGAAAGCGAGGCATCAGAAACCTCACTTCTCCAGGAGCCAGCATATTGAGGGCGGTACCCATCTCCTCTCCTTTGCTGTTTTATCTTCCCTGACCCTAAAGAGGGCAATTACCCATTTACAGCTGGGGGACTGTACTGAAGCCAAGGCACACAAACGGTCACCCATCCACTTGTTAACCATGCTCGATGCCGCTTAACCTTAGGTTGGGGAAAGCGAATGCTCTGACCACTGAGCTATCCATCCCCAGTGGTGATAACAAAGTAGTATTTTGGGCCTGGTTTGTTATATTACTGCAGTTATCCAAGCTAACTGATGCTTTTCAGTTAAATTACATTTTAAGAAATAACGATCACAGTGATGCCCTTCCCCTATATTACATTCTCAACTGATGACAACATGACTCAAAATAACAAAAGTTAATAATATATGGAATTTACTCAGTGCTGAATCTTGCACTGAGGAATAATATTTCACATGGCTATAGTTTTAGCATGGTAAATGATAAATAATATTTCATGTAGCTGTAGTTTGAGCACTGGTAAATGATAAATAATATTTTACATGGCTGTAGTTTGAGCACTGGTAAATAATAAATAATATTTCACATGGCTGTAGTTTGAGCACTGGTAAATGATAAATAATATTTCACATAGTTGTAATTTGAGCACTGGGGAATAATAAATGATATTATGCATGGCTGTAGTGTTAGCACTGGGGAATGATAATCATGGCTCTTGTTTGAGCACTGGAGAATAATTAAAATAGTTCACATGGCTGTAGTGTAACACTGGGCAGTAATAAATAATATTTCACAAGGCTGTTGTCTCACACTGAGAAATAATAAATAGTATTTCACAAGGCTGTAATGTAGCACTGGGGAATAATAAATATTTCACAAGGCTGTTGTTTGAGCACTGTGGAGTATTTCAGTATCAATTGTCAGTGGCTTGTCTCAGAAAGCAAAAGTTTAGGGTAGGCATGCCTGTTTACAACCCTGGTAATTTTTATTTTTATTTTTATTTTTTTTTTTTTTGGGGGGGGGGGGGGGGGGGGGGATATATTAGGTTGTTTTTGGTTGTTGTTTTTTTTTGGGGGGGTGGGGGGGGAGTAAATTTGTTTTGAGTGGGGGTTTTTTTGGGGGGGAGGGGGGGGGGGGGTTGGCTTGAGTTTTAGTGGCATTTGTGTATTAAAAAAACGTATTATGGAGGGGTATAGTTTTAGAATGATCAAGTCAAGTCAAAAAATTTTCAGTCGTCCCATGAAGGGTAATAACAATACTGACACACACATAATTGATAGGAATCATAATCTTAAAATGACACAATATTTGGGGAAGGGGGGGGGGGATTACTGAAGTTGTATATTGGAGAGCTGAAGTTAAAAGATTAGGGCTGGAGTTTCAGGAGGGGAGGGGGGGGGAGACTATTAATGAAGTGGGTACTTAAGTAGTGTCGCATTTAACAGCATCCAAAGTAACCATCATTTATCCCTCTCCCCCCTCCATACTCCATGCTGTCAAACCATTTCTATGCTGGCATTCAGCTGTCAGGACTTACGCCATCCAAACATTCTACTGCATTTCCACCCCATTTCTTTCTCTCCCTCTGTCTCTCTGTCTCTGTCTGTCTCTCTCTCTCTCTCTCTCTCTCTCTCTGTCTCTGTCTCTCTCTCTCTCTCTGTGTCTCTCTTTCTGTCTGTCTGTCTCTCTCTCTCTTTTTCTGTTCTGTCTGTCTGTCTGTCTGTCTGTCTGTCTGTCTGTTTCTCTCTCTCTCTCTCTCTCTCTCTCTCTCTCTCTCTCTCTCTCTCTCTCTCTCTCTCTCTCTCTCTCTCTCTCTCTCTTCAGTGCTGATTTAAAGCCATCTAAAGTACTGCATCCAAGGGAATACCATTTGTGAAATTAAAAAAAAACCCAAACGACTACAAATCTCGCCCATCCAACCCCTTTGCAGCAGCTTAAATAAAAAGATGTTAACTACAGCCCTATTACAAGACTCCCCCACCCACCCCCACCCCTTTCTCCCTCAACCCTTGTTTCAAAAATGGATGGAAAATTTTAATTCTAAAATGGCTGCAGAGGGGGAGGGGGTTCATGCACGCCTGTGTTTCTGGCTTCTTGTGTGTGTGTGTGTGTGTGTGTGTGGTGTGTGTGTGTGGCGCGTGCGCGCGCGCTTTGATCTGTGTGTTGTATGGTTATTCAGTGATTACCTTGACTGAACAAACACTACCTTTTACAGCAGCACAGTCGTAAAAACATTTTGCTTCTTCTCTTCTCACTTGCTGAAATTAAATTTGAAATACTGCACTACATCCATCTCTTAACAAAATGCAACCGTCATAATGCACCCGTCTCTGTATGCAAAATAAGGCGATCTAAAAGGCATCCGCATCAATAAACCCACCTCTGCTTGTAAAACAAAGTGATGCAAATATTTTTTTTAAAAACTCATCAGGTGTGAAACAAAACTATCCAAGATGCGTTGTATTAATCTCGCCTCCAGATGCAAAATAAAGCCATCTAAAACAACCATCATGAAACCCACCTCGACATGCGAGACAGTAATTTAAAATAGTATCGTAATAAACCAACACCACATGTGAAATGAGCCATTTTTAAAAAAAACATTAATAATAAACTTGCTTCCACATACGAAATAAAATCACCAAAAATAAAACACATATAACCACATATTAAACAAGGCCATTAAAAAAAATTTATAAACCCAGTACATGAAATGAAGCCACCTAAAGAAACACATCTCCACTTATGAAATAAAATCTAAAAAACGATGATCTGTAATGAACCTTGTAAAATAAAGCTGTCTTTAAAAAAAAAAAAAATCGATATTAAAACTTGTAACTATAAGATAAAGCCGTCTTTAAAAAAACCCCACCATCAATGATAAATTTTATAACCTTATATAAAATAACTGTCTTTAAAAAAAAAGATTTTAAACGCCACCAATAACAACAATCACCACATTTTAAGCCATCTTTAAAAATTAAGAGACCAATGAACACTTCTCCCATACGAAATAAAGCCATGTCGGACGACCATCATAATCAACTCTTCCACCTTGCCCCACATGTGAAACAAAGGAATTACATAATTATCCAACTGTTGCATTAAATCCCATAACCATTATGTAAAACGGCCATCCACTATACAATCATTATAAACCTACCCACAACTGGGATAAACCTCGTAACCACATGTGAAATAAAATGAAACTTGTCAACATTAAACCTTGAGATAAAACTTGTCAACTTGAACTCATAACCACATGTGAAATAAAACCAAATTGAAACTCGGTAGACATTAAACTGCATAACCACATTAAGCCGCATAACCATATGTGGAAAAAAAATGAAACTTTAAATAAAACCGAAATGGAACTTGTCGACATTAAACCTTGTAACCACATGTGACATAAAACCAAAATGAAACGTGAAGTAAAACCAAAATGAAACAAACATTAAACCTTGTAACCATTTGTGAAGTAAAACCAAAATGAAACTTTCCGACATGAAACCTTTTAACCACATGTGAAATAAAACCAAGATGAAACTTGTAACCACATGTAAAATAAAACCAAAATGAAACTATATAAAACCACCTCCATAATTATGTAAAATATACCCCACAACCAAGAGAAATAAGCCAAAGTACATCTGTCATGATAAACCCACCTTCAAAAGTAGAACAAAGCTGTCCAAACTACACCCCTTGTAATAGAAAAACCCACCACCAATGTGAAATAAAGCCATCAAAAATGCAACCGTTGTAATCGGCCATACAACCATTATAAACCCATAGGCCTACCACATGTGAAACAAAGCCATCTAATGTATAACTTGTAATAAATCCATGTGAAAGAAAGCTAACCAATACAAACATGATGAAGCCCACAGGGTCTAACCTGTTCAGGAGGGATTTTCCCCTGAGTTCAGTCAGTATGGACTCCACTTCCCATAGACCTTCAGATGAGATTGTAAACGAGGTCCTATGTGCAGATACACATCTTGCACACTATGTAAACCCACTCTACCTTTCAGAAGAGTAGGCGATTGCATGCTTGCAAGAATGGATGACGAAAGCATTGACGCTTGCATGCTGGTGTCTTGTTTAGACATCATCCCTGAAGTCGGAATGTGGCTACCTTACTGGTGGACGAAATCGATGCAAGCACAAACATCTGGCCATGGGTGGATCTTTGAGCTCTTCTAGCCGAGGAACAAACTCTTTACAATGGGTGAAAAAACAAAATTAATTACCACCTCCATGTGTGAAATAAAACCATCTAAAATACGTCCATAATAAACCCACAACTACATAATGTAAATAAAGCCATCTGAAATAAAACCCACACCTCCACATGTGAAATACAAACCTATCTGAAACATAACAACCCGTAATAAACCTACAACTACATGTGAAATAAGGCCACCTAAAGCATAAAACCACTGTAATAAAACACCAACCCACAACTACATGTGAAATAAGGCCATCTAAAACACATAATAACCACTGTAATAATAAATAACCAACAACCTTACCATAATGAAATAAAGCCATCTAAAAAACATAAACTACATGTAATAAATCCCACAACCACTACATATGAACAATATAAAGCCAAATCATTATTAAATAAATTAATAAACCAGCTTTAATAAACCCACTTCCACATGTGAAATAACACTATCTAAAATACATTATAATAAACCCACCTCCATTCCATTATCCTTAGACTAAAAACCGAGGCCCATGTGGCGAACGCACGCAGAACATCTTGCGCACACACTTAAATCCTGTTCTGCTTTTCGTAAGAGTAGGCCATCGTGTGCCTGTGGGAACAGATGACATTTACAAAACGGCACACACACAGGGGCTGGATGTAAAAAAAAAAAACAAACCAAGTATGAATGCTTATTCCATTATCCTCGATATAAAAGAATAAATAAATTTTTTAAATTCCTCGCTATAAATAAGATAAAGCCATCTAAATACGTCATAATAAACCGACAAACTAAATCTGAAATAAACCCATCTGGAGTACACCTGTACTGCACTAATCTGTCCCCACAGATGATGTAAAGTCATCTAAAATATAACTGTCCCGAAAATATAACGAAAGCCATCCAAAATACAACAGTCATAATAAACATGCACCCACATGTGAAATAAAAAATGTACAAAATACAACTGTGTAATAAATCCACCTCCACATGTGAAATAAACCAATCCAAAACACGAGTTGTAATAAACCCACCTTAGCCTACAGGTGAAATAAAGTCACCTTCCCCCCCCCCCTTGTTCCTTGACTAGAGTTCCGAGGTTTCATCTATGGTGAGATTTTTGTGATAATGACCATTTTTGCCCACCATACAGTAGCTGTATCCAACTTCAGGGATGAATGCTATATTGGGTATGTTCTGTTTTTGTACCACGCAGACATGAATTAGCGGGATATTTTTTTCTTCTAGACAATCTTCTGTATGTGTATATATATATACAACACAGAGAATTAAGGCACTTGCGATCTGCTCTTGAAGTTGACCTGGGAGATCATAAAAATCCCTACACTAACTTCACCAGACACTGCCGAGATTCAAACCCACGACTTCATGGAACCTTAGGTTTAAAGTTGAATGGTTTCAACCGTTGGCTAAAACGGAACAAACTATCTTGATTGCCTCTGTCACAAGCCCATCTCCACGTGCGAAATAAACCATGAAAATTCCCCCCCAACACACACACAACAAAAAAAAACAGTTATTAATAAAAAATAAAAAAATCACCTTGACATACATGTAAAATATAGCCCTCTGATAAAACAAAGCAAAAAAAGTTATTAATTAAACGAAAAAAACATCTTGACACAATGTGAAATAAAGCCATCCAATGTAAAATCGTTGTAAAACCCACCTCTATAAATGAATAAACCGATACAAAATACAACTTTCGTGGAAAGCCACACCTAATATGTGGATTAAAACCCATCCAGAATAAACCATTATTGTAAACCTAGCTGTACATGTAAATTAAAGCCTTGCAACTGTCATAATAAACCCACCTTAACGTGATATAAACCCCGCCAAAATACGACCATCATAATAAAGCCACCTTACCTCCACGTGAAATAAGCTCATCAAAAATGGGGCCTACACCAAAAGTTATTATAAAAAACAACAAACACAAACCAAAATGCCTGCCTCAGCATAAAAAAGAAAACTCCTCTAAACGCAATATCGTTATTGTCCTGATAAACCCAAATCCACATGAAGATATCCAACATACACCCATCATAATAAATTGACATCCACATGCAAATACAGCTATCCAATATACATTTGTTATAACAAACCCACCTTCACGTGTGAAATAAAGCCACAAAACGTAAACTTGTCATAATAAACCCACCTCCATAATAAACCCATTTTAAATGCAACCAACACAATAAAACTCGCCTCCACGGGTGAAATAAAAATGTATCCACTTTAAAACGGTCATAATAAATCCACCTACATCTGTCAAATAAAGACTTGAAACACAACAGTTTAAAAAAACTGAAACTGAACCCATCTCCACATGTCAGATAAAACCATTTGAAATACAACAGTTAAAATAAGACCACAACACATGAAATAATTACATAAAATGACGAACCATCGTAATAAACCTACCTCTACATGTAAAAAAACAGCCTTAGAACTATCAGTAAAAATAAAAATAAAATAAATTTAAAAGCCACATTCATATGTGAAATAAAATCATTCAAAACACACATGTCAAAAACTAATAAACCCGCCCCTACATGTGAAATGAGGTCATCCAAAACACAACTGTAAAAAAAAAAATAAATAAATAAAATAAACCTGCCCCCACATGTGAAATAAAGCCATCCAAAACACAACTGTCACAACAAAACTACCTCCACATGTAAATCCATCCAAAACACATTAGTAACAGACCCATCTCCATGCCTAGAATAATAAAGTCATCCTGTATATAACGACCTTAATAAACCTACAACAAGTCTGCATGTGAAAAAAAAATCGGTATGAATCCTCATAATAACCTACAACTACAAGTGAAATTAAACCATTCAATATAGTCCTACAACCATCCATTATAACCCACAATTACATGTAAAATTAAACTATCATAGATAACCATCAAAATAATCCCTTAACTACACGTGAAACAAAGCCATCCATATACAAACCATTATAACATACCCAAAACTGCATGTAAAATAAAGCCATTCAATAAACAACAGTATACATGTAAAACAACGCCATTCACTATACAACAATTATAATAAACCCACAACTACATGTAAAATAAAGCCACTCAACATACAACCACCATAATGAACCAACAACCCACATGTACAATAAAGCCATTATATACAATATAATAAACCCCACGACCAAAATAATGTGAAAATTAATAGAGCCCTCCACTATACAATTGTGATATACTCCCTTCGCGGATCTTTTGGGTTTTGCTTCAACAAAGCTGGCATTATGTACAAACAGTGATTCCGTTAATTAATCATCATCAGAACAGATCGTCGGTGTGATGACAGAACGACAGAACGTCAGCACTGATCAGTCATGGCTCTCTGAGTAGACAGGAACCACTGTGGAGTTACATAGATCAGAGATGCACACGTCAACACAACTTTCTGACTCAGTTTTACTCCGATTTTACAGCTATTATCCTCTACATGTTCTAGTACAACTGTTAACAACCCCCCTCATCCCCCCCCCCCCCCCCCCCCCCCCCCCACTTTTTTTTTTTAGAGGGGGGTGCAAAGGACAAGCTGGCCTCAACTGGTCAGAATGTAGACCATGTGGTCAAAGGGAGAATACCTGTACATAGTCACAAGTAATAAAACTTTGGTTGTTTCCCCTATACCATGTACGTTACACCGGTCTATCTATCTATCTATCTATCTATCTATCTATCTATCTATCTATCTATCTATCTATCTATCTATCTATCTATCTATCCCTTAGTCTGGGGGCACCCATGAAGACTTGACAACCAGTTCCCTCCATTCCTCTCTCTGTTCTGCCTTTCCCAAAGTTTGCTGAGTTCTAGGCCTGTCCATCCGCTAATGTTGTCCTCCCATCTCTTCCTTGGTCTGCCTCTTTTTCTTCCTCCTTGGATAGTGCTTTGCAGTATTGTTTTTGCAAGCCCTTTTGATCTTGTTACATGCCTGTACCATGGTTTGTTGGATTCTGTTGTGCACTTCTTCGTTGCTTATGTGGTCTCTGTAGGAGATGCCAAAGTGTCTCCGGAAGCCTGTACTCTTCTCTCCAAATCAGCAGTCAGGGTCCATATTCACAATGGAAGCTGTTCTGCCAGTTTGTCCCAACAACACGGTTCGTCGTAATTTACGACGAACTGTGTAGAGCCCCCCCCCCCCCCCCCCCCCCCCCCTGACGAACTGTATTAGGCCCCCCATGTAAAAAAAAATCCCACAAACAACATATCTGTAATCAATGTAACTTAGATATAATGCACTACTTCAGTATTTTAGAAGCTCCTCATACCTTTTTGTCAACTTTCTGACTTCAGTTCGATGCAGCAACACAGTTTGTCGTAACTTACGAAGCATGCTGGGCATGTAAGTGTCATCCTTGCCACTGGCAAAGCTGGCCTCATTTTCTGTGAATGATGAACATTAATGAATTCTCAACGCATGCACACGATGATAGGCATGCGTGCACACACGGGACATTAGTAGACAGGCCCATCCGGACTTGAAAAGAAATGGAGGCAGAAAAAACCCTGAAGTGAACATATATCTTTTAAACAGCCATCTTTGTGACAGTTTGAACCTGCGCTGTGAAACCAGTGTTAGGTGCCATGACCACGTGACCATGTTGTCTCCCAGGGTTATCAGGAAACAAAGGGAATGGCTGGAGGGGAACTTTCTTTCTTGGGATGGAGAGCAATTCCCCCTTTTGGTCATTTGCCCATCTTTTAAACTGACACAGTCATAATTCTTATCTAAAGTGTTGTTTGAAGATAAGATAATATAGTTATATTGATAATTTCTCTTGTTATGCAAAAAAAAGTGTTAAAGAACTGTGCAACACAAACTCAGGCTGGGGTCTTTTTTTATTTCTGAAAGACTGACCCTTCAATCTTGAATATGCCACAATGCAACATCCGTTTATTTTGAAATGACAATGTCAAGGCCAGGAGACAGCATCCGAATGAACCAATCAACGATAAATCAACAACCAATCAGTGATCAATCAACCATCCAATCAATGACAACACTC
>CM060317.1:74053685-74064133 GCA_030674155.1 Stramonita haemastoma | reverse complement strand
GGCAAGGTGACTCTGTCCTCTGATGAACTGGACGAGGCGTCTGCTTCCTACAAGTCAGCCGGCATTGTCACCAAGGTCCGTTAACTGCAGCACACACGTGCACACACACACACACGCACGCACAGCACGCACCACCACACACACACACACACACACACACTTTACTGGAAAAAGTTAGACATTTTCACACACATCATGCACGCGCGCTTTGCACACACACACACACACACACACACACCACACACACAGGGGCATGCACACACAACACACACACACACACACACACACACAAATTTGGTTTATGTCATAAAAATCAGTGCACATGTTATTATTTTAGACTGTGTTCAATATCTTAATAGAAAAGTGTTGATTTAATCTATATTTGTCTTATCATACAGCATGTTATGACATTTGGTTTATGTCATAAAAATGCGTGTGCATGTGTGTAAATATTTCGTGTGTAAGTGTGTTGTAAGTGTGTATATGCGTGGGCATACTGGTGCACACATGAGTTTGTGATTTTACGTGGGTGAGTTTATGACTGGCTGAGGTATCGCTTTTCTGGGGGAGCTTTTTATATTGTGCATGTGATGGATGCACACTGATGTTCGTATACTGGGATGTGTTATTTCCTCTGAGACATGATGTTTACATGTTTACTGTTTTTATGTATGGCATGTAACCCGCTTGAATGAATTTCCCTATCTCTTGAGATAATAATAGTGTTTTAATTGAATTGAATTGACTGTTTTTACCCACCATTAAGGCAGCGGCATCCCTTCTTTGAGGCTGATTGTTGAGTTGATAATTTTTGATAACTTTAGAGAAGAGAGTCACTTTATTTTACAATGCCTTTATCAATGTGTGCTGACAGTAAAACACTTGACAATGCCTTTATCATTGTGTGCTGACAGTAGAACATTTTACAGTGCCTTTATCAATGTGTGCTGAAAGTAGAACACTTTACAATGCCTTTATCAATGTGTGCTGAAAGTAGAACACTTTACAATGCCTTTATCATTGTGTGCTGACAGTAAAACACTTTACAATGCCTTTATCATTGTGTGCTGACAGTAGAACACTTTACAATGCCTTTATCAATGTGTGCTGAAAGTAGAACACTTTACAATGCCTTTATCAATGTGTGCTGAAAGTAGAACACTTTACAATGCCATTATCATTGTGTGCTGAAAGTAGAACACTTTACAATGCCTTTATCATTGTGTGCTGACAGTAGAACACTTTACAATGCCTTTATCAATATGTGCTGACAGTAAAACACTTTACAATGCCTTTATCAATGTGTGCTGACAGTAGAACACTTTACAATGCCTTTATCATTGTGTGCTGACAGTAGCACACTTTACAATGCCTTTATCAATGTGTGCTGACAGTAGAACACTTTCAATGCCTTTATCAATATGTTCTGACAGTAGAACACTTTACAATGCCTTTATCAATGTGTGCTGACAGCAGAACACTTTACAATGCCTTTATCAATGTGTACTAACAGTAAAGCACTTTACAATGCCTTTATCAGTGTGTGCTGACAGTAGACTGTGTGGTGTGTGGTGTGGTTTGGTGTGTGTGGTGTGGTTTTGTGTGGGGTGGTGTGGGGTGGTGTGTGTGATGTGGTGTGTGTGGTTTATGGTGTGGTGTGTTGTGTGGTGTGGTGTTGTGTGTGGTGGTGGGGTTGGTGTGATGTATGATGTGGTGTGGTGTGGTGCGGTGTGGTATGGTGTGGTGGTGTGGTGTGCAGGTGTTTGTGTACCCGAGGCAGACGGCCAGCGTGGTGATGGAGCAGGGACTGGAGTGGGCGTCGAAGGAAGGTCTGACATTCGTCATGTCCATGGTGCCCACCAACCAGATCTACATCCTCGCCATGCTCTTCGCCTACTCCTTCCTCACCCCCGCCTTCCTCTTCTTCCTCGTGCCCCTCTTCGTCTTCTACCTGGCCATCGTCACCCTCCTCGTGGCCACGCTGCAGATGTTCTACAAGAAGAAGAAGGAGAAGGACGCCACAGACCTGACGGTCGTTCTGCAGAAGTTTGACGTCAACATCAGTGTGGATGACGCCGCCTCCCAGTACTTCCTGGAACTCCCTCACCCCTTACTTTGTCTTCTTCAGCACTCTGCCTCTGGTGGTGGTCAGTTTTGCTCTGGCCAACAAGGCCTACGTCCCTTGCTCTGAAATGTTCGTCCTGGCCGCGTTCATGGCAGGGTTTTGTTTCATCGGTCTCAGTGACGAGCACGACAAGTTGACCTTTCTTCTGTTGCTGGCGCACACCATTGCGTCCTTGCCGGTGTTTCTGCACAATTTCCCTGACGTTCCGCTGGTCGCCACGCTGGTGCGGTTTCTCACAGAGCCGTTCTTCGCTCTGGACTTTGGGGTGGGTTTGCAGTTCAACATCAGCATCCCCGCCCTCTTTTACTTCGCCATGCCTCTCTTCTTTGTGCGCATGGGCATGAAGAAATCGTGGGCTGGCCTTCATCGCATCGTGATCCCTCACCTGGTGTGCTACTTCTGGTACCACATCATGACGGCCTTCTACCCCTACACCACCTGGGTGGGTCTGGGCAGGGCCACGGTGGGGTACCTCTTCCTGCCCATCCTGGTGCCCCTCAGCTTCCTGCTGGCGCTGGGGCTGCTGGCCTACATCGGCTACAAGCTGGTGCAGACGCAGATGTTCGGCAAGATCGTGGTTACTCTTCTGCTGCTGGCCGTGCCCCTGCTGCTGACTCAGACCAAGTCTCTCTTTGGGGGGAAGATGGACAAGAAGCTGGGGGGCACGAAAAAGATCGTCATGATCGTGTTTGCCGTCCTTGCCGTGCTCCCTCTGATCTTCATCCAGGTGCCCCAGCTGACGGAAACCAAGACTCTGGAGTTGCCGTGGGAGGAATACAAGTTCCTGTGCGTCCCTGGGCAGGGAGACAACGTCCCGGCTTTCCAGATCCGCTGCGGCGCTTATGCCGGCACCCGAGTGACGTGGACAGGGAAGCTGACCTGGTCCAAGATCACCAAGATCGAGAACACGGCAGAGAGCGTGCTCAAGTCACTGCCATCCTTTGTCTCAAAGCCTCTGTACTGCATCTATGGGCAGGAGAGCCCGGAGTGTGAGGAGCAGAGCATGTCAGCCAGGACATTCCGGCACTGCCAGCTGATGAAAGGTGTAGGTCGCACCTGCGAGGTGAGCAACCACAACGTGTACAGCTTCCAGCTGGGGTGGACTTGGAGGGGTGGGGGTGACCATGGAGGCGGGGAATGGCTTCCATGCCAAGGTGATGGCCATGGAGGCGGGGGACGAGGTGGAGTTCACCGGCTCCCTGCTGGATGGGCTGGGGACAGCCGGCCCTCGCCTGAAGCTCAGCGCCATCAAAGTGCAGAACAAGCAGCTGCCGGAGATGATGGCCCTGGAACAGGAGGAGGACGAGCAGTTCTACTTCAGGGCGATGCATGACGGCGTCCGTCTCTCCATTAACTTCTTCTTCTTCCCCATCTTCGAATACACCGGCATGTATTAGTAGCGCTCTGTTTGTTAGAGCTTGAGGGAGGGGGTGGGGTTATTTGGTTTTTCTTTTTAATTCTTGGACATCTGGAAAACTTAAGATTCGAAGTTGCATGGTGTTTCCAAAAAGTTTTTTTCACCATTACAAAGTAATTTTTTACTTCTGACTTCTCTAACATGTTTGAATTTCATTTCAAAGTTGATAATAGCGTGTTTAAATTAACACTATAAGGACACATAAGTCCTATGTGTAAAAATGGTTGTGATTTTGTTTTCTACACAGGCATTTTTTTTTTTTTACTAAGACAACCGCCCCTCCCCACATCACATTGATTATCTTTGATTTCTTCAGACAATGATTTGGTGATACCGAGATTAAAGATCCCCCCCTCCAAAGCATGACCTTTACATATTAAACGAAATAAGTATGACATTTTTCAAACCTTATGATTTGTTATCACATGTTGGATTGAAACAAAACAGATTGTTGAATTTTTCTACTTTTAAAAATCTTCTCTATGGAAGAGGGATGAGGGAGAGCATGACCCTGTGGTGAAGTTTTAATCTTTTTAAAAACTTAATATTCAGCTATCTATCACATTATTTTAGTTAGTTTATTGTCTGTAGTGTTTGCTTTTTTGTGCATATGTTTTGTTAGGTGTTTGTGAGCGAGCAAATTTAGAGATAGTTTCTTATCTCTTGTTTTTTTTTATAAAATGGAAAAAACTAATTTTAAAAGTGATGCACCAGTTGATGTATGTAGAAATGTCTTTCATAGCTACGCATTGCTCTGTTCTGTAATTGTGTACCCTTGTACTGTAGGCATTTCTTGTGACCACTGTTTGCAGTATCTGTACAATGCTGAAAAAAAAAGGGACTCATTTCTGCACAGACAGGGACTCGTTTATCTGTTTTATGTATTTGACCTGTGATTGAAGTTGTCAGCCTTTTGGGGGATAATTTTTGTGTGGGCCCAGAGAAAAGGTGACTTTATGCTAATTAACTCATGCTTGTTTCTTGTGTTGAGAGTGTACATGTTTATAATTATGGTGCTGGACTGTTAACCACCTTTGTTGTAGAGTGGGCTTGCTGCTTTATGTCATCAAAGCACATATATTTGATAACTTAACTTATGTTGACATTTTTATCTGCAATTTGTTGTTGTTGAGTGCATACATATATATATATAACCTGTTAATCATGTAAGGCCTGTATATGTATTGAAACATAGGACAATAACTGTAAGGCCTGTATAGTGAAATAGGACAGTAGTACATCATATTGAATTTATGTACAGAGTTGTATTCTGTAAGTGATTTCTAGTTGTCTTTTTTTCCATCTCCATGGTTTAGTATCTGTTCCCCACTTCATGATTCAGACAGGCAAATTTTCATAATAAAACATGACAATAATAATCAAAGCAGAGGAGAATATGCAGTGCCCTGTGGTAACCTCTGTGGAAACATTTTCAGCTGTTGACTGTGAAAAATAATGAAGGTGATGTTTCCCCCGTATCTTAAACTTTTACTGCTGTGTGTCTTTCTGGGTTTTATTTATTCATTTACCTGAGACACAGTGTTCTCACTGGTGATGTAGATATTATTTGTGTGTTACTGGATTATACTCTGTATTTTGCTGTTGTTTAGTTTGATGAAGTAGAATTATGTTATCCAAGATTGCATTTAGGATTCAGCAAGTATTTGATGTTTTTAATTTGATAGTTGCTGTCATTTTTGTTAAAATTTTCTGTGAAACAGTGATTGATGTTGACTTTTAGGTTTTGAAAGCAACTGTTTGTGTTTTTTCAACATCTTTTTTTCATTACATTCTTTACAGAGCAACAAAAAAAACACTTTTTCCTTTGAAGCGTTGCTTACTAGGTTTTATGCAGGCAATTTTAATCAAACACGGCTTATTTTTCACCTTGATTGAAGTAGATAATAGGATTTATATGGTGGTAAAAATTCACAGAACGTTTACTGAATTGAGAGCAGTTTTGCTTCTGGTTTTTGCTCCCTGTAGCCAGTTTGCAAATAGTAAAATTCAGCAATAACTGAGTTGTACAAAACAAATATAGCTGTTCCACTTTCTTGTTAACTTTTCCTTTGCTACATTCTCTCTCCCTCTCTCTCCCTCTCCCTCTCCCTCTCTCTCTCTCTCTCTCTCTCTCTCTCTCTCTCTCTCTCTCACTCATCTCTCTCTCTCTCTCAGTGTTACTGAGATAACCATTTCTTCCAAGAACAAAGTGAACTGATAATATTCATACTTGTTATCTGGACTTGACACTGAATTGCTTTCATGTTTTTTGCGCGCGCACGTGTGTGTGTGTGTGTGTGTGCATTTTGTAGGCATACATATATATGTTTACTTGTGAAATGTTTATGAAAGAGAGAAGGAGGAAGAAGTGTTTGCTGCAAATGTGCTCAGGTTTTCATTTTTGTTCTCAGTCTTTCCATACCAAGCTCCCATCTTTTTTTTTTTTTTTTTTTTTTTTTAGCTCCCACCTTCTTACTTTTACTATCTCTTTGTTTCATCTTCTTCGTTGAAAGCTCAGACAGCAACTATTGGTTTTTACTTCATTCTGTCCGCCTGTGCCTGTCTGTCTGTGTGCGTGTGTGTGTGTGTGTGTGTCTCTCTCTCTCTCTCTCTCTTCTCTCTCTCTCTCTCTCTCTCTCCTCTCTCTCTCTCTCTCTCTCTCTCTCTCTCTCTCTCTCTCTCTGTGTATGTATGTATGTATGTGTATATATATATGTGTATAAATATATATATATATATATATATATATATATATATATATATATATATATATATATATAATCATCAAGTCTTCTCCCACCTCTGATTATCTCCCTTTGAAAAATCAAATTATCAAAAGAAAGTATTATAAGAAAACACCAATATTTTATTCCAGGATTTTTTTTTTGGGGGGGGGGGGGGGAGCGTCAGTTTTATTCTCTTGCCCGAGTCTGATTTCCCACCATGTATCTTGCTTTGTCTCTGAATATCTGTTTGTGCGTCTCCCTCTGTCTCTGTCTCTGCTCCCGTCTCTCTCTCTCTCTCTCTCTCTCTCTCTCTCTCTCTCTCTCTCTCTCTCTCTCTCTCTCTCTCTCTCTCTCTCTCTCTCTCTCCTCTCATAAAAAAGTTAAAATATATGTACATTAAAAGAAAATATTTATGCTTACATGATACATATCAAAACATAAGATAGCATTATAATTGTGATCTGTGGTGATAATGTTTGCTATGATTTTGTAGAAATTTGTGTTTCTTTTTCTAAACCAGTACAGAAAATGAAAAATAGCTTGAAACTATTCCTAAGTAAACCAGGGTCATAGGCACTTTTTTTTCTCTTATTTGTGTGTTTTTTTTTAAGCACTCAAATCATATTTGATTTTGTCATACATGTTCATTTTATGATAGTTAAACTTTTCATTTAACTATTTTACTTTATCTGTGTCTGAAACTCAGATTTGTTGAAGTTAAGTGAAATGCAAGTTGCAGCTGAGAAACTGATCTTTTAAACCATTTCATCTAGATAAAAAGTAGGTATTTATCTGACTTAAGGTAGCCATCACATATAGTAGGAGACAGTTGAAAAGTAGAAAATTGTTCTATTAAAAGAAAATCTATATTCATGCAAATCTCTTACAGTGTTGATTGAATGGTCAGCAATATAAAAAAAAAATATGGTGACTGCTGTTCCAGTCTCACCTGTACCATGAAATTCACTTTGCAGTTTGAACAGGTGCTGTTCTTCCAAGTTTGTTGTCTGTTAGGGTTTAACATTAAAAAAGTAGCTAGGCCTTTTACTTTGGAAAATTTTCTATATGTATATAGCATAGGAAGACGCATATGTGTGTGTGAAAGTGGAAAGACAATAAGTCAAAGACATGTCTGGCTTTGCCCATCCAAGGCTACTCAAGCTACTATATCAGTAAAAATAAGTGCACATAAAAGAACCCACGGCAACAAGAGAGTTGTCTCTGGCAAAATTTTGTAGAAAAAAGCCACTCTGATAGGGAAACAAATGCAGTTGCAGAGAGGAAAAGAAAAACAAAATGGTGGGCGGTGCACTTGTGGCGACACGCTCTCCCCGGAGAGAGCAGCCCAAATTTCATGCAGAGAAATCTGCCGTGACATGGAGTGGTGTAAAATGTAAAAAGATCAGCAGAACAGCATCGATACTTTCAAGAAAGAAGTTGACCGGTTTCAAACTAGGCATGAGCTGTGTGTTTTTTGCATTGCTGAAATATATGAGATCAAATTAATCTACGATTCATGTAATATCTTTTTTGTCCATGTTGTATGTAGGCTTGAAAGTTGTCCATGGTATTTTATAAACACTATAATTGAACTTGGCATTATGGCATTTTCGCTTTTATGTACTTGTGTACATGGGTTTTGATTTATTTAAAGTAGGTGAACATCTGTTCTAGATTTGCTGATAGCTTGCTATGACATCAGAGAACTAGATATCTATAGACAAAAAAGCATTTGTGTTTGCACAAGTCTGATAATAATCTATTGATAATAACCTGTTGACAGTATGTATTGTCGTGGACTTGACTATACAAACATGCATACTTTCTTCTTTGTATTTTTAACCTGCTGTTGAAAATATGTGCTGTATTGTAGATAGTACGCTTCGTCTATCATCAGGCTGGCAGATATTTGTGATGTAATTTCAGTAGCTATTCATACTCTCTCTCTCTCTCTCCTCTCTCTCTCTCTCTCCTCTCTCTCTCCTCTCTCTCCTCTCTCTCCTCTCTCTCTCTCTCTCTCCTCTCTCTCTCTCTCTCTCCATTGATCTGTCTCAAGATTGGTTTTCCATTTCTAATTATTTTTTATATAAACTTTTTTTTCTAAATACTCTTGCTACCACATGAACAAGAATTTTCAACTATGGACCAGACTGTAAGAGCTTTCTATAAAGTGGACAAAGAAGGAGGGGACAAACTGATGCAACGAAAATGAAGAAAAGAGAACTCTTCACGGGATATCCCTTCTCTCTTTGAGTGATCTGGTATTTCTTTGCTGAGGGAGGGGTGGATGGAGGGGGATTAATGAAGTGAACTTCATTTTGAAACAACATGTTTCTATAAAAGAGATGATATATATATATATATATATATATATATATATATATATATATATATATATATATATATATAAATATATATATTCAGACTGCTGAAAAAAAATTGGGGAAAATTTCTGAACTCAGAATCATGTACCTTTCTTTATGTTTTTGGTCATTTACATTGATCACAATGAATATATTTGTCGATTTACTTAATGAAATGTAAAACTGAGAAGAGATTGTAGACAAGTTAATTATCCCTGCATCTTAGTATCAACGAAACGGTATATAACTATAAAAGTTTGTTCATGAGCGTTATGAAAACGTGGGATGTTTTGTTCACCCTGGTTTTAACATTAATTTTGTATAAATTTCTTTCTTGGAGACTATTTGTTATGAAAGCCTTTGTTATGAAAACATCTTTGAGTGCATTGTTCTAAAAAAAAAAAAAAAAATTAATAAAATCGCTTATCACATATCTCCAACATGAAAATTACATTTTTCAGAACAAAAGAATAGAATTATTTTTAAGAACATCAAAACCCAGTTGATCTCTTTGTTTGCCATTGTACTGTTTTGTGTACACCCTTTCTGTGATATTGAACTCATGCCACACTCTGCCTCCTGTATGCTTTTCCTCTGTGTCTGTTCAATGATTTCATCATGTGATGCAGTCTGATTCATCAAAAACGTGTCTCAATTTATGCAAGTTACTTAACTGCTTCCGAAATTGTAGATTTACCATAATATTCTGGGTTTTTTGCGTATGTTATAATGGTGATTTTAGTTAGCTTTTGTATGATTTAACATATTTTTTCAGTGTGGACAGAGTAGTGTGTAATCTGTCCATGTTCAGTGGACAAATGACAGATAGATTGCAATAACTATTATCTGTGAAACTCTCTCCCAGGACAACAAACATAACACGTACCTTGAAATGGAATGTATGTGTGTAGTATGCTGCCTGTTAATCTTGAGAATAAACTTCACTTTAAGCAATATCAATGCAATGTGCTTGTTGCATGGGTTTTTTTGTGTGTTGGTTTGATGCCAGTTGTGTTTTGTTGCCCAGTACATTTTTTAAAAATTGTAGTAGTTTTTGGTGGTGAAATTGTGTTTTGAAATTTCTTTTGTTTTAAGTGCACCTACTTGTACCTCCTGAAGAACATACATATGTATGCTGCTCTCAAACTCACATACATGCATGATGCACACATACAGAGGCATGCACACGTGTGCAATCACACACATATAGTGCTCTGTTGTGTGTGTGTGTGTGTGTGTGTGTGTGTGTGTGCGTGCGTGCGTGCGTGCGTGCGTGCGTGCGTGCGTGCGTGTGTGCCGAAATTGGGTTTTAAAATTTCTTTTGCTTTAAGTGCACCTACTTGTACATCCTAAAGAACATACATATATATGCTGCACTCGAACTCACATACATGCACACATACAGAGATATGCACACATGTGCAATCATACATGCAGGCACGCGCGTGCACACACACAAACACACAAACACACACACACACACACACACACACACACACACACACACATCTGTGTTTTTGCCAAAAAGACATTATTGTCTTCACAGAGAAAGCTGTGAACAATGCAATGGAAAGAGAGAGCATAGATCTCAAACAGGGTTATAAATTTATAGTGTTAAGCATGCAGACAAGCGCTGTTCTGGAACACAAATTTGAATGTGACAGGCATTAAGACATACAAATCTCTCTCTTCTGAAAAGACAAGTTTGAATTTTTAATATTTATAAACCCCAAACAAGCTTGAATATGGTAGGCATTAAGATGTTATAGAAATCTCTGCTCTAAAAACTTCAGTTTGAATGTGTGGGAATTGATGTT
>CM060317.1:74030998-74053585 GCA_030674155.1 Stramonita haemastoma | reverse complement strand
GTCAGTCACTGCTTCGCTTGTGTCTTTCTTCCTTTGTGTTTTATTTATATTTATTTATTTTTATTTCATTCTTTTCTATCAATAATGGAATAAGCACTCATGTGCTTTTTTTCATCCAGTCCCCGTGTGTATGCAGTTGTGTAAATATTGTCACCTGTTCCCACCTGCACACAATGGCCTACTCTTATGAAAAGCGGAACAGGATTTAACATGTGTGCAAGATGTTCTGCATGCGTTCGCACATGGGGCCTCGGTTTACAGTCTCATCCGAAGGACTTTGGGGGAGAGTGGAGTCAGCACTGATGTTAACTCCAGGGGAAAACTGTTGCAGTATGGTGTGACTTGGTGTAACTGCTTTGTTTCTTTGTGTTGCAGTATTCTTGATACAAGCATTGTTAGAATTGTTTTGATCTTCACTGTTTCTGTCAAAGTTTCTTTCTTCCTTTTTTTTTTTTTTTTTTTTTGGTTCTTTAGCTAGAGCTTCAAGGTTCACCAATGGTGGGATTTTGTGTATGTGACCGTTTTATCCACTCATGAAGGTAGCTGTGATCCAATATCGGGGATGTATGCTGGGTATGTGCCTGTTTCCATATCCCACTGAATGCTGACATGAATTATGGGATCTTGAACATGTATATTTGATCTTCTGCGTGTGTATATATACATGAAGGAAGTTAAGACACTGGCAGGTCTGCACTTGAAGTTGACCTGGGAGATCGTAAAAATCCCCACCCTCCATTCATCAGACACCTGCCAGGGTTAGAACCCATGGCTTCATGGACCCATGGGATTGAAGTCGAATGGTTTTATCCACTCGGCTATAACATCCCTTGTTAGTTCCTGGGGAGTAAGAGTGTGTGTGTGTGTTGTGTTGTGTGTCGCATTTTTTTGAGGAACAATAGAAAGCTTATTGTGGTTGGCTCATTTTTTTTGATAAAATTGGAAAGGGAGGCGTATTTGGTGTCATTTTGTTTTTTTTGTGTTGTGGTGTGAGTGGGGTTATTGTTTTTTGTTGGTGGTTTGTTTTTGGTTGGGTTTTTATTGGGGGGGGGGGGGGAGGGGTGCTGTTGATCAAAGAAGAAATATGTCATGAATACAAGACAGAAAGGGGAAAAAAGAAAAAGAAATCGGGGACTAAAAAAAAATAATGAAACAATTGGTGCCCTCTGAAGCTGACAAGATGTTTGCATTTGCAGGTACATGTTTGAAGGCGGAACCAATTTTAACTACACTAACGGTGCCAATGACCCACCATACATGCCAGTGCCCACCAGTTACGATTATGATGCGCCCCTGAATGAATCGGGGGACATCACTCCAAAGTACTTGGCAATCAGGGACATTATTTCAAAGGTATTTATCAGAATTAACGTATTGGTGGAGTGGGTGTGTGTGAACAGCCACTGTCTTGTTTTTGGAGTATGGCCATGTGATATCACTTCATAACACACTGCTCTGGCTGTCAGTGTGTGTGTGTGTGTGTGTGTGTGTGTGTGTGTGTTGTGTGTGTGTGTGTGTGTGTGTGTGTGTGTGTGTGTTGGTCACTGTTGTATGTGTGCGTGTTTGTGTGGATGTGTGTGTGTGTGTTTGCATACCTGTAAATATGTGTGTGTGTGTGTGCACATGCATTCATGTGCATGTGGGCACATGAGTGTGTGCTTTGTATGTATGTGTGTGCACACACATTTATAATGTGAGTGCATGAGTGAGCGCATCCAAATGCGCATGGGTGTGTGTTTAACACCCTAACTTTGCAATTGACCTCTACAGATTTGTTATTCTTGATGTTACAGTATCGTGAACTGCCCCCAGATCCTATTCCTCCCATTTCACCCAAAGGCAACTATGGACGTCAGACCATGACATTTGTGAGTATTTATTTATCTACTATTTATTTTATACCACTTCATGTCACAGCAGATTTCTCTGCTTGAAATTTGGGCTGCTCTCCCCAAGGAGAGCATGTCGCCACAAGTGCAGGACCATCCTTTTTTTTTTCTTCTTTTCTTTTCCATTTTGAGTATGAGTTGTGAGCAGGGCTGGTTGCAGAAAGAGTAGATCTTAAAGAATCCATCATTTTGAATCCATTACCTTGTGACCTGTGGCTTACCTTTTATCTGAATAGATCTTAACCCTCTTGCATTCCATGTCTCTGAACACAAACTGCCCCTAGATTTCGCATTCCATCACGAAATCAGGTCAGGCACACATGCTCCCTCACTTTTTCCTCCTTCTAAGTACATACCAGCAGCTGTAATTACCTCCAGACTTTCAACAAGGTTTCTACCTCTAGCCTGATAGAGCTTTAGCATGTGGTAGCAATTAGTGATGGTCACAGCGTGATGGAAATCTACTGTGTGTAAATCCCGGCAAATCCAGGTTCAGGACTAAAGGGGGGCAATTATTCAATCATGGCAAATCCCAGTATGGGACTAAGAGGGTTAAAGAATCCATTATGTTTCGTCCAATGAGTTGCCTTTGATCACCCGGCTGTCTGGGAGCAGTGCTTTGAAGTGAGCGCTACAGACTGAAGCCTTCTTTACAGCATGCAGTTACCCCATACACAGAACACAGCTATCCCTGGTCTCTAGAGAGCCATATGGTCATGTGCAATTTGGCACATTTGTGTGTGTGTGTGTGTGTGTATGTGTGTGTGTGTGTATGTGTGTGTATGTGTGTGTGTGTGTGTGTGTGTGTGTGTGTGTGTGTGTGTGTGTGTGTGTGTGTGTGTGTGTGTGTGTGTTTTGTATGGTTTGAAGAATCCAGGAATTCTCTGTAATCAGAGTATGTAAGAATCCACTCCTCACATAAATCATTAAACTTAATACGCTTAACTATTTGAAAAGAGAGACGGAAAAAAAAAATTTTGTTTCTAAATTTTCTTTTAAGTGATGATTTCTTCTCTCTCTATATCCTTCTTCAATTTTGGTTAGTCATTTTTGATATGACAGCTTGATGATATGAAATCCTGTCCTGTATTTATGTATGTATGTTGATGTGTGTTGTTGTTGTTGTTTGTGTGTGTGGGGCAGGTGTCCACTATTCAGGATGCTCTGGCCACCCTGTGTCCTGAGGGGCCTACCACTTCCCAGTACCCCCTGTCCATGGAGGAGGTCAAACATGTGAGTCACAGCCAGCAGTGCAGAGATGTGTGGTGTGTGTCTGTTACAGCCAGCAGTGCAGAGATGTGTGGTGTGTGTCTGTCACAGCCAGCAGTGCAGAGATGTGTGGTGTGTGTCTGTCACAGCCAGCAGTGCAGAGATGTGTGGTGTGTGTCTGTTACAGCCAGCAGAGCAGAGATGTGTGGTGTCTGTCTGTCACAGCCAGCAGTGCAGAGATGTGTGGTGTGTGTCTGTCACAGCCAGCAGTGCAGAGATGTGTGGTGTCTGTCTGTCACAGCCAGCAGTGCAGAGATGTGTGGTGTCTGTCTGTCACAGCCAGCAGTGTGTTCTTCAATTTAACGTTTTTCCACTTAAGTGATATTAGACGATAGGCAAAAAAACAAAAAGGAAGACTGAGATAAGAATAAGCATTATGAGAGTTGAGTGCATGTGCTTGAAGAGAGATAGAGCGTAAGACAGGGGAGAGCGAGACAAGGCATGGCAAGGCAAGGCAAATTCTTTTATTCGAGGATAATAGATAAGCACTTATGTGCTTTTTACATCCAGTCCCCGCCCTTTTCAGGGATAACATCAAGATAAAAAAACACCCTCTAATTACACAACAGCAATAATAATGATCCAAATACCAAGAGCAAGAAACCATACCAAGTATCAAACTATAGGGGGAAAAAAAGGAAGACTGAGATAAGAATAAGCATATGAGAGTAAAGTGCATGTGCTTGAAGAGAGAGAGAGAGAGAGAGAGAGAGAGAGAGAGAGAGAGAGAGAGAGAGAGAGAGAGAGAGAGAGAGGAGGGGGGCTAGGGAGAGAGGGGGGAGGGGTGGAGAGAGGGGGGAGGAAGAAAATGTGTGTAATGCATGCGAGCATACCTTTGTGTGTGTGTGTGGACTCAATAAAAAGAATGATGGTTAAACAAATCCTAAGATAACAAAGAATATTTCCAATGTAACATAGCTAGAATGAAATTAACTACATGTAATATGTGCCTTTGATGTTGGTGGTAAATGTCGGTGATTTAAAGTGTTCTATTGATGCGTTATCTGAGGATGAAAATGACTCGTCTTGTTTCTTTGTACAGTAATGATATATATATATATATGCAAACTGCAGAGTGATGCGCTGTTGTTGCAGTATTATGGTTTCATCCTGTATCGCCACAAACTGAAAAAAGATGTTAACCGTTTGCCGCTCAATACTGCCGGAGTGAGAGACAGAGGCTACGTGATGGTGGATCAGGTACAGGCCAGGTCTATCTCTCCTCTGTCTGTCTGTCTGTCAGTCGGTCTGTCTGTCTGTCTGTCTGTCTGTTAGTCTGTCTGTATGTCTGTTGGTCTGTATGCATGTTGGTCGGTCGGTCGGTCTTTTCTGCATGTCTTTTTCATGTCTGTCTGTCTGTCTGTCTGTCTGTCTGCATTTCTGTCTTTTGTTGATCAATTTCTCTGTATGTCTCTGTCTACTTCAAAAACAAAAAGAAAGGAAAGAAACCCAAAGATTTGCCAGCTAATCAATGTAAAAATGTCATTTTACTCACTGCCTCATCTTTATGTGGAAAGCAGGTGCAGAAGAATCAGAGTAAAAGTGTGGATAGACATAACTTGATAAAAAAAAGAAAGAAAATGGTGTCAGATGTGTTGTTGAGATGATGAATGCAATGTCCAAGCAGAATATTGTAAGAACTGTTCTTTTATCAACCCAGAGATAAAAAAAAAAGAGTCATGTTTTAAATGGCAGCTGTATTAGCAATATGTGCATCATGTTCACACTCTCGCACCTACACAGACATGTACATATGCACGCACTCATGCACGCTTACACACATACATACTCTCTCTCTCTCACACACACACACACACACACACACTCTCACTCACTTTCTCCTTCCCTTTCTCCCTTTCTCCCTCCCTCTCTCCCTCCCTCCCTCCCTCTCTGCCCCTCTCTCTCCCCCCCTATTATCCCTCCCTCCCTCCCTCTCTGTCCCTCCCTCTCCCTGAATCCCTCTCACTCTCTCCCTCTCTCACTTATATGCACAGACACCATTACTCATATCATACAGCCTACAACTCACACATTGAAATACGCATGTACTCCCTGAGTTTCCCTGGTGAAAGGGACAATGTTAGCAGCAGCAGCATGTTTTTATATTTATTTATTCATTTATTTATTTATGTATTGATTTATACAAGAAATAAAAAAAAATTTGAATGTTGGGCTGTGTGGACAGTTGCCCCAGGGCATGCTGTACAGGGAGGATGTAGTGGAGTTGAACATCACTGGGAAAGCAGGCCAGTACCTGGACATCTTTGTGGAAAACACGGGGCGTGTGGGGTTTAACACTGCCATGAACTTCATGACCAAAGTGAGTGCAGAGTGATCAGGAAAGTGTGGCTGTTGTTGTTGTTGTTGTTATTGTTGTTGTTGTAGTTGTTGTTGTAGTTGTTGTAGTTGTTAAGTACCTGAACATCTTCGTGGAAAACATGGGCAGTGTGGGCTTCAACACTGCCATGAACTTCATGACCAAAGTGAGTGCAGAGAGAGGGATTTGGAAAGCTGTGTTGTTGTTGTTGTTGTTGTTGTTGTTGTGATTGTCTTTGCTGCTGTTATAGTACTGGTTGTTTAGTGTATAGTGTTTATTACAATTAGCCTGTGCATGTTCACAAAGTGTTGATTGTTTAGTGTGTAGTGTTTATTACAAATTTACCTGTGCATGTTCACAAAGTGTTTATTGTGAAGTGTACAGTGTTAATTACAATTTACCTGGGTGTATTCACTAAGTGTTGGTTGTTTAGTGTGTAGTGTTTATTACAAATTTACCTGTGCATGTTCACAAAGTGTTGATTGTTTAGTGTATAGTGTTTATTACAATTTACCTGAACATATTCACAGTGTTTATTGTGAAGTGTACAGTGTTTATTACAATTTACCTGGGTGTATTCACTAAGTGTTGGTTTTTAGTGTGTGGTGTTTATTACAGTTAACTTGTACATATTCACAAAATGTTGATTGTTAAGTGTACAGTGTTTATCACAATTTACCTGGGCATTTTCACAACATCTTGATTGTGTAATGTACAGTGTTTTTTACAAATTACCTGGGCATTTTCACAACGTCTTGATTGTGTAGTGTACAGTGTTTATTACAATTCACCTGTGCATATTCCCAAAGTGTTGATTGTGAAGTGTACAGTGTTTATTGCAAATTACCAGGGCATATTCCCAAAGTGTTGATTGTTTAGAGTATAGTTGACCTGTGCATGTTCACATAGTGTTGATTGTGTAGTGTACAGTGTTCATTACAGTTTACCTGGGCATGTTCACAAAGTGTTGATTGTTCAGTGTACAGATTTTTTTATCACTCTTTCCAACAGGGCCTGATCTACAATGTGACTTTGGGTGGAGAGCTTGTGACCGGGTGGGAGATCTACCCTGTTCACCTGGAGAACATGCAGCACGTCAAGCCCTCGAAGTATGCACCCCCCCCCACCCACCCCCGCTTTATGTGTTTTTCACCAGTTTCCAGTTGTTTGCTTTTCCCATCAAGCCCAAAAAGCATTCAAGTCTGGCGGCTGTTAATTAAAGTAAAAAGAATCAAAGGAAATAAATTTGCCTGTGGTGGGGAGTACACTCCCAGTCCCCTAGCTATCAGTGCACAGAGCTAACTGCTGTGTGTGCCATGAAGACTCTAGCTGATGGAGTTATAGGGTTTGGTGTATGTCACCAATGTGATCAGGGAGCGGATTTTCTCTTTCTTGGGATGATCCACGTTTAGTGTTTTCCTCTACTGTTGCATACGAAGGTTTACTTGAAATGTGCTTCTGGTAATGTGAGAGTTCTATGTATGTGTGCATGTGTGTGTGTGCATGCGTGTGTGCGTACATGTGCAAGCGTGCACAAGCATGCATACTTACCTACCTGTGTGCAGCATGCGAGCTCAACAAAGCAAGCAGTGTATGCGTATGTACAATAATACACATTTCTAAGGTCAGTCAATTCTGTCTTCGTAGAGTGATTCATGAAAATGTCCATGTTGGTGTTTCCCTCAGCGTGTCCCCACACGATTAACCCTCTTAGTCCTGAACCAGGCTTTGCCGGGATTGAATAATTGCACACACACACACACACGCACACGCACACACACACATACACACACACACACACACACACACACTGAGTCCCGAACCGGGATTTGCCGGGATTTACACACAGTAGATTTCTATCACGTTGTGACCATCACTAATTGCTACCACATGCCAAAGCTCTATCAGGCCAGAGGTAGAAACCCTGCTGAGAGTCTGGAAGTAATTATAGCTGCCTGACCTGATTTTGTGATGGAATGTGAAATCTAAGGGCAGTTTGTGTTCAGAGAATCCGAATGCAAGAGGGTTAAAAGAAAAGCCCAGTAACGATGGTCAACATTACACAGGTCGGAGCCTCGAGTGTCCGGTAGTCTGTCCACTCCGTCCATCTACACGGGCAAGGTGACCTTCAGGTCAGGCAACGAGCAGCCCCTGGACACCTTCCTGGACATGCGCCCCTGGGTCAAGGTCAGAGGAAGTCTGGGCTTTAGATCTGTGTTCAGTGATAGATTCGGAGATGTCTGTTGTTTTGTGTGCGTTAGATTTGGAGATGTCTGTTGTTTTTTGTGTGTTAGATTCAGAGATGTCTGTTGTTTTGTGTGTTAGATTCAGAGATGTCTGTTGTTTTTTGTGTGTTAGATTCAGAGATGTCTGTTGTTTTGTGTGTGTTAGATTCAGAGATGTCTGTTGTTTTTTTGTGTGTTAGATTCAGAGATGTCTGTTGTTTTGTGTGTGTTAGATACTGAGATGTCTGTTGTTTGTTTTGTGTTAGATTCAGAGATGTCTGTTGTTTTGTTTGTGTTAGATACTGTGATGTCTGTTGTTTTGTGTGTGTTAGATTCAGTTATGTCTTGTTTTGTGTTAGATTTGGAGATGTCTGTTGTTTTGTGTTAGATTCAGAGATGTCTGTTGTTTTGTGTTAGATTTGGAGATGTCTGTTGTTTTGTTTGTGTTAGATTTGGAGATGTCTGTTGTTTTGTGTTAGATTTGGAGATGTCTGTTGTTTTGTGTTAGATTCGGAGATGTCTGTTGTTTTGTTTGTGTTAGATTCGGAGATGTCTGTTGTTTTGTGTTAGATTTGGAGATGTCTGTTGTTTTGTGTTAGATTCGGAGATGTCTGTTGTTTTGTGTTAGATACTGATTTCATTTTTTAATGATGGAAAGGGAACATTTATTCACAGTTGAATATGAAATGTTTGTCCAGTGCCTGATATTGTGTATTGAGATGCTTATTTAGACATTTATTTAGAGTAAAGTAGTGAAGCATGTCTTCAGTTTCAATTATTGGGACAGTTTTTGAATGTCAGATATTGAGACATTTATTTTTGTAAAGTAGTAAGTTTAGTCTGTGATAGATATAAAGAGATTTATCCTGTGTTAAATATTGAGATACGTGTTAAGATTTACTTTGGGTTTGTCTTATTGTCTTTTCCTTCATTTTTATCTTAAGCCAGTCCTGCTGTGTAGTGCAGACTTGATTTTTCATGACTTTTCAGCTTTGACCAAATCAAATCAATCTTTGGGGATTGGTAGTTTTGCTGTTACTGTTGGTGGGGGAAGCAGGTCTGGGGTGTTCTTTTTCCTTTCCTGTCATCTCCTCAATAACAGAGATCTTAAAACAGAAATTCTGAGCCAATAATTTTATTTTAAACCTTGGATTGTTTATCATGACTTAAACATCAAAGAGTGGAGTTAACATCAGTGCTGACTCCACTCTCCCCCATAGTCCTTCGGATGAGACTGTAAACCGAGGCCCCGTGTGTGATCACACGCAGAACATCTTGGGCACATGTTAAATCCTATTCTGCTTTTCGTAAGAGTAGGCCATCATGTTCCAGTGGGAACAGATGACATTTACAAAAACTGCATACACACAGGGACTGGATGTAAAAAGCGCAAGAATGCTTATCCCATTATCCTTGATGTAAAAGAATAAAATAAAATTTTAAAAAAAAAAAAAAGACTTTTCAGTTTTGACCAAACCATCTTTGGAGATTGGTAGTTTTGATGTTACTGCTGGTGGGGGAGAAGGTTGATGTTTTCTTTTTCCTCCTGTCATCTCCTTCTCAGTGACAGGGAATCTTAACCCTCTTGCATTCGGATTCTGAACACAAACTGCCCCTAGATTTCACATTCCATCACGAATTCAGGTCAGGCACATATGTGACGCTCCACCACATAATGAGACGGAGTGCACCTGAGGTCAATTTTAAGTTATTGACATGTTATTAATGTGCAATAAAGTGGCTATCAAATACAAAAAACAGATTGAAAATCGGACAATTCTGTGCAACATTATTACAAATTGAAAGGATAGACTGCAGGATGGGACAAAATGAGAAACGGGTAAGTTTATTTTAGTAACAGGTTGTCAGAATGAGTGCTTTGGTATTTTCAAAACACATTTAAAAGCAAAAGAAATAAAAATTATGCCTTGATATTTCATTATAAGGTAAATAAACAGATCTAGTTTAATAATCAATCAAAATCTCAAAATTGACAACTTGACCCCCACCTGCCTTTAAAGGCTCCTAGCGCAAAATTGGGTAATGTGCTAAGCAACTCATTTCGTGGTGGAGCGCCACATATGCTCGATCGCCTTTTCCTCCTTCTAAGTACGTACCAGCAGCTAGAATTACTTCCAGACTCCCAGCAGGCTTTGTACTTCTGGCCTGATAGAGCTTTGACATGTGGTAGCAATTAGTGATGGTCAAAGTGTTATGGAAATCTCACTCACTCACTCACTCAGTCCCATGTCCCAAAAGACATAAGGGGGACATGAGAGAAGACGCAACAGAGATCTTTTTCCATGCTTCACGATCCTGTGTGGCTAGTAGGGGGTGTTGCAGGGGTTGGGCGGTCCAGTCTTTGATGTTGTCAACCCATGATTTCTTTTGGCGGCCTCTTCTTCTCTTGCCCTCGACTGTTCCTTGCAGGATGGTTTTTGCTAGGGTGTTGTGTCTTGTGGTGTCAGATATTGAGACATTTATTTCTGTCAAGTAGGAGTTTAGTCTGTGATAGATATAATAAAATCTACTGTGTGCAAATCCCGACAAATCCCAGTTCAGGATTCAAATGGGGCAATTATTCAATCCTGGCAAATCCCGGTTTGGGACTAAGAGGGTTAAACTTAGGATTGTTTATCATGACTTAAACAAGACCTTCCACCATCTGCCTTTCAGGGTCAAGCTTTCGTGAACGAATTCAACCTGGGTCGTTACTGGCCGGAGGAGGGCCCTCAGGTGACCCTGTACGTGCCCGCCCCTGCCTTCAGGATTACAGGAACCAACCAGATCTTCATGATGGAGCTGGAGCATTCTCCGTGCTCCATCACCAATGCCACGCTCTGCACCGTCAGCTTCGTCGATGTGCCAATCCTCAACGGCAAACCCGCCAAAAATTATGGCACAGCTCATTCACAGACGGAGTGGGGGAGGTTTGATATGCACTGAAAGCTTTCAGAGACTGGGTGGGGGAGGTATGATATGCACTGAAAGCTTTCAGAGACTGGGTGGGGGAGGTATGATATGCACTGAAAGCTTTCAGAGACGGAGTGGGTGGGGGAGGTATGATATGCACTGAAAGCTTTCAGAGACGGAGTGGGTGGGGGAGGTATGATATGCACTGAAAGCTTTCAGAGACGGAGTGGGTGGGGGAGGTTTGATATGCACTGAAAGCTTTCAGAGACTGGGTGGGGGAGGTATGATATGCATTGAAAGCTTTCAGAGGCAGAGTGGGGGAGGTTTGAGTTTGATATGCACTGAAAGCTTTCATCGACTGGGTGGGCGAGGTTTGATATATGCACTGAAAGCTTTCAGAGACAGAGTGGGTGGGCGAGGTATGATATGCACTGAAAGCTTTCAGAGACAGACTGGGTGGGGGAGGTTTGATATGCAGTGAAAACATTCCAAGTATGTGTTTTTTGTGGGTGAAGAGGAGATTGATTATAGGGGTTGAAGAAGTGATCGGTTTGCTGTGAGTTCTTTCCCTTTGATTGTTCTCATATCTTTTTCTTGCCTTAAAGGGAAATTATTGTTTGAAAGCTTTGAGATGTTTGAATACTTTTAGAATTGTTAGCATTTTTAGATTTTGGTCTGTGTTAGATTTTTATCTTAAAAGATAAAGTATTTTTATCATCCCATGTGCCTCATAGTTTGAACATTTTTAACTTTGTGTGAGGAAGATTCTGAATGATCCAGTGTTTGCCAGTGACCACTGTACCACCTCCCTAGCAGTTTTTCTGTGGAGTCCTGGCAGTCTGCTCACCTGGTCAGAAGTGGAATAATGAGTCTAACACAGTACCTATGTTAGCCTGACACCCTTATTCAGGAAAACTAATTTTTTCCTGTTTTTCACTGTTCCTGTTGATGTATAAACTACCCACCATTTTCTTTTCTCAGGCCTGCTGTCCGTGTTCATAAATAAACTGCTTGACTGTTTCATGTCTCATTTTTCAGTCTTTTTTCTTTCTTTTTTTGTGTGTAAGAATTATAGGTTTGAATTTCTGTTATGACTTGCTGTGGTTGACCAGAAATTTCTCCAAGAATTTAGGCTGTCAATAAGTTTTGTTCAGAAGTTCTTTACAAGCTGTCAAACAGCAGCAGAAGTTTTTGGATTTCTGTCATTCCTATGTCATGTGGATTTCTGCCATTTCCATGTCATGTGGATTTCTGTCATTACCATGTCATGTGGATTTCTGTCATTCCCATGTCATGTGGATTTCTGCCATTCCCATGTCATGTGGATTTCTGTCATTCCCATGTCATGTGGATTTCTGTCATTCCCATGTCATGTGGATTTCTGTCATTCCCATATCATGTCTAGCATAGCCCTTGATTCCATAGACTGTAACTTTTCACTGGGCATTGTGCATACAGGCTTGTCTGTGAATTGCCATCATTCTGCCAGTCCTCCAGTCACACCCCACACACACCAGTCACTGAGCTTTTATTTCTGGCCTTCTCTTTCTGAAATTCCGGTTCTGGGTTTTTATAGAGAGATGGTTTGTTTGGGATTTTTTATTGATGTGCTTGGTCTCCTGTCTGGTTTTACATATATATGTCACACTGTGTCTGTTTTTTATGGACGATAATTATATGTATGATCTGGTTCACAGTGGTTGTCTTTGTTTCCCCTGTCATTTGTTTGCCATGTCATCCATGTGAAAATTCAAAACAGATACTAGACTATGCATGTAGAAAAATGTCTTCTTTCTTTTTTTGTATGGCCCTTGCCACAGTCATCTGGATGAAGTGTGCTGATGTTCTGAGTGTTGTAATTGGTCCCCACAACTTCTCAAAGGTGTTCACATTGTCAGCCAAGATATGCGGTGCCATATAGACCCTCAGTGGTAAACAGTTGTGACCTGCGTTCCTGTCCTTCTGCCACACAGGGTGGATCAGTGCTAGGTTCTGACTCCTGTCATACAGTGTATTTATTTACTTTAACCCTGGCCCTAGATCCCAGGTGCTAGGTTGGACTTAACCAGACTCAATAGTTGACATATCCATACATATCACCTCCACAGCCACCCAAGTGCTAGATTGAACCTTATGAACCACAGATAAGTGACTGTTATCTAATCATATACCACCACCACCACTACCACCCCCTCAACACACACAGTCACCCCAAGTGCTAGGTTGGACTTTATCAACCACAGTAGATGACTACTATCTATTCATAGATACCCCCCCTCCCCCCTACAGCCACCCCAAGTGCCAGGTTGAACTTTATCAACCACTGTAGTTCACCATACATATTAACACCCTTCTTCTGCTTATGCTGAGTGTGTCATAAATCGTTCAGACATTTTAAGTGTTCAGTCGTTACCTCTCTGAAACATTTGTTCTCCTTTAAGAAAACAAATATATATATATATATATATATATATATATATATATATATATATATATATATATATATATATATATATATATATGTGTGTGTAGATTTAAAAAAAAAAGAAATTAACCATCCATCATTTCATCTCTCTGTTTTGTCTATTTCTCTGAAAATGTCTGTTTATCCTATGTTTCTGTGTGTATTTGATTATATGTGGATTTTTTTTTCTTACTGTCTGTCACTGTAATTTCCATGTTTGTGATCTTGCGAAACATTCCTCCTGTTGTTTGGAAATGTAAGGTTGATTATTGGTGTGAATGGTAAAGAAAACATGACAATGAAATGGCAGATGGAAGAATTTAAAGACAACTGGTGCATGTGGTGAAGTCATCTGAATCATCACCATTACATATTGTTTATAGATAACCATGATAATAACAACAGTGATAATCACAACTCGGCTAACTCACACCATCTGCTACAGCTGAAATACATGATATAGCAACCAGTACAAACTGAACCAAAGTTGACCTGTGCTCTTGGATGTGGTTGTTGGTATGTTTTGTGTAATGTGAAAGTTTTGCAGCTATGCCCATTTTTTGTGGTTCACAGACTGCCATGTGTGTTGTGGTGTCTACACAGAAGGGTTGGGTGATTGTGATTTTGTTTCATATGAGATGATGTGTTTTGATTGTATTTACCGTGTGTACCTAAAATTGGCTCAATTGAAATCAAACATTATTACATGCACAACTGAAACATACCTATAAAATACTACCATGATAGACTGCACATAAGTCCTTTTTTTTAAAAACCAATACATCACTCGGGGCAAGACATTAAGCCTTCTGATAAGACTGTTAGCAAGCAGTTATTGTGCATGTACAAACAGAGACAATATTTTGCCTGTTGAATTCTAGTTTTAAAATAGGTGCCTTTTTGATTGGCTTGGCTTCTATGCAAAAAGAGATGAAAACAAAAGCAGCTTCACTTGTGATTTTCTCTGATGTTTATGTTTGTTATAGAAAACTGTCTTGAAGGAAACACCTTTTTTTTTAAAAAAAAAAAAACAAAATGGCTTTCTATATCATGGAATATCTTTTTTTTTTAAAGTTCAGTGGCAACCAGTCCATAGAGTACCCCTGTTAGTTGTAGCACAGTACCATCCCATTTTATCTGTCATCTTTTTTCATCTTCATGGTTTTAAAAAATATTTTTGCATGAATCAGAGTGGACTTTTGTACAACATTTTGTTGCTTGTCTATCATCAAGTGTATTTGGAAATCATAGAGGGAGTTTCTACAAAATGTTGTTGGTGATAATATTTTGTTGGTTTGGAAGATTGTTTTATGTGCTGAATACGTTTTCACATTAGACCTCTGTTTATCATTACAGCTGAAAAAAACTGGATCCAAATCAATCCTGAGGGTCTAGTGGATGGATAGAAAAGTTTACTGTAGGTAGGGAGTTTGAACCTCAGATGTCACATTTTAGACTAGTGTGTCACCTTTGGTTCTAGATCACCAAAAGCACTTTCTTTTTCTTTTTTTTTAATCGGCAGAATCTAGTGACGCTTTTCCCGGTTTTCTCAAGAAATGTTACATTTTTGTGTGTTGGAAGAATGGAACAGCAAGACCTAAGAATATGGATGTGATCAGAGTTTTGTGAGTGAGCGTCGTCTTCATAACCTGGTGATGTGAACAGTTCATCAAAATGCTTTTATCATGATTTCATGGTATTTGTTTTTACCCCTTGTTGCTGGAAACAGTCCAACTTACGTGTCTGTTATTGGTAAAGGTCTGGTCTTTACTGGCAGGTGTAAGTAGGAAGGTTCAATGTGTCGACAGTAAATATTTACACACAATCAACAATGTTCAATATGTTGACGGTAAATATTTACACACAATCAACAATGTTCAATATGTTGATGGTAAATATTTACACATAATCAACAATGTTCAACATGTTGACAACAGTGTTCAACATCTTGACGGTAAATATTTACATACAACCAACGATGTTCAATATGTTGACGGATATATATTTATACACAATCAACTTCCCTCCTGATTTTTAAGGTATGTATGTGCAAAATGCCTGACTGCTTTAAACCCAAGTAGTACACAAACAAGCGACTTTTTTTTGTTTTGATTATAGGTTTATGAATGGAATCAGGAAGAAGTGTACTTACGTTTGTGTTTGTTGTGCAAGAGTTTTTTTTTTTAAAGAATAAATTGTTTGAGACCAAGCGACATGCCTTTTTTGTGTTCTTACTGATGTAATATCTTTCCTCATTGTAAAGTAAGCATCAACAACTCAGCAGGGGTTGTGCAAGCATTTAGGTTTACTCTCTCTCTCTCTCTCTCTCTCTCTCCCTCCCTCCCTGTCTCACGAACACACAACATCTTGCGCACATTGAAACCCATTCTGCTTTTCAGAAGAGTAGGCCATTGTGTGCCATTGGGAATGGATGACAAAATTGACAAAACTGCATATACACAAGGACTACATGTAAAAAAAATATAAAAAAAAATAAAAAAAGCACACGAGTACTTATTTTATTATCATCGAAATAAAAGAACAAAATACTTTTTAAAAATACACACACACACACACACACACACACAGAGAAAACAAAAATGAAAAGGTTGCTGGCACAAGCTTTCAGGAACAAAAGTTCAAAGACTGTAGTTTTGGTGCAGTTGAGTCAGTACTGATGTTAACTCCAGGGGGAAAATTCCCTTGTAGCAGAATCTCCGCCCAGGCAAATAGGTGTAAACCATTGTTCCATAACATAGAGATGTCAACACATACTTGTAGGCACAATGGTACATTTCTGTTTGGTGTCACTTTGATTGAACATACAAGCACTCCTTTATGTACAGGTGCGTGAGCAATATGAAAGAACTGGACTGAATAATTTCAAATTGGGATTATATTCTTCCAAGGGGATGGGATACCTAAGTGGTCAGAGCACTCGCTTTCCCCAAGCTAAGGTTAAGCAGCATCGAGCGTGGTTACCAATTGGATAGTCACCCAGCTGTCAATAAGTACCTGCCCTCTTTAGGGACAGGGAAGGTAAAGCAATGAGGGAGAGGAGATGGGCGCCGCCCTCAATATGCTGGCCCCTAGAGAAGCTGAGGTCTCTGATGCCTCGCTCCCCTACGACCGCATAGGTTATGGGACATCTTTACCTTTACCTTTTACCTTACATTCCTCTTAAGTTCAAAGTCTCTTTTCTTCTCTTCACTCTTACCTTTACCTTTTACCTTACATTCTTCCAAAGTTCAAAGTCTCTTTTCTTCTCTTCACACTCTTTATTTTTTATCTCTGGGTCTTTCTTCTTGCCAAATATATTTTTAAAACAGATTTATTTGAAGCCTGCAAGGCGAGTTATGTAAAGTGTAGCTGATAATCTGTCTGGAGGAGTTTTGAACATTAGTCTTCCTCAAGTGAGGATAAACTATAAAGCATGTAATGTGCACTATTCGCAAACTCCTTGGCATTTCAGAGATCACATCACTAATGAAGAGGTGAAAACTAGAATAAAGAATGCCATCGGTCCATAAGAAGAGTTCCTAACTACAGTGAAAAAACTCAAGCTAAAGTGGTACAGGCATGTCACACAAACATCAGGACTGGCCAAGACAGTCTTACAGGGAACAGTAAGGGGAGGGAGACGAAGAGGCAGACAGAGGAAACGATGGGAAGACAACATCAGAGAGTGGACAGGCCTTGGGTGGAACAATCTGCTACGGAAGGCGGAGGACCGTGGGGAGTGGAGGAAGCTGGTTGCAAAATCTTCAGTTGTGCCCCCACGGTCCATGGGACTATGGCATAAAGGATGACTGTCTTGATGTAGTGCTCCAACAAATTCATGTTTAGTCTTGAGACAGTGCTCTTCATATTTCCAGATTTGAAAACACACACACACACACACACACACACACACACACACACACACACACAAACCACAAACCACAAGAACAACAACAAAAAGCTTGCTGACACAAGGTTTCATGAACAAATAAGTTAAAAGACTGGAGTTTCCCTTTTACACAGATAATGTCAAACAAAACAAACCAACCACTTCCATAAATCCCAAAGAATACTTTCCAAAGCAATGAAACGATCTCCTCTTTCAACAAACTTTATTGAAAAATCAACAAATCCTGGAATAATTAGAGTGCTTTTAAACACAATCATATGCAAGTATGTACCACACACATGCACACAGGAAGGCACCATGACATGTACACAGCCATACACACACACACACACATACACAGATAAACAGAGAAAAAATGCATGAAAGAAAAATAATATATCAGCTTAATCATCTGCTCAAAATTAAAGAATTTGTTCTGTGAAGCAAATATTTTACAAATTTTTATATCACCACAAATAATATATCACAGACATAGACAATTTGAAACGCATGTGAACATTTTCATTTTTCATTTCATTTTCATTTCATTGTATCCTTTTCTAACAGCTGTAAACAAGTAGTAATCTTCTGATAAACATTTTAAAAAATGATGAGCTTCTGAATGCCTGTGGCCTAAGCATTTGAATAATCAATATCACCAAGCATTTGAATGATTCAAAACAATCACCAAGCATTTGAATAATTAATATCATCAAGCATTTGAATAATCAATATCACCAAGCATTTGAATGATTCAAAACAATCACCAAGCATTTGAATAATTCAAAACAATCACCAAGTGTCTGAATAATTTAAAATAATCACCAAGCATCTGAATGATTCAAAACAATCAACAAGCATTTGAATAATTTAAAATAATCACCAAGCATTTGAATGATTCAAAACAATCACCAAGCATCTGAATAATTTAAAATAATCATTAAGCATCTGAATAATTAAATATAATCACCAAGCATTTGAATGATTCAAAACAATCACCAAGCATCTGAATAATTAAAAATAATCATTAAGCATCTGAATAATTTCAAATAATCACCAAGCACTTGAACAATTCAAAACAATCACCAAGCTTCTTAATATTAAAAAAAATCACCAAGCATTTAGATAATTAAAAATAACCACCAAGCATTTGAATAATTTAAAACAGTCACCAAACATCTGCACGATTATCACCAAGCGTATGAATAAAATTACATAATTAGCAAGCCTCTAAAGCCATTACCAGCTGTTGCAAAGCATCTGAATCACTACCAATGTTGATCATCAGAATGACACGCTGATGCTGAGTGTCTACATAAGCTGTCACTCAGCATATGATTAAAAAGATTTTTTTTAATTTTTAAAAAAGGGGAAAGAAAGAAATAATAAAACCAATAAGAAAACAAGAAACACATGTCACTTGAAGTGTATTTTGAAGTGTGCTTCAGTCTTATGACTTTTTTCGTTCACTTCATATCAAATTAATAAATACAGCCTGTGTACTCAACATTCCTGGTCAAATGCAACACGTTTTGTTTTTTTAACAGAGAGAAAAAATGTCAGTAGAACACTTTTTTTTAAAAAAAACAACAACAAAACACACATAACTCCCAATAGGATGTAGAATGCCAGCAATAACAATTTACAATAAAAACAAAGTAACATGCCTCACAGTAAAAGAAAAGAAAAACAACTTGCTGTTTGGTAGGCCTGAATAGCATTAAAATCACATATCTATCTATCCTATCCTATCCATCCCTTAGTCTGGCAACCGTGGGGGAACCCATGAAGACTTGACAACCAGTTCCCTCCATTCCTCTCTCTGATCTTTCTTTCTCAGGGTTTTGTTGAGTTCTTCTAGGCCTGTCCATTCGCTGATGTCCTCCCATCTCTTCTTTGGTCTGCCTCTTTTTCTTCCTCCTTGGACAGTGCCTTGCAGTATTGTTTTTGCTAGTCCTTTTGGCAAGATCAAAATCACATATAGCTACATATAACAAATACAAAACCTGGTGAAAAAACAGCAAATGGCTTAAAAGATGGTTGAAGACCAAAGAATGATCTGCAGGAGGGACTGTGGCACATACATGGATTGAAGGAAAAGGGACTGAGCTGTTATTTTCTTATGATCTTGCCATATAGGCACCATACTGCAACTTCAGAGAAACACACACACACACACACACACACACACACACACACACACACACACACACACACACACACACTCTCTCTCTCTCTCTCTCTCTCTCTCTCTCTCTCTCTCTCACACACACACACACACACACACACACACACACACACACACACACACACACACACACACACACACAATGGCACATGCACACATGCGTTTGTAAAGCACATGAAAATTATTAAAACTGTACAGCTATGCTATAATTATATATTACTAATTAGATTCCTGATTTGCAACAAAAATACTTGAAACCAGCAAATGAATCAATTCAAACCAACAACAAAGATACAGGAGACAGCCCCTTTTGCCGAATTATTAAAATGCAAAATATTTTCTTTTTTTAAAAACAGTGATGGGAACAATCCCATTCAAGAACACCAAAAATCAGGTGTTGTATTGCTCAGGAATATGCATCAGGCACAAGGTTGTACACAGTACAAACACAACCCACTAACTCCAGTCAAAAAGAAGTATACACATGTACAGCAATCAAGTCCACCCTACTGCACTGCTTTCAGTAAAACTTAACTACAACTGAAGACTTCAGACTTGGATTGATAACAACCCCATACCTGTCCCTTCTGTAAGAAGTAAATTGCAACAGGAGAAAAAAAAATTAACAACAATTAACAACAGTCTCTTCGTAGCTAATAATAAACAACAATTGCAAAGGGAGAAAAAATATCAACAATTAACAACCAACAGACTGTTTCTTAGCTAATAATAAACAATTGCAATAGAAGAGGAAAATTAACAAAGATTAACAGCCAACAGACTCCTCTTAGCTAATTATCAACAACAATGGCAACAGGAGAAAAAAATTGTAAAACAACAAAAACGAACACAATATCAATCAGCTGATGTCTGACATCACTGATGCATGCTGGGTATCTTCCCTTTCCATGACTTGGTGACCTGACACAGACTACAAGATTCCTTCACGTACTCATTTCATCCTGTACCATGGACACAGACTAAGGAAATCAAGGCACTAGCAGGTCTGCACACAAGTGATTTGAACGACTGGGAAAAACAAACCTGTATCTTTGATCTACCAGGGAATATGCAGAAGCTTGACAGCAAAAACTGTTACAGGACACTAAAGAGGTGGGAATATTCTGGTTAATGTAGCTTAGTGGTCACGATAAACACAACAGACCATGATATCATGACTGAATAAAACTTTACATAAATAGATATGACAATGCAAACAATTGATAACAACATGACAGTAAATTATGGCCAAAACTGCTAAAAAGCACAGTAAAAAAAAAAAAAAAAATTAATAAAATAGCAAAAAAAAAGCCCAAGGCTGGCAAAAACATTGCTGACAGACCTCAACTGGTGTATCCAGAAAAGCAGAACCACCATTTTACAAAACAAGTCATCTGAAACTGCATGGCGCCTTTACTGCTAGGAATCAAAATTGAGGGACTTTGAACCATAATTTATGATAAAGCAAAAGCCAAACTTCTGAAAACAGGGACCATACTTTACAATCAAAGTCATTTTAAACTACCCCATTTTTTGGTACAAGAAATCAAAATTTACAACCATAAGACCATAATCTTATTCATGATAAAAACTATCTGAAGTTACTCTTTGAGTACAAGAAACCAAAATTAAAATAGTACCATAATTTATGATAGAAGTCGTCTAAAACTACCTGTTCAGTACCAAAAAAAAAAAAAAAAAAAAAAATTAGGAAGGCAAGACTTTGACTATAATTCATAATAAAAGGTATTTGAAAATAAAATTCCATTTTTGTTTAAAAACAACAACAACAGAATGTTCCCTACAAAACCACTGGATACTATCAATGATCAAAGTCAGCAGTCACTGGAGTTCTCTGGTTGGCCTGGCCTGATCAGATCTCATCAAAGTAATCGATGTGGGCTCCACTCTCAAACTGGTTTTTCTCCAGGATCTGTATCAGTCTGGCAGTGCTCTGGTCACAAGTCAGCAGCTTCTTCTCTTCTGTGACACCTGGACACAGAGAGAGAGAGAGACAGCGAGAGAGAGAGAGAGAGAGAGAGAGAGAGAGAGAGAGAGAGAGAGAGAGAGAGAGAGAGAGAGAGAGAGAGAGAGAGAGAGAGATTTGATTTGATTTGATTTGATTTATTCTTTTATATCGAGGATAATGGAATAAGCACTCTTGTGCTTTTTTACATCCAGTCCCCGTGTGTATGCATTTTGTAAATGTCATCTGTTCCCACCGGCACACGATGGCCTACTCTTACGAAAAGCGGAACAGGATTTAACGTGTGCGCAAGATGTTCTGCGTGCGTTCACACACGGGGCCTCGGTTTAAAGTCTCATCTGAAGAGAGAGACAGAGACAGAGAGAGACAGAGAGAGACAGAGAGACAGAATAAATGAAAAAATGACTATGACTGTTATTGTTGTGCGTCCCCCAGCTTAACACTCTGGGGGTCACCCAGAATGTGCCCTCTGACCCACTCATCCCACCTGGGAATCACTGTAAGATTAAAATTGCACACTGAATGGGAAGTTTGCGTGTGACTGTCTTCAAGTACCTCGACATATAGGCAGCCATACTCTGACTTCAGAGGATTTTTTTCTCCTTTAATTGACTGACGGCAATCTCAACACATTTTACAACTTGACATTTTGGTGTAGACCTTGGCAATCAGCTCACATCAATAACTGAAACAGCTTTTGGCCTGGGCCAGAATGAGTTTTGATATCCCAGGATAAAAATTAATTTAGGCAGAATCAAGTCTTACTAGTTTGTCCTTGTAAAGACATTAACGTGTGTGTGTGTGTGTGTGTGTGTGTGTGCATGCGTGCGTGCATGTGTGAGTGCGTGCGTGCATGTGTGTGTGTGTGTGTTTGGCATTACTATTTCCATTCATTGTCGACCCTTTTCAGTAGCATATTGATATTGTTCTTTAAAGTCTGGCAAGTCTCTAAGCAAGATTGCAATTACAAATGTTCCCTTTTCTTTTCAAAGTCTTCTTTTGATTATGTCCCGATTGGGGGGGGGGGGGGGGGGGGAGGGGGGGGCAGATTTCTGTTCTTAACTTCACAGTATTGAGGTTCTTGTTATTTTCTGTTTTTTTCTTTTTGAGGGGTGAGTTAGGTGGTGGGCCAAAAGCCAAATCTACATGATACAAACAAACCATAAAACAAAAGCCAAAACTACATGATACAAACAAACCAAAAAACAAAAGCCAAAACTACATGACAGAAACAAACCCTAAAACAAAAGCCAAAACTGCATGACAGAAACAAACCCTAAAACAAAAGCCAAAACTGCATGACAGAAACAAACCCTAAAACAAAAGCCAAAACTGCATGACAGAAACAAACCCTAAAACAAAAGCCAAAACTGCATGACACAAACAAACCCTAAAACAAAAGCCAAAACTGCATGACACAAACAAACCCTAAAACAAAAGCCAAAA
>CM060317.1:74027726-74030898 GCA_030674155.1 Stramonita haemastoma | reverse complement strand
AACAAACCCACCTTCACGTGTGAAATAAAGCCACAAAACGTAAACTAGTCATAATAAACCCACCTCCATAATAAACCCATTTTAAATGCAACCAACACAATAAAACTCGCCTCCAGGGTAAAATAAAAATTTATCCACTTTAAACTGGTCATAATAAATCCACCTCCAGCTGACAAATAAGGACTTGAAACACAACAGCTTAAAAAAAACAAAAAACACACCTGAAACTGAACCCATCTCCACATGTCAAATAAAACCATTTGAAATACAACAGTTAAAATAAGACCACAACACATGAAATAATCACATAAAATGACGAACCATCGTAATAAACCTACCTCTACATGTAAAAAAAAAACCCCAGCCTTAGAACTGTCAGTAAAAAAATTTTTAAAGCCACATTCATATGTGAAATAAAACATTCAAAACACACATGTCAAAAACTAATAAACCCGCCCCCACATGTGAAATGAGGTCATCCAAAACACAACTGTTAACAACAAACAAAATAATAATAATAAAAAACCTGCCCCCACATGTGAATTACAGCCATCCAAAACACAACTGTCATAATAAAACTGCCTCCACATGTAAATCCATCCAAAACACATTAGTAACAGACCCATCTCCATGCCTAGAATAAAGTCATCCAGTATATAACGATCTTAATAAACCTACAACAAGTCTGCATGTGAAAAAAAAAATCGGTATGAATCCTCATAATAACCTACAACTAACAAGTGAAATTAAACCATTCAATATAGGCCTACAACCATCCATTATAACCCACAATTACATGTAAAATTAAACTATCATAGATAATCATTAAAATAATCCCTTAACTACACGTGAAACAAAGCCATCCAATATACAAACCATTATAACATACCCAAAACTACATGTAAAATAAAGCCATTCAATAAACAACAGTATACATGCAAAACAACGACATTCACTATACAACAATTATAATAAACCCACAACTACATGTAAAATAAAGCCACTCAACATACAACCACCATAATGAACCAACAACCCACATGTACAATAAAGCCATTATATACAATATAATAAACCCCACGACCAAAATAATGTGAAAATTAATAGAGCCCTCCACTATACAATTGTGATATACTCCCTTCGCGGATCTTTTGGGTTTTGCTTCAACAAAGCTGGCATTATGTACAAACAGTGATTCCGTTAATTAATCATCATCAGAACAGATCGTCGGTGTGGTGACAGAACGTCAGCACTGATCAGTCATGGCTCTCTGAGTAGACAGGAACCACTGTGGAGTTACATAGATCAGAGATGCACACGTCAACACAACTTTCTGACTCAGTTTTACTCCGATTTTACAGCTATTATCCTCTACATGTTCTAGTACAACTGTTAACAACCCCCCTCATCCCCCCCCCCCCCCACCTTTTTTTTTTTAGAGGGGGGTGCAAAGGACAAGCTGGCCTCAACTGTTCAGAATGTAGACCATGTGGTCAAAGGGAGAATACCTGTACATAGTCACAAGTAATAAAACTTGTGGTTGTTTCCCCTATACCATGTACGTTTCACCGGTCTATCTATCTATCTATCTATCTATCTATCTATCCCTTAGTCTGGGGGCACCCATGAAGACTTGACAACCAGTTTCCCTCCATTCCTCTCTCTGTTTCTGCCTTTCCCAAAGTTTGCTGAGTTCTAGGCCTGTCCATCCGCTAATGTCCTTCGGATGAGACTTTAAACCGAGGCCCCGTGTGCGAACGCACGCAAGAACATCTTGCGCACACGTTAAATCCTGTTCCGCTTTTCGTAAGAGTAGGCCATCGTGTGCCGGTGGGAACAGATGACAAATATTTACAAAACTGCATACAACACGGGGACCGGATGAAAAAAAAGCACATGATTGCTTATTCTGTTATCCGTCGATATAAAAGAATAAATAAAAATGTTGTCCTCCCATCTCTTCCTTGGTCTGCCTCTTTTTCTTCCTCCTTGGATAGTGCTTTGCAGTATTGTTTTTGCAAGCCCTTTTGATCTTGTTACATGCCTGTACCATGGTTTGTTGGATTCTGTTGTGCACTTCTTCGTTGCTTATGTGGTCTCTGTAGGAGATGCCAAAGTGTCCTCCGGAAGCCTGTACTCTTCTCTCCAAATCAGCAGTCAGGGTCCATATTCACAATGGAAGCTGTTTCTGCCACACTTTGTCCCAACACACACGGTTCGTCGTAATTTACGACGAACTGTGTAGAGCCCCCCCCCCCCCCCCCCCCCCCCCTGACGAACTGTATTAGGCCCCCCATGTAAAAAAAAATCCCACAAACAACATATCTGTAATCAATGTAACTTCGATATAATGCACTACTTCAGTATTTTAGAAGCTCTTCATACCTTTTTGTCAACTTTCTGACTTCAGTTCGATGCAGCAACACAGTTTGTCGTAACTTACGAAGCATGCTGGGTATGTAAGTGTCATCCTTGCCACTGGCAAAGCTGGCCTCATTTTCTGTGAATGATGAACATTAATGAATTCTCAACGCATGCACACGATGATAGGCATGCGTGCACACACGGGACATCAGTAGACAGGCCCATCCGGACTTGAAAAGAAATGGAGGCAGAAAAAACCTGAAGTGAACATATATCTTTTAAACAGCCATCTTTGTGACAGTTTGAACCTGCGCTGTGAAACCAGTGTTAGGTGCCATGACCACGTGACCATGTTGTCTCCCAGGGTTATCAGGAAACAAAGGGAATGGCTGGAGGGGAACTTTCTTTCTTGGGATGGAGAGCAATTCCCCCTTTTGGTCATTTGCCCATCTTTTAAACTGACACAGTCATAGTCTCCTAATCTTGTTTGAAGATAAGTTTAATATAGTTTATTGATAGTTTCTGTTGTTATGCAAAAAAGTGTGAAAGAACTGTGGCTAAACACAAACTCAGATGGGGTCTTTTTTTTATTTCCGAAAGACTGACCCTTCAATCTTGAATATGCCACAATGCAACATCCGTTTATTTGAAATGACAATGTCAAGGCCAGGAGACAGCATCCGAATGAACCAATCAACGATAAATCAACAACCAATCAGTGATCAATCAACCATCCAATCAATGACAACACTCGCTCATCCCTCAATCATTTATCAGTCAATAATACAACCAAATCAATTCAGTTAAT
>CM060317.1:74012726-74025226 GCA_030674155.1 Stramonita haemastoma | reverse complement strand
CTCTGTCTGTCTCTGTCTGTCTGTCTGTCTGTCTGTCTGTCTGCTGTCTGTCTCCCTCTCCCGCCTCTGTGTGTGTGTGTGTGTGTGTGTGTGTGTGTGTGTGTGTGTGTGTGTGTGTGTGTGTGTGTGTGTGTGTGTGTGTGTGTGTGTCCCTTTCTCCATATCTCCTGGGCAATCTTTCGGTCTTTTTTTTATATCTATCTGTCTGCATTGTCTTTTTATGACAAGCTCTAAACTACCTCAGCTCCATTACAGGAGAAGAAAAATCGTCAAAGTCGGAGTATAGCTACCTATCTTGCAAAGTACTTCACACACACACAACACACACACACACACACACACACACACACACACACACACACACACACACACACACACACACACACACACCTTGCATCTTTTTCGGTGTTTTTGTGGTATACAAAATGTTTCTTCTTTCTTAATGGATATATTGCAAAATGTTCGTATCATTTTCCTTTGGGAAGACAGGAGATGGGAGCAAAACATTCTGAATAATAAATGTTTCTGGAATATACTTCTCAGTTATAAAAGAGAGAGAGAAGGAGAGAGAGAGTTGGAGAGAGAGAGAGGAGAGTGAGAAGTGAGACGAGAGATGAGAGACGAGAAGAGTATGAAGTAGAGACGGAGAGAGAGAGAGAGAGAAGACAGACAGACAGACAGACAGACAGACGCACGCATGCAGGCACACACGCACCCACACCCACCACCCACCACCCTTCCACACACACACACACACACACACACACACACACACACACACACACACACACACACACATACACACACACACACACACACACACACACACAACACACACACCACAGGACAGATATAGAGAGGCAGACAAGACACAGACACAAGACAGGGACTGTGTCTTGATGAAGTTCCAAAAGAACCATTTCCAAAATGGGAATTTTCCAAAAGGGACACAGTGTTGTCTGTTAACCCTTTTCACCCCTGACGGCTGGGTATCTGATGATTCAGTTTATCTTCTTCACCTCTCTCTGACACACGATACATAGCATCGATCTGAGTTGTTGTTTTTTCCCCCTGCTGACTCAGGTTTGGGTCATGGCCAAACGCTGCTATTAGATCCCCACAACGCTTACTCACACACACTCCCCCATACACACACAGCCCCACCTCGGGTGGGTGGGTAGGGGGCGCAATGCCATAGCCAACAATCCACAGGGAGCTAGACCCTACTAGCTGTTAGTGCCACATCATCTATCATCACTCTCTATGTGAGAACCTCACTGCTTGCTGAGACACTTTGGCAGTACTCAGAGATGGATTCTGCCTAACACTGGTGTTGTGTGTAGACAATCATCATACTCCAGGCGAAATGCGGCTATCTTTATGGTGGGCCAAAAAAAAAAAAGATGGCATAGGCAAAAAATGTCACCTTGATGAAGCTGGGAGCTCTGGATGAGGATCAGAAAAGCCCTTTTCCCTCTTCAGGTCATGTAGTGCATGCAGAGAACCGAAGATGGATGGTTTGTTTTTTAACGTGTCCGCAAAATGGCAGACAGGCCTGTCTGGGAACACAGCTCCTCACTTCAGAGTCTCCTCTGCCTGAAGAAGCCATGGAGTGATCACGATATGCCATGATTGTCTGTCTTTAGGGTCATCACGATATGCCATGATTGTCTGTCTTTGGAGTCATCACGATATGCCATGATTGTCTGTCTTTGGAGTCATCACGATATGCCATGATTGTCTGTCTTTGGAGTCATCACGATATGCCATGATTGTCTGTCTTTGGAGTCATCACGATATGCCATGATTGTCTGTCTTTGGAGTCATCACGATATGCCATGATTGTCTGTCTTTGGAGTCATCACGATATGCCATGATTGTCTGTATTTGGGTCATCACGATATGCCATGATTGTCTGTATTTGGAAGTCATCACGATATGCCTGATTGTCTGTCTTTGGGGTCATCACGATATGCCATGATTGTCTTCTTTGGGGTCTCATGATATGCCATGATTGTCTCTCTTTGTAGTGGGTAGGTGAAATTGAGGAACACTCAAGATCGATACATGCTGCATCTTTGATCTTTTTCTTTCATGACTGACACAGGTGACTTTTTTTTGGGTATGTTCATCTTATTCTTTATTTTCGAGGATAATGAAATAAGCACTCATGTGGGGTTTTTATTTTTTACATCTAGTCCTCGTGTGTATGTGTTTGACTTTGATTGATTGTGAGTTATCATTGAGTCCTTCCTGACGTGGCCTTTGCAGTGATAGAGCTGGAAACAAGATCAAAGGTAAAGTAGACAGGGCTGGCTGCTTCCTTTCCTCATACACCTTAGGGATTGCTGCACGAAGATATCAATGTGTGATAGTTTTTTTTTCTCCCTCTGTTTCTTCCTTTCTTTTCTCCTGCAGATGAATCGGTGGTCTAAAGGTAACGCACCTCCCTAGAAAGTGAAAAGTCCGGGTCGGAAGTAAGTGTGCAGTGGTTCGATCCACGTTTTGGCCCGAAACTTTTCCCCCATCTTTTAGACCATGAGTGGTGGTCTGGGTGCCAGTTTCCGGATGAGATGATAAACCGAGGTCCGAGTGTACATATTATCATTAAGTGCACGTAAAGAACCCACGGCAACAAGAGAGTTGTCCTGGCAAAATTCTGTAGAAAAAAGCCACTCTGATAGGAAAACAAGAATAGCTGCAGCCCAAAAAATAAAAAAAATAATGGGTGGCTCTGCTCTTGTGGCGATGCGCTCTCCCGGGGTAGAGCAACCCGGGATTTCATGCAAAGAAAATTCCAAGACTTGAAGTGGTATAAACAAGTAAATAATTGAATGAATAAATAAAAAATAGATAAATAAAGAGATAAATAGGAAAACGACTAAATAGATAATTTATAAGTAAAACGTCTTGCTGTGGTCAGCTGTGATGGTTAGGGGACAGGAGGAACGCTAGCTGTAAGCTAGGTGTGTATACATGAAGTTGATGATCTTCAACTGAGTGGCCCCAGACTTCTTCACGAGCTTACATTCCTTTCACCATCGGCCAAAAGCCGATTGTAGCTCCTAAACATCTCATAATCAGAGCAGAATACTGTTGTTGTTTTTTTAATTCAAGTTCTTCCCTTCTTTTTCCTACTTTTTTTTGTCGAACGCTCAGACAGCAACAATTGTTTTCTGTCATATGAGCGAAAATGGGTTCTGCTGCCATTAAGTGCCTGACAAGTAAGGCCCAGCCCATCTTATTTCGGCGTAGGAGAGAAATGTTCTCTTATATTTCTGGGGAAAAAAAGCAGGAGAATGGACCAAGAAGGCAGAAAAGAAAACAAAAAGGAGGTGACAGGAAGAAAAGAAACCAGGCAGAAACAAAGAGGGATAGAAAAGAGGGAATTCCTTGCAGAGAATTTCTAGAAGGTAGGGATGTTATTTATACTGATAGGCCCCCGTATCACCGCAAGGGAAGTGCCCCCCTGAAAATAAATCTGAAACCTCTGCCAATGTCACTTGTGCCTATGTTCTATTGCCTGATGTTTGTAGTGACTTGTCATTGTCAATGTCACTTGTGCCTATGTTCTATTGCCTGATGTTTGTAGAGACTTATCATTGTCAATGTCACTTGTGCCTATGTTTATTGCCTGATGATTGTAGTGACTTGTCATTGTCAATGTCACTTGTGCCTATGTTCTATTGCCTGATGATTGTAGTGACTTGTCATTGTCAATGTCACTTGTGCCTATGTTCTATTGCCTGATGATTGTAGTGACTTGTCATTGTCAATGTCACTTGTGCCTATGTTCTATTGCCTGATGTTGTGAATACTTGTCACTGAGATGCAGTAACCTGGTTTATGACTGGAGGGTCACACTCGTGGTTGGGTCCTTTCTGAGGTAGCGCACAGTGTCAGTTTCCCACACTTCAGCTTCCTCCGCTGCTAAGTATCCCCTCCTGTCCCAGCCCAGATGGGGCCAGGTGGTGCTATTTATAGCAGGAATTGACCACACTTGGATTAGGTAAAAGGAGGGAGCGTGCTAAATTTAGCATTCTTGACTAGGCCTTACTGACTGATGTTGGATTTGTGCATTGTGTATGGCTTACAGTCCCTGGGACTTTTCCCCTGTTTTTTATTTTATTCATTCACTCAATTATTTACCTATTTATACTCATCCCTATTTATATTTATATATAGCAGTGGGTAAGACTGTACACTGTCCCCATGCACACAGCTGTGGGTCAGACAGTCCTCATGCACACAGCTGTGGGTCAGACTGTCCTCATGCACACAGCTGTGGGTCAGACAGTCCTCATGCACACAGCTGTGGGTCAGACAGTCCTCATGCACACAGCTGTGGGTCAGACAGTCCTCATGCACACAGCTGTGGGTCAGACAGTCCTCATGCACACAGCTGTGGGTCAGACAGTCCTCATGCACACAGCTGTGGGTCAGACAGTCTCATGCACACAGCTGTGGGTCAGACAGTCCTTCGTGCACACAGCTGTGGGTCAGACAGTCCTCATGCACACAGCTGTGGGTCAGACAGTCCCCATGCACACAGCTGTGGGTCAGACAGTCCTCATGCACACAGCTGTGGGTCAGACAGTCCTCATGCACACAGCTGTGGGTCAGACAGTCCTCATACACACAGCTGTGGGTCAGACAGTCCTCATGCACACAGCTGTGGGTCAGACAGTCCTCATGCACACAGCTGTGGGTCAGACAGTCCTCATGCACACAGCTGTGGGTCAGACAGTCCTCATGCACACAGCTGTGGGTCAGACAGTCCTCATGCACACAGCGTGGGTCAGACAGTCCTCATGCACACAGCTGTGGTCAGACAGTCCTCATGCACACAGCTGTGGGTCAGACGTCCTCATGCACACAGCTTGTGGTGCAGACAGTCCTCATACACACAGCTGTGGGTCAGACAGTCCTCATGCACACAGCTGTGGGTCAGACAGTCCCCATGCACACAGCTGTGGGTCTCCACAGTCCGCATACCTTCTATAGGAGTTCGTTAAGTCCTAAGCCACTGAATCACCCAGCCACGTAACCAGATTCCATTATAAAAACTGTAATAGTCACAAAATAACGCTAACCTGCTGGTCTTTCACAAATGGACAATGTGAACGCTTGTTTGCTTGCGGTGTGGGCCAAAGAATGATCACTGCCTTGTGTGACTGGCAGGAGGCTGGTAATACCACTGATGTAATCAAGTTCTGACTTCTTGTGCCTGCGTTCTTTCTCCCCACAGTCGTTGCCAAACACATAGACAGGGGAAGCTGGCAAGGAAATATGTTCCTCAGAACCCTGTATCTGTTCACATTTGTTGATGGTGTTACAGGAACAAATTTTCAATCTGAGAATTCTGATAGAGAAGCATCTCCAACACCAAAAAGACTTGTACCACAATTTCATAGACTTCAAAAAGGCCTTTGACAGGGTATGGCATGACGGCCTCTGGCAAGTACTCAGGCACTTCAACATTGACAGCTGCCTAATTGAAGTCATCAAGGCTCTGTACGAGAATGCAAAAAGTGCAGTTTTCATGAACAACCACGTGGGCGAGTTCTTCAAGACCACGGTTGGGGTTCGCCAGGGCTGCCTTCTCTCACCTGTACTCTTCAACCTCTTCCTCGAAAACATCATGACAGAGACACTGCAAAACCACCACACTTCCATCTCCATTGGTGGAAGACCCCTTTGCAACCTCAGATTTGCAGATGACATTGACCTCATGGGCAGCAGCAAACAAGAACTGCAAATCCTCACAGACAATTTAACAGATCGAGCGAGCGCATACGGCATGGAGGTCAGTACAGAGAAATCAAAGATCATGGTCAACAGCGCAAGTAATGACATCACGGAAATAAAGATGAATGGAGAAACACTAGAAGAGGTGAGCCAATTCAAATACTTAGGCTCCATCCTAACAAAAGATGGCACATCAAACAATGAAGTGAAAGCTCGCATTGCAACAGCAACATCTGCTCTAGTCAGACTCGAGAAGATCATCAGAAGCAACAACATCAGCTTCGGCACCAAATACCACCTTTACAAATCCCTCGTGATATCTATCCTCCTATATGGCTGTGAATCATGGACTCTGACAGCAGAGTTAGAGAGGAGAATCCAAGCATTCGAGAACAAGTGCCACAGAAGACTTATCAAAATATCATACAAAGAACACAAGACCAATAACTATGTGAAAGAAGAAATCAAAAAGCGTGTGAGCCCCCAAGAGCCTTTGCTCTCCACCATAAAGAGGAGAAAGCTGATGTGGTTTGGTCACACCACAAGACACAACACCCTAGCAAAAACCATCTTGCAAGGAACAGTCGAGGGCAAGAGAAGAAGAGGCCGCCAAAAGAAATCATGGGTTGACAACATCAAAGACTGGACCGCCCAACCCCTACAACACCTCCTACTAGCCACACAGGATCGTGAAGCATGGAAAAAGATCTCTGTTGCATCTTCTCTCATGTCCCCCCTACGTCCTTTGGGACATGGGACTGAGTGAGTGAGTGAGTGAGTTACAGGACGAACTATGACCAGCAGAAGATCAGGCTGAGGTTGTGCATGGGGGTAGGAGTGACAGAAGAAATAGACGCTCAAGAAAAAACACACACCTCACTTTATCAATTTGTGGAGTGATAGCAGAAATACACGCTCATGAGAAAAACACCCTGACGTTATCAATGTGTGGAGTGACAAAAGAAATAGACGCTCAAGAGAAAAACTGAAGTTATTAATGTGTGGAATTGACAGAAGAAATAGACGCTCAAGAGAAAAACTGACGTTATTAACGTGTGGAGTGACAGAAGAAATAGACGTTCAAGAGAAAAACTGACGTTATTAATGTGTGGAGTGACAAAAGAAATAGACGCTCAAGAGAAAAACTGACGTCATTAATGTGTGGAGTGACAGAAGAAATAGACGCTCTAGAGAAAAACTGACGTCATTAATGTGTGGAGTGACAGAAGAAATAGACGCTCTAGAGAAAAAACTGACGTTATTAATGTGCGGAGTGACAGAAGAAATAGACGCTCAAGAAGAAAAACCTTGACGTCATCAATTTGTGGAGTGACAGAAGAAATAGACGCTCAAGAGAAAAACTGACATTATTAATTTGTGGAGTGACAGAAGAAATAGACGCTCTAGAGAAAAACTGACGTTATTAATGTGCGGAGTGACAGAAGAAATAGACGCTCAAGAAGAAAAACCCTGACGTCATCAATTTGTGGAGTGACAGAAGAAATAGACGCTCAGAGAAAAAACTGACGTTATCAATTTGTGGAGTGGCAGAAGAAATAGACGCTCAAGAGAAAAACTGACGTTATCAATTTGTGGAGTGACAGAAGAAATAGACGCTCAAGACAAAACCCTGACGTTATCAATGTGTGGAGTGACAGAAGAAATAGACGCTCAAGAAAAAAAACCCGACGTTATAAATTTGTGGAGTGACAGAAGAAATAGACGCTCAAGAAGAAAAACGCTGATGTCATCAATTTGTGGACTGACAGAAGAAATAGACGCTCAAGAGAAAACCTGACGTTATCAATCTGTGGAGTGGAGTGACAGAACAAAGAAAAGTCAGGAGGGCCACAAAGAATATAGCAGGAAGTAGAACAAGACAAAACCTCTTCATGGAAGAGGTTACCCAATCTAGCAGTTTTTTTTCCATTTCTAATGATGGACGCTGCGGCCTTTCATCATTTTGTAAGGTTGATGATATTAGAACACTTGGACATCAGCAGATAAAACCACACAAAAAAGCGAAAAGAAAGCAGAGGAGGAGTTGAGAGGAGAGGAGAGGAAGGAGAGGAGAGGAGAGAGAGAGAGAGGAGTTGAGAGAGAGGAGAGAGAGAGAGAGAGAGAGAGAGAGAGAGAGAGAGAGAGAGAGAGAGAGAGAGAGAGAGGAGAGAGAGAGAAGACAGACAGACAGACAGACAGACAGAGAGAGAGAGAGACAGAGAGACAGAGAGACAGAGAGAGCAATTACAGTTTCTGCAAAGGGAAAGGAAGGAAAAAGAAGAGGTCAGAAGAAAGGCTGTAATTAGATTTGTCTTTTTTTGTAACCACAGTCTTCTGTGGCTAATCTGTTCACACAGGTATTGCAGCCACAGGAGGTGTAACTTCGGACATGTTTTTTTTCTTCTCTTTTTTCTTTGTCAACACATGTCATTCTCTGCCTGTGGTTTGCTTTCCATCCTTGTCATGGATATCCCCTGTTGTCGTTTATATTCTGTGAATATGGAAAGCATGTTGCCTGCCATCCTCTTGTTCCCTTCCCACTAACACTAACCCTACTAACCTTGAACCCAGTGCAAAGTTGAGCCAATGAAGAGAGGAAACCCCAGCTTCAAAATCCTATTATGTACACAGACCTTACGCTTCCTAAATGAGTTACTGAAACCATAGGCACCAAATCACCCAACCAGGGAACGATATTCCGTACTGATGCCTGTGTCTTCAGAGAGCCCAACCATTCAGAAGATGTTGTTAACCTGCTGCTTTTTCCTCGAACTGATGAGGTTGCACGCTTGTTTGCTGTGTGACCAAGAAATGAACACTTCGTTATGTGTTGGGAAGCTGGCTTCCAATGTCACTGACGTAATGAAACTTAGGACTTCATGTGCCTGAGTTCTCCATGGTTTTCACTAATACACACAGGGAAAGCTGGAAGCGGAATCTGTCTTGTGGGCCCTGATGTCTGTAGACATTTCTTGATGGCGTTACGGGACATGCTGTGACCAATAGAGGCTCTGGTTGATGTTATAACAGGAGGCAGGAGTGACAGAGGAAAAGCAAGGACAAAAGGGGAACAGTGGAATGCTGGCTGGCTGGAGTATGACATAGCTGTCAGCAGAACTGACTGTTGGGTTTTTTGTTGTTGTTCCGTTTTGTTTAACTTCTTCTTGCATTTGAGAGAACAGATGTTGTAGGTCACCATGCATAGTCTACATGAGCGTTTTTGTAGAAGACACTGACCCCACAGAGAAAAAAACAACAACTCAGACTAAAGGTTTGATGGATTGGAAAGGTGGCAAAACAGAAAATTAGTGGGGGTGGGGAGGGGGGAACCACTGGTCGATGGCTTATTGCTGGTCTGTTCTGTGTCAGAACTGTCTGTCTCACTTAATCCAATATTGAACACTAACATGCTGCCGTAACTTTTTCCCCCCGCTAAACACACAGAGGGCTGGAGATCGATAGAACACCAGAAGCCGATGAGGTTATTGCCCTTTCCAATGTATTCTTTAGATCCTTAAGTACAGGATGTTCTCATTTCTATTGTACATCCGGTATGGCAGGGGATTTCTTTGTTTGGCTGGATTTTTTCGTGGGTGGGGTTGGGGGAGGGGGGGGGATGAATTATTCAGCTTCACAGGAAATGCCTGAATGCATTATTCTGAGAAGTTTCAGTGTTACAGATCCTGTTTCTAACGGCTAGATTTTTAAAACGAGGTATTTTTTGTGCTTGCTTTAAAAAAAAAAAAATTACAGCCTGAGTGCTGGTCTGAGTACAGCTTGCATTTTCTGTTTCTACAACAGGCCAGGCTGCCAGACCTGACTCTGGTAAAATTCTGTGGAAAAACTCACTTTCTGCTGCAGAAGCAGCATAATTATACATCATTTCAGCTGTTAGTATCCTGAAGAAAACGGACTGTTTCTTGCTAAAAGGCAATTTTCTGGTACACACACACACACACGCACAGCACGACACGCATGCACGCACGCACGCACACACACACACACACACACACACACACACACACACACAAAGCATTCTGTCGGCTGTTTATGTGTCACTTCCTTTGACTTTGACGCTGACCTCAGTAGTAGATGACCTCGAATCTCGTCAAGAGGATATTAACCTCTGGAGTTATCATCAGTGCCGACTCCCCCCCCCCCCCCCCCCCCCAAATTCCTTCAGATGAGACTATAAACCAAGGTCCCGTGTGCGAACGCATGCACAACAGCTTACGCACATATTAAAACCCGTTTCGCTTTTCGAAACTGTAATCCATTATGTGCCGGTGGGAACGGATGACAACATTTACAAAAAGCATACACAAGGGACTGCACATAAAAAAAAGCACATGAGTGCTTATTCCATTATCCTCAAAATAAAAGAATAAAATAAAAAAAATGTCTTTTCAAAAAATGAAGCAGAGTGTCAAATCAATTGATACATCATGAACCACATTCAGAAAGGGCACACACCAAAACGATCCACACATTCTGATTAAGAAAATATGGGTTTGGGGCTCCATGCTAGTAGTCTTAGCTGCAGAAAAGATCCGGATGTAGAGAGATAATATGGGTTTGGGGCTCCACTGCCAGTAGTCTTAGCTTGCAGAAAAGACTCCGGGATGTAGAGAGATAATATGGGTTTGGAGCTCCACTGCCAGTAGTCTTAGCTAGCAGAAAAGATTCCGTGATGTAGCCTTTGTGTTTCTTGCTGGACGAAAATAACCGTAATGCTGGGCTGCAGGGAAGGTATGGTCTGGATACAATTAACTGAGAGGTGGTTTTGGAGACTGAGTGCGTGTGATGAGGGATGGGATAGGGTGAAGGAGGTGAGGGGGGGGGGGGGGGTGAAGAATGACTGGGCATGATTGTGTCTTTGCGTGTGCCGGTGTTACAGCTCTGGTGGTAGTGATTGAATGGTTCCATCTTGATTTGTCTTGATTGCTTTGTTTTTTGTTGTTGTTTTTTTCTGATTTGCTCTAGCTATCATAATAATTAATTTTGTTGGTTTATAATCAGTGCTCTGATCTGGTTGACATAGGAGGTGCATTATCCATGTCAATCGTGGTAATCGTCATCGATGTCGTCACTGTCTTCGTCATCATCATCTTTAGCAACAACAACAGCACACCACACCACCACACCACCACTCATTTCTACAATCATCACCATCACTATCACCACCACCACCACAACCATCATCATCATCATCTTTTGTCTCTTCTGCCGCTGCAAGTATGGCGGAGAGCATGGCCAAGGAGAGACAACTCAGATACAGGAAGTGTTTCCTACTTCCTCTGACGTCAGATCTTTGATCTCCAGTGACAGAAAAAAAAAAGCATACAACACAAGGAGACCTTGGGTGCGGTCAGTCTTTCGTTCACTGTCCTATTTGCCGTTGTCTCTCCATGATGTTTTCCCTGGTTCCTAAGGAAAATGAACAGAGACAGGACTGCTGTAGAGCTACGTGCCTGCACAAATTTATTGATCTTGTAACTGGGGGAGGGTGGGGGGGGGGGGGGAGGGCAGGGGGAGTTGGGCGGGGGGGGGGGGGGGGTGATTTTGACCGAGAGAAGACCTGGTAGGAGAAATTGGGTAATGGGGGTGGAAAGGGAGGAGAGGTAAAGGGGTGGTATGGAGAGAGGGAGACAATGGAGGAAAACTGCAGATATCGGGTTATGACGTAGCTGGTTATCCTCTCCTGTTTCTGGCATTGTTGATGCAGTAGGGGTGAGCAGAAGGGGCGCACACACACACACACGCAACACAACACACACACACACACACGCACGCGTGCACGCACACACAACACACACAACACACACACACCACACACACACACACACACACAACACAAACGCACACACACACACCGCAAAACACACATACAAACATACGCACCATGCAGCACACACATACAACACGCACACACACACACAAACACACACACACACACACACACACACACACACACACCACACACACACGCACCACACAACAAACACGCACACACACGACACACACATACACACACCGTGCACACACGTGCACACACACACCACACACACAACAACAACAACAACAACACACACAACAACACACACACACACACACACACACACACACACACACACACACACACACACACACACACACAACACACACACACACACACCGCGCGCACGCTAAAAGACCAGAAAGGGGGAAGCAAAGGAAGGGGCATAGATTGTAGAAAGAGCATTCACTTTTCTTTTTTCATTATACATGCCATTATTATGTCAAGACTGTCTGGATGATTCCAATATTAATGCAAGAGATGTGGGCTTTATAATGACTTGATCGTTGTGGTTGTTTTTTAAAAACAAATTTAGACAAAGATCTTAACATCAAAGAAACCAGGAACCATTTTCCAATGTCATTAGTTGTCTTTCCTTTAGCATGTTGTCCGCCTTATTTACAGGAAAAGTGCCCCCCTCCCCACCTCCAACCCCCCCCCCCCTCAAACCAACCAAAAAAAAAAACCAACAAGAAAAACAAAAACAGCAACAACAACAAAACCTGTTTCTTTCATCCATGCATAAGCTGAAATTAATGCATATAATTACTGAAAAGCGAGTAACTAAAAAAAGACCAGAAAAAAAACAACGGTGAAAATATGGAAAAAGGGAGGAAGAAAAGCAGAAGTGATAACAAGAAGACGACTCAAAGTAAAGATTTGTCCTGTGGCAAAATGAATTACACTTCTTGTCCAA
>CM060317.1:74002726-74007726 GCA_030674155.1 Stramonita haemastoma | reverse complement strand
GAGAGAGAGAGAGAGAACAGACAGAGAGACAGACAGACAGACAGACAGACAGACAGACAGACAGACAGACAGACAGACAGACAGAAGAGATAGAGAGAGAGAATAAAAACAGATGTGGTGATTGGAGTACAACAGAGCACTCCTAGCCTTAACTGTGGTTGGTATGTGCTGCAGACCTCTCTATTTGATGCGAACCATTACTGTCAATGTCTGGTAGTTCAGTTCATAGCATATCATGTGGCTTTTGACCCAGCTGATTACAGAGGCCTTGTTGGGACATTCATCCCCCTGCACTAGCAGCTGTTCCCCAACAACAACAACAAAATCTTGATTCTCTCTCTGTCTCTGTCTCTGTCTCTGTCTCTCTCTCTCTGTCTCTCTCTCTCTGTCTCTCTGTCTCTCTGTCTCTCTGTCTGTGTGTGTGTGTGTGTGTGTGTGTGTCTGTGTTGTGTGTGTGTCTGTCTGTCTGTCTGTGTGTCTATCTGTCTGTCTGTCTGTCTGTCTCGTCTGTCTGTCTGTCTGTCTGTCTGTCTGTCTGTCTCTCTTTCTTTCTTTCTCCCTCTCTCTCTCTTGTACTCACACCACATACACACCAAAACAACTACATCACAAACACAACACACACACACACACACACACACACACACACACACACACACACACACACACACACCCCACACACATACACACACACACTAAAATGATTCTTTTTTTCTGTTGTCCTTTACCCTTTTACGGTAAGGTTTTGCAGCTCCACAGAAATGATACAGTGTCTTCAGAAATGTGAGCACAAAATAACAGTCTCTAGATAAACTGGAAAAAAAAATCAGGAAAACCTTTTTTTTATAATCTGAAAGAAGAAAATATCAGTGAGACAATATGATTCTTCTAAAAGTAGAACAAGGCGTTTTTAGCATGGCAGAGATGGGTTTTTGTAACAAGTCACCACAGGGGTTTGGGGATGAATGGATGCTGTGTTTGAATTCAGCCTGAAAGAGCCCTGGAGTCGTTAGTTCAAGCCTTGGCATTTCCTGATAGGTTCCAGTGTATATTTATTTCATGATGTCCCAAATCAGAACGTGTCTATATCGGCAAATGCTTCCATCTTCGAAAAGACATACATATACATAAGGCAAAACTGTGCATGGTAAATATCCCTTTATTCGTGTCAGCATCCAATTGAATGCAGAAAAACATTGAACATACCTTAATGTACATCATTGGATTCCATAGTGCTTTGGGTTATGTCCCAGTCATCTTTTTTTGTCTGTGGATTTCTGGACAGATGTGGCGTAGTATAGCGTTTATGGACTATTCCACCCACCGCGGCATCCCTTTGAGAAGTAAAAATGGACTGGAGTAAGCCTCCCTAGTTAAAGTTAAAGTCTGTCCCGAGCCTAAGGCTCATCAGGCCGGTACTTATCCCGGTTTCTGTGGCGTTAAGCGACTGAGAGTCATAGACTCCTCCCTGGATAGGACGCCAGTCTATCGCAGGGTTAACCCCCAACACAAGGTTGGTACCCCTTTTACACCTGGGTGGGGTGAGAAAATAGCCGTAAAGTGCCTTTTCCAAGGGCACAACGCCATAGCCGAAAGCTGGGATCGAACCCGCAACCTTTAGATTACGAGTCCAACGCCCTAACCACTAGACTACAGTGGAAGCTCCCTGGGACTGTAGAAAAAATACTTTAAGAGTACATGAGGTAAAGTGGCTAGGAGCTATTGAAGTTCTGTGACTGTAGAAAAATACCTCAACATGAGGTAAAGTGGCTAGGAGCTATTGAAGTTCTGTGACTGCAGAAAAATACCTCAAGAGTACATGAGGTAACGTGGCTAGGAGCTATTGAAGTTCTGTGACTGTAGAAAAATACCTCAAGAGTCATGAGGTAACGTGCTAGGAGCTATTGAAGTTCTGGGACTGCAGAAAAATACCTCAAGAGTACATGAGGTAACGTGGCTAGGAGCTATTGAAGTTCTGGGACTGCAGAAAAATACCTCAAGAGTACATGAGGTAACGTGGCTAGGAGCTATTGAAATTCTGTGGCTGTGCAATTAGCAAGAGGGCTTAACGCTATTGACATAACCAGGCTGTGGCTGCTCGTGTTCCAGTTATGCTCCTTTGTCATGTTGTCGGCCATATTCACTGGACAGAAGTTCACAGTGGACTCCATCACATAGAACACGTGTCCTGAACGGGGAGATTATTGATCCTTGTTATGGGAGGTGTAGTGACTGAGAGAAGACCTAGAGAAAAGAATGGGATAACGGCAGTGGGAAGGGGGGACAGGGGGAGGAGAACAGAGCAAAAACAAGATATTAGGGCATGATGTAATTTCTCCTCAGTCAAGGAAATTCACACCAGAATCCAAAATCCATGGGAGGCGGGAAGAGGGATGGGGGTGGTGGGGTGGGGGGGTCACAGTTGCTTCAGCCAAGTTGCGTGGATATTAATTACTGTTTCATCTTTCGTGAGTCATGTGGCAAGAATGGTGTGGTTGATCTAAATATGGTATTGGGCAACTGTGCTCTGCACAACTTTACATAAAAATTGTGTGGTTGATCTAATAGGCTATGGGCAACATGCTCAATTGCATTAAGATGGTGTGGTTGATCTAAATACGCTATTGGGCAACTGTGCTCTGTACATCTCCACATTTAGGGACAGAGAGCAAAGAGAAAAAGAAATTGGAAAGGAAAGCTCACTTGGCACCCTGTAGGTGAAGCGTTCCTACACTATAAACAGTTTGCATTCATTATTCCCATAAGCATAAAAGTTTTATTTTCTTTTGGATGTAGGGCTACACTTTATGCTTCTATTTCTTTATCTGCCTCTAACATGTCCTCACTTCAAATGGAATAATGCAAACAAACAGGCAGGACCAATTTTTGTTTTTAGAAAAGCTGGCATGTGTTTTATATGTGTTTTTGGACATGCTTCACAGTTACCTGTGAAAATGTCCCGCTCTTAAAAGCAGCAATCAAGACAATAGACTTTGTGCATTGCTGTGTGTGCAGCTAGGCTGTATCATTCTGTCACTGTGTTAAGGGTGCACACCATTGTAAAACTTTTAGAGGTATGCCTATATGTTGTTTGGACAGAGAAGGAAATGAGTTGATCTTGTCTACACAGTGCCCTAAGCCCTGTGGTGACATGTTTGCTGTTGATTCTTTTTGCCCTTTAATGTTTAACCCTTTGGGCCTAATCTGTGTACATTCCTCTGTTTTGAGATAATATAGTGTTTGAATTAGAAGGAAAACTGGCAAAAGACATGTTCAATTAAGTGTGTGGAAAAAAAACAAATCATGTTTTGTCGTTCTCCTTTGAGTGTAGTGATATTGTCTTGATTTGGTAGTGTACAGGCATTGCAAGTGCAAAAAGGAGCAAGTGATTTGGTAGTGTACTTATTGCAAGTGTAAAAGGGAATAAAAGGGATTTTTTTTCCCGAATGATTGTCACAGCAGGAGTCCAAGGTTCTGTTCTGCGCCCATGTACTTAGTTAGTGTGCCAGGGCTGGACAGAGCGACAAAGTGATATCTGCTATTAACTGCATGTCTGTCACTTGTACTCCTGGGTTATTTATTTATTTATTTTTAATTTTTATTCATTTAGTCCTTTAAATTGAGGATAATGGAATAAGAACTTATGTGTTTTTTTTTACATCCAGTCCCCGTGTGAATGCAGTTCTGTAAATCTTGTCATCTGTTCCCACCAGCACACGATGGCCTACTCTTACGAAAAGCGGAACAGGATTTAACGCTACCGGTTACAGTCTTGTAGTGTGTCAGAGAAAAGGAGACTCCATGTCTCTAGCAGCTAGACAGCCTGTCGTCCTCTTCCTTCACAGAAAGCCCTGATCATCGTCTTCATGTCTGGACACGCCATCAGTGGGCATGATTTATGTTCAGTCCTCCAATGTTGGGTTACAGATGACGTCACCGGCAATATTCACTTTCTTTTAGGGGTGGGGGGGGGGGGGGGGGGGGGGGGGGGGAAATTAGACTTTCTCCTTTCACTATAAAAGCTTATGTATATAAACTCCACATTTTCATCTGTGTAGCAGTCGGCTTTTATCTACAAGGACGGCGGAATGTAGCTGTTAGTGTTGCATTTGACGTCACCACTAACCCGATCTCAGTAGGACTGAACATGCAGTCAATCATTAACAACTCTCTTGCCATTAACTTCCGGATGTCAGCAACCTTGGGTCACAGCGCATGCGTAAATCAATGACTGTCTTCCATCGTTGTAGCGTTCTTCATCGTTTATTCATTTGGCCGTTTACAAAAAAAAAGTCTTCTTCGATCCGATATCTCTTGCTCAACGGCCATTGGGTTGCCCTGACCTGATGCGCTCATTTGATGAAAATGATGAATGGGATGATGTTTTGAGTAGTTCAGTGTGACACAGTCCTGGAGGACGTTGCTAGGCACACACACACACACACACACACACACACACACACACACACACACACACACACACACACACACACACAGCAAACATGCGTGCATGCAGGTGTACAATTTCATTTAGGCATGCATTAATATCGACCACACACTTACAGGCACAGTGGGCATGTATGATATGAACGTTTGTACTGCCACACACTGCCAGTTAAAGGTCAGCAAGTAAGCCTAGCAAAGGCTTTGTGCATGGCATCCGTTCACAACATTTCACTCCGAAAGCAGAAGAAGAAAAGTTAAAGAGCAAAGTTTAGCCTGCGCACTCAAAAGTCTTTGTTGGTCAAGTCAAACTGTCATGACTTTCCTTCTTTCTGTTATTGGGGATCCGTCGTGTTTTGAAAAATCCCCCTCTTCCTTTGAGATCCTCTGGGAATCTGACAGACAATTTATTTTTAATCTGACAGACTAAGTTGTCTGCTTCCTCCCTGTCAGTCCTCAAAGAGCCATTGCCACACTGCACCCAGGTCTTCAAGCAGTGTGTGGTACAGTAAAACCAACATGGCGGACTAGATCCTATTTCAGGAATCAGGGTGCAT
>CM060317.1:73977726-73980226 GCA_030674155.1 Stramonita haemastoma | reverse complement strand
TCTCTCTCTCTCTCTCTCTCTCTCTCTTCTCTCTCTCTCTCTCTCTCTCTCTCTCACGCAGTTTTTCAACAACGAGACGTTATTCACTGAAACAAATTAAAAAAAAAAAGATCGGAAGACAAACTAAAGAACTGTAGCGTGAGAGTGGTGTAAAAGGGGCAGTGGTGGTGTCAGTGTAAAAGGTGGCAGTGGTGTGTCAGGTGTAAAAGGTGGCAGTGGTGTGTCAGGTGTAAAAGGTGGCAGTGATGGCGTGAGGTGTAAAAGGTGGCAGTGATGGCGTGAGGTGTAAAAGGTGGCAGTGATAGCGTGAGGTGTAAACGGTGGCAGTGGTGTGTCAGGTGTAAAAGGTGGCAGTAATAGCGTCAGGTGTAAAAGGTGGCAGTGATAGCGTGAGATGTAAAAGTGGCAGTAATGGCATGAGGTGTAAAAGGTGGCAGTAATGGCGTGAGGTGTAAAAGGTGGCAGTAATGGCGTGAGGTGTAAAAGGTGGCAGTAATGGCGTGAGGTGTAAAAGGTGGCAGTAATGGCGTGAGGTGTAAAAGGTGGCAGTAATGGCGTGAGGTGTGAAAGGTGGCAGTAATGGCATGAGGTGTAAAAGGTGGCAGTAATGGCATGAGGTGTAAAAGGTGGCAGTAATGGCGTGAGGTGTAAAAGGTGGCAGTAATGGCGTGAGGTGTAAACGGTGGTAGTGATAGTGTGAGGTGTAAAAGCAATTTACCAGTCTGACTCTCGTAGAAACAGCCAGGTTAGGAGACCTCAGACAGCCAAGTCAATCCAGTTCTTTCTCTGTCATTAATCTGACTTTTGTTGAAAAGCAAGAACACAGCCAAGTCAATCCAGTTCTTTCTCTGTCATTAGTCTGACTTTTGTTGAAAAGCAAGAACACAGCCAAGTCAATCCAGTTCTTTCTCTGTCATTAAGGCTTGCTTGGGTTGAAAACCAGGAACAAGAAGAAAAAGGACCTAGATTGCCAAAGCTGTAGGCCATGGCAAAATCAATTCAAGAGAATGGTATTGATCCTTTTTTTGTCCATGTTCAGCGGTATGTTTTACTTCCAAAGTAGTATCGAGAAGTCGTATGTATGAAGTTCATATCAAGACCGTCAGCCACACCACAGGTTAGGTAAGAAGATGATATCGCTAATTATGATAATCAGCAGCAGCAGCAGCAGCATGGATTGATGAGGTGAAATGTGAGTGAGGAGACCATGAAACGTCAAATCTTTTGACGCAATGGTTGCCAGTGTGCGTGTTGCGGCACGTGTAGATGGAAGAAAAGAAATGGAGGACCTCCAAGGTCCACTGATGTCTGTGTAGACCTCCCTCCATAGCACCTCTTTCCCTCTTCTCTGTGCCGGCTCGTGCAGTCTCTAAGGCTGTACAGGTCACATGTCCTGGGTTAGGAGTTAGCGGTGTTGAGGATTCACCACAGTTTACACTGTCAGTCAGCAGCACTAACACGCAGACTTGCCACAGAAGGGTTCATCATCAAGACCTGCTGAGTGACTTCTTCGATGTGTCATCATTTTAGCTGTGCTCTTCTCTCTCTCTCTCTCTCTTCTTCTTCTCTCTCTCTTCTCTCTCTTCTCTCTCTCTCTCTCTCTCTCTCTCTCTCTCTCTCTCTCTCTCCTCTCTCTCCTCTCTCTCTCTCCGACGACGACGACGACGACGACGACGACGACGACGATGACGACGACGACGACGATACGACGACGACTTCTGCTACTTCTTCTCTCTCCTTTCTTTACTTTTTTCATGTTCTTTCTTTCTCTCTTGCTTTCATTCTTTCTTTCCTTCTTCCTTTCTCTCTTCCTTCTTTCCTTCCTTTTCTGTAGCTGTTCTTTATCTTTTCTTTATTCATTTATTTCATTTTTCTTTCATCATTTCTTCTTTGCTTTCTTCCTTCCTTCATTCCTTTTGTTCTTTCTTTCATTCATCCCTGTCTGCTCCGAGGTTAGTATGTTCTTTTCTTCGACGCAGTATTGGTCTTAATAAGCCCTAGTTGCCGCCGGAGCCGTGAATAAAACGAATAAAATAAAGTCTACCCTTTTCTTTTCCCTCCATCGACTATGATCCAGTCAACAGTCAGTTTGCATTTGACCTGAATAGGAAGAAAATCGATGGGAGATGAGGGATGTGAAAAGCGGCCATGATGGTGTGAGATGAAGCAGCAATAAGTCTCAGTCTTGGGAGGCAGCTGGGCCTCGGGACCTCAGACAGTGTGGGTAAAGTTCATAGTCATTCACCCTTCACTTTCTGTCATATAGGCAGTGAGAGAATGACGTGGATTCAAGTGGTACAGCTATGAGGAACAAGAAGTAAAGTTCATAGTCATCCCCCTTCACTTTCTGTTATAGGCAGGGAGAGAATAACTTGGATACAAGTGGCACAGCTATGTGGAACAAGAACTAAAGTTCATAGTCATCCTCCTTCACTTTCTGTTATATAGGCAGTGAGAGAATAACATGGATACAAGTGGCACATCTATGAGGAACAAAAAG
>CM060317.1:73957726-73972726 GCA_030674155.1 Stramonita haemastoma | reverse complement strand
TCATTGAAGAATAACGTCAGGGTATTTCCAGGTTCGAAATTTCAAAGTCGTGGGAACTTAGTGCAATACACGTTTTTTGTTTGTGCGGGGTTTTCTTTTTCCTCCTTTTTTCTTTTCTTTTTTTTGGGTTTTTTTTTTATTGGGGGGGGGGGGGGGTGTTTTTTTGTTTACGCATCTGCTTTCTCTGGATGTGTCTCTACATGTTGTTTTTGTATCTGACTGTCTGTACACAGTTCTTTGCATGCACAGGTTCAGACCTCTGATCCGTGTTATCTGTATACCTGTCTGTATCTGTCTGTTTGTTTTTTTTGTTTTGTTTTTTTGTTTGGGCTTTTTGTTTGTTTGTTGTTGGGTTGTTGTTGTTGTTTTTTTGGGGGGTATCTGTGCTACCTTCTGTCTTCCATCTGAAACCAACGACATGCAGAGTGGTTTTACATTCTTTCCCGAAGTCAGTTCCTTTTTTTTTTTTTTTTTTGACTTCGTGATGGAGATTTTTTTATGTAAATGTTTCTAGGAACTTTTTGGGGGGAGGCAGGGGGTGAACATGAAGGTGTTCATTTGGTGCGAAATGGCTTTCGTGCTGTTCTTATTAGTGAGCTTCGTGGGCTGGCTTAGCTTTGGTTGGTTTTGTGTGTTTTTTTTGTCTTGTATTTGTGCTTCCTTCTGTCTGTCTTTCTGTCTTTCTTTCTTTTGTCTTGTCTTTCTGTTTCCTTCTGTCTGTCTGTCTGTCTGTCTTTCTTTTTTCCTTTTGTGCTGTCTTTCTGTTTCTTTCTGTCTTTCCTTCTTTCGTCTTGTCTTTCAGTTTCCGTCTCTGTCTTTCTTTGTTTTGTCTTGTCTTTCTGTTTCTTTCTGTCTTTCTTTCTTTGTTTTGTCTTGTCTTTCTGTTTCTTTCTGTCTTTCTTTCTTTGTTTTGTCTTGTCTTTCTGTTTCCTTCTGTCTTTCTTTCTTTCTTTCTTTCGTCTTGTCTTTCTGTTTCCCTCTGTCTTTCTTTCTTTCTTTCTTTCGTCTTGTCTTTCTGTTTCCCTCTGTCTTTCTCTCTTTCTTTCTTTTGTCTTGTCTTTCTGTTTCCTTCTGTCTTTCTTTCTTTCTTTTGTCTTGTCTTTCTGTTTCCTTCTGTCTGTCTGTCTTTCTTTCTTTTGTCCTGTCTTTCTGTTTTCTTCTGTCTTTCTTTCTTTCTTCTTTCTTTCTTTCTTTTGTCTTGTCCTTCTGTTTCTTTCTGTCATTCTTTCTTTCTGTTGTCCTGTCTTTCTGTTTCCTCCTTTCTTTCTTTCTTTTTTTTCTTTTGTCCTGTCTTTCTGTTTCCTTCTGTCTTTCTTTCTTTCTTTTGTTGGTTTTCTTTTTCTTTCTACCATTTGCCCCTTTTTCTGTAGGTAAAGGTGGTGGTGGTGGTGGTGACCTGAGAATGGTTTGTTTATTGAGGTGTTGGGGGGGGGGGGGGGGACCTGGTTTGTTTCGTTGGTTGGTTGGCTGTTTTGTGTTTGTTGTTGTTTTTATGTTGATGTTGTTTGTTTTTGTTTATTCATTTGTCTCTTTGATTCATTTAACTTGTCGTTTCAAGTTTGATATTTATTTTGGGGGGGGGGGGGATTGCTTCTGTGTTTATTCTTGTTTTGCATTATCGTTCCTGTTGGGGTTTATCGGGTTTTTTCCCCCTGAAAAAAAAGCCCCACAAGTGGTATAACGATAATGGTACATCATGTTCTCTTTGTTTTATGGGTGTGATTCTGCCGTTCTGAGTAGAGAATGCTTTCAAGACAACATACCTTGCACTTACCGTTTCTGTTCAGGTTTCATGTAGAGTCCATTTGGCTTTTGCCTGTTTTCTTTTCGTTTGGTTGGGTTGTTGTTGTTGTTGTTGTCGTCGTCGTTGTTGTTGTTGTTGTTGTCGTTGTTTGTTTTTTTTATTTACTCTACTTCATTCTTGTCTGAGTCCAAAATTCGAACTAAGTAATCTCAATATTTAATTGTGACGAAATTGTGACTAAGATCTTAAAAACCCTGGAAGACGTTCTTTTCAAAGTGTGCTACCGTGTTTATAAAGGTTAGGTCAATGAAAAGTTGAATCCAGAAGAAATAAAATATGATGATTCATAGAGTTCTATCTATGACTCACACATTTTCTTTAAACGGCTTTTTGGCCCCACACTTTTTGAGTCACGTCACCTGTTCATGGTTACGTGTTCCTGAGTGGCATGACACATGAGGCGGTCTAAGTGCTGCAGCAAGTTTGGTCATCCTGTCTGCATTGCTTCAGGGTCTGTTACCTAACTCACAGTTAATGGATTGTAATCATCATTTCAGAGATGGTAGCGCTGACCAACATACAGTAGAACAAAATAGATTTCTGCCTCTCATCTCTCCTGGAAGGACAAAAAGACAAATCCGGTATAAAAGGTGTCTTAGGTTTCCTGCTTTGCACAGAAGACAAATTTGCTGATTTTTTTCCATTTTACTTTTTTACTAAGCCAGCCTTTCAAGATGTCTGCTTCAAATTCTTTCATTCATGTCATCCATTTACAGATGCAGAAATTTACACAAAAATGTGAAAAAGCAAACTTCATCACTGAACAACTCTCGTTGACATTCAGCAATATTTATCTATTTATTTATTCTTTTATATCGAGGATAATGGAATAAGCACACATGTGCTTTTTTACATCCAGTCCCCGTGTGTGTGCAGCTTCTTTAAGCATGCTTTATATGTTATTTCTAATGGCATCAACTCGTTGAAAAGCATTCAGCAGAATCTTCCTGCTAGTTGAAGAAAGTTGTTGTTCATGCTTCAAAGTGTCGGGTATTTAAACGTAGTACCCAGGCTAAAACTGTGGGAGGATTGGACTGCAGCTCAGGTAGCGGCTAAAGCCATCAAGAACTAGCACTACCCAGATGCCTGTTCCACTGGATTTTTCCCCTGCAGTTAAAATCAGTGCCGAATCCACTCCCCCCCACAACAGTTTTTCTGATGAGACTATAAATCAAGGTCCCGTGTGCTAGCGCATACAGACATCTTGCATACAGACATCTTGCATACAGGCATCTTGCATACAGACATCTTGCATATAGACATCTTGCATACAGACACCTTGCATATAGACATCTTGCATACAGACATCTTGCATACAGACACCTTGCATACTTGCATACAGACATCTTGCATACAGACATCTTGCAGACAGACATCTTGCAGACAGACATCTTGCATACAGACACCTTGCATACTTGCATACAGACATCTTGCATACAGACATCTTGCAGACAGACATCTTGCAGACAGACATCTTGCAGACAGACATCTTGCAGACAGACATCTTGCGCACATGTTAAAAGTACCGTCCCGCCTTTCGGAAGAGGCCATTGTGAGAGGATAGGAACAGATAGAATAATTTTAAAATGTACACAGGCGTCGTCTTTAGACATCGTCTTGGAAGTCGGAATGCGCCTACCTTCATGGTGGCCAAACGGTCGCATGTGCAAAATCTGATCATTGGCAAACCATTGAGTTCTAACTGAGGAACGAGGAACAGCATGTAAAGCTATAAACATCTTTCTTTTTCATCAGAAAAACTATCAGCATCTTTATTCCATAAGAACCAACAGCTTCAAGAAATAATCAGCATATAAAACTATAACAACTTTTTTTTTCCATCAGAAAAATGTCAGCATCTTTATTCCATCAGAACCAACAGCTTCAAGAAATAAGTCTCTGTAAGAGATAATAATTATAATCTCGTCTGAAAAGAAAGAACAAAACACCCCCGGGTTTCTTTAAAATATCAAAAACAAGAAACGCGGAAAAGAAACAAGAAAGGAAGGACAGAAAGAAAGAAAGAAAAGAAGAAAACGAAATGAAGGAAGGAAGAAAAAAAAAAAGAAAAAACAAAGAAACAAAGAAACAAACAAAGAAGGAAGAGCATAAAAAGAACCAAAGAAAAAAAAGAAAGAAAGAAGCACAGAAAGAAAAAGAAAGAAAGAGCACAGAAAGAAAAAGAAAGAAGAAGCACAGAAAGAAAAAGAAAGAAAGAAGCACAGAAAGAAAAAGAAAGAAAGAAGCACAGAAAGAAAAAAAGAAAGAAAGAAAGAAGCACAGAAAAAAAAAGAAAGAAAGAAGACAGAAAGAAAGAAAGAAAGAAGCACAGAAAGAAAAAGAAAGAAAGAAGCACAGAAAGAAAAAGAAAGAAAGAAGCACAGAAAGAAAAAAGAAAGAAAGAAGCACAGAAAGAAAAAGAAAGAAAGAAAGAAGCACAGAAAGAAAAAGAAAGAAAGAAGCACAGAAAAGAAAAGAAAGAAGAAGCACAGAAAGAAAAAGAAAGAAAGAAGCACAGAAAAGAAAAAAGAAGAAAGAAAGAAGCACAGAAAGAAAAAGAAAGAAAGAAGCACAGAAAGAAAAAGAAAGAAGAAGAACACAGAAAGAAAAAGAAAGCAGAAGCACAGAAAGAAAAAGAAAGAAAGAAGCACAGAAAGAAAAAGAAAGAAAGAAGCACAGAAAGAAAAAGAAAGAAAGAAGCACAGAAAAAGAAAGAAAGAAGCACAGAAAAAAAAAAAAGAAAGAAGCAAGAAAGAAAGAAAGAAAGAAGCACAGAAAGAAAAGAAAGAAAAAGCCAGAAATGAAAAAGCTGAGGAAAGAAACACAGAATTGAAAAAGAACATTCCATATCTGCACAGAAAGAAAAATGAAAATAACAGAAGAAAGAATCTTCACAAAAAACGGAACACAGCACAGCCATACGATAAAAAGAAAAGAAAACCATGCAGAAAAAGAAAGAAAGAAAGAAGCACAGAAAGAAAAAGAAATAAAGAAGCACAGAAAGAAAAAGAAAAAAGAAAGAAGCACAGAAAGAAAAAGAAATAAAGAAGCACAGAAAGAGAAGAGAAAAAAAGAAGCACGTGCAGAAAAAGAAAGAAAGAAGCACGTGCAGAAAAATAAAAAAAGAAGCACGTGCAGAAAAAGAAAGAAAGAAAGAAGCACAGAAAGAAACAGAGAGAAAAAGGCCCAGAAATCCAGACAAAGCTAGGGGCAAGGCTTGCAGGGAACACACCAGATCCTGGAGATCAACATTCCCATACTCTGCCACAGAGAGGAGACAGAGAATGGGGAGGTGGAGCCAATAACCAGGGAAGAAATCTTCACAAAAACGGAACACACAGCTGCACCCATTATCTTCGATATAAAAGAAAAAAAAATGCCTCCAAACAACAAGAAAATTCCTCCAAGTCGACAATGCGGCTATCTTAAATTGAATGGAGGGCAAAAACGGTTGTATACTCAATATCTTACATGGGTGAACCTCAGAGCTCTAGCTGTGGAACGCAAGAAGGCTCATTGAAATTTAAAAATACCAGGAACACACTCTTCCATATACTTACAAGATTTTTTTTCACCAGAGGATAAAAAAATGTTCAAACCCAAAACATTAAACTAAAAGAACACCACAATATATTATACTAAAAAAAAATCACAGTACACTATACTATAAAAAATTCACAATACATTCTATTAAAATATATCAATACATTATACCAAAAAAATCATACATTACACCAATAAAAATCAATACATTACCTTATACTAAAATACCCCCCAAATTACGATACGTTCTACTAAAAATAAAATATTCACAATACGTTGTGCAAAAAAAATTCACAATACATTATTTCTAAGCCAATGTTTGGGACAATAATAATCTATCATGGCTGTTTAAAAACAACGAAACAGTAAAACTACCCAGTTCACAAAGCGAAAGATAAATTCTTCCACAAAATACAAGCACTCCTTCAGGGGGAAGGAACCCAGTACAGCAGAAAACACACGTCACGCACAAACTTTGCAAGAAGCCGAAAATAAGCTAACTGAATTACAAAGAGAGTAGGGGGGGGGGGGGGGGAAGAAGGCTTAAAAAAAAAAAAAAAAAACTTTGTGGGAAGAGGAGTTAGGAAAATGGGGAGGTGTCTTTACAAGTAGACAAAACGGAGAGGCTTTCTCATTCACCAAGAGAGTTGTTAAAGGGTGACAAGACAGGACGAGGCTGACGTGGGATCACACAAACTCGCTTTGTGACGCCTCTCTCCCACCCACACACTCCCTCAACCCTGCTCTTCCTCCCCCCAACCCCACCCCCACCCACCCCTCCTCCTCTTCCCCCACCCCCTCCAGTAGCAGTGAGGGGGAGGGGAGAGAAGAGCAAGCAGAAGGGCAATGCAATATAAATGCAATACAAATCCCTGTAGCTTCTGGGAGCACTCTGGCACTGTAGGCAGGTCACATTGGCTTCTTGCCATGAATGCTTTTCCTGAAATGGAGGCTTTGGTGTTTGACTTGTCTTGCTAATGAGAGAGGACGGGTGAGTGGTTGAGAGAGAGAGATGAGAGAGAGAGAGGAGAGAGAGAGGAGAGAGAGAGAGATGAGGAGAGAGAGAGAGAGAGTGTAGTAGATGTGAGTGTGTGTGTGGTAGTGTGTGTCTGTGTCTGTGTTGTCTGTGTGTCGTTTGTGTCTGTGGTCAGTCTGTCTGTCTTCTTCTGTCTCTCTGTCTGTCTTCGTCTTTCTTTTCTCGTCTTCTCTTCTCTCTCTCTCCTCTCTCTCTCTCCATCTCTCCTCTCTCTCCCCATCTCTTCTCTTCTCTCTCTCTCTCTCTCTCTCTCTCTCTCTCTCACGTATAGTAGTTTAAAGGATGCAATTTCCCGTCACAGTTTCCTGATTTTATTTGTTTCTTGTCTTTTCTCCGATTGTCTTCCGATTGTTTGTCTTTCTTCGTTGTCATTCCGTTCCTAGTACAGTGTGTGTGTGTGTGTGTGTGTGTGTGTGTGTGTGTGTGTGTGTGTGTGTGTGTGTGTGTGTGTGTTGTGTGTGTGTGTGCGTGCGTGTGCGTGCGTGCGTGCGTGCATGCGTGCGTGTGTGTGTGTGTGTGTGTGTGTGTGTGTGTGTGTATGCGGGTGCGCGCGTTCGTGCGTGTGTGTCTACATGCGTGCTTACGTGCGTGCATGTATATGCATGCGTGTGTTTGTGAGCATATACACATGCATAACTAAGCCTTTTAGTTACATTATTTCAAAAGAGTGCAGAGGACACGCCGACAAAGCCTGTCTTGTGTTATTCGTTTCATGTATTGGTACTACGTTGTTTCTGAACTAATAAAATTTTGTTTAAAGAAAAGTTATCTTGAAGCCTCTTCACCAGCAAAAACCAAGACACGATAATTACTACACGACAAATCACCAAACTAGACCCTGTGTCCTTCAGGGCTATGGCCATAATCAACATATAGGGACTGTGTCACTATTTTGAGGAAGAACATGGTACCTATATGACGTGCATTCCATTACACTCATCACTGAGGAACACCCAGTTTGTCTGTTTGACCCTAATGATGGCAAGAGTATTGGATCTGTTTGGCGGTATTCATGAGAAGAACATAGCTACTGTCTGAGTACATACCGGTTTGTTTCGTGTATGGCCAGGTCAGGCACTTTCCATTTCTTTGTACTGGAGACGGTCCTTATTATGACAATTAGGCTTGTTACTGATGTTACAGCTCAGGTTTTGCACGGCCTCTTTGCCATTTAGGTTAGAAATACGTAACCAGGTATCTGCTGGTAGTAACGGGTGTGCTTGTGTGTGTGTGTGTGTGTGTGTGTGTGTGTGTGGGGTTGTGTGTGTGTGTGTGTGTGGTGTGTGTGTGTTGTGTGTGTGTGTGTGTGTGTATCTGCGCGTGTGTGTATGTGTCTGTCTCTGTATCTGCCTGTCTGTCTGTCTGTCTGTATGTATGTTTGCTTGTTTCTTTGTTTCTTTGTCTGTCTGTTTGTCTGTCTGTGTGTTCGTGTGTCTTTTGGTATCAACGTGGCTGTTAATCTCGTCTTTTTCAGAAACACAGACTTTGACACACAACTGACATAAATGAAGGAATTGGTGAAAAGCTCTTTGGTGCAGTCCCCAAGAGAGAAGGAAGAAGAAGAGAGATGAAGAAGAGAGAAGAAGAAGAAAAGAAGAGGAGGAGGAGGAGGAGGCAGAGGAGGAGGAGAGGAGGGGAGGAAGAGGGAGGAAAGAGAAAGAAGAAAAGAAGAAGAGAGAAGAAGAAGAAGAGAAGAAGAAGAAGAAGAAGAAGAAGAAGAAGAAGAAAGAAAGAAAGAAAGAAAGAAGAAGAAAAGATGGAGATGGAGTTTATTGTTGTTTTTTGGGTGGGAATTTGCTTGTTTTTTAGTAGCAAGAGAGATATTCTTGTAAAGTTCTGGTTTTTTATCAAATTGTCTCATGAAAAGAAATATACAGGCAAACAGGAACAAGAAAGAAAATTTAGATATTGACGGTATTATGCTGCGGTGATGTGTGTTTTTTTCTCAGCCCAGATTTCAGGCAACAAGACCTGCCATGACGATCAGTTGTTTCTCCTTGATCTTTACCTATTCCGTATCTTGTAGACTGTCGGGGCACCACTGGAGATTTTGCAGCCAGCTTCCTCCATTCCTCGCGGTTTTCAGCTTTCCGCAGCAAATTGTTCCACTTGCCAGTCAGACTCTCTGATATTGCCTTCCCATCGCTTATAGTGCAATGTAAATAAAATCCAAATCGTTAAACATGATCAAAAACAATCAAATCACCAAAAAATTAATACACTACAAACAAGCCATGAAAAACAACCAACACCCTTTGGGTTCATGTGATTTGTTCTTTGTTTTTATTTTCCATCTCTCTGAGAAAAGGAGACAGATGATAGGTAAAGGTGAAAACGTAAAGGTGTCCCATAACCTAAGCGGTCGTAGGGGAGCGAGGCACCAGAGATCTCAGCTTCTCTAGGGGCCAGCATATTGAGGGCGGCACCCATCTCCTCTCCCTCGCTGCTTTATCTTTCCTGACCCTAAAGAGGGCAGGTACCTATTTACAGCTGGGTGAACTGGGGGGACTGTACTGAAGCCAAGGCGAGCAGACGGGTCACCCAGCCAACTGGTAACCACGCTCGACGCTGCTTAACTTGACTGGGGGAAAGCGAGCGCTCTGACCACTGAGCTATCCCGCCCCCCAGATGATAATGGTAGGGAAAACTGCTACTGTACTAGTCTAGCCCAATCTCCCTGATGACTCAGTCACTGGTGCTGTCTGTAGGTCTTCAGTCCTGCTATACACGAAGTATCTGGACATCAGGGTGGAAAGATATCGGATGAATGAGAACAGGGGTAGCAGAGCCCTGCCCTGTGCTGCCCTGTGATGTGCTGTGCTGTTTAACATTACTATACAGTAAGTCCACAATTCACAGGCATACAGGAATATGGATATGACAAGGGAGCGCATTAGTCTGCTTTAGTTGGCAATTAGCCCATATTCCTTTATGCCTGTTAATAATGAACCCTGGCTGCTGCTTTGGAGAGAAGAGTACAGGCGGTAGAGATGAGATGCTTCCGGAGACTCCTTGGCATCTCCTACAGAGACCACATAAGAAACGAAGACGTGCATAACAGATTCAGCAAAACATTGGTCCTTACGAAAATCTTCTATCAATTGTAAAAAGCGTAAACTTAAATGGTACAGGCATGTCACAAGATCAAATAGACTTGCAAAAAACAACACTGCTATGAACTGTCCAAGGAGGAAGAAAAAGAGGCAGACCAAGGAAGAGATGGGAGGACAACATCAGCGAATGGACAGGCCTAGAACTCAGCAAAATTTTGAGAAAGGCAGAACAGAGAGAGAGGAATGGAGGGAACTGGTTGTCAAGTCTTCAGGGGTGCCCCCACGGTCGCCAGACTAAGGGATAGATAGATAGATAGACACTAAGTATCTGGACATCAGAGTGGAAAGATAGGGATGAATGAGAACAGGGACAGCAGCAGAGCCGTGTTCTGTGCTGTGTTGTTAACATTCATGGACCCATCAGGCACTAATCTGCCTCAGCAGTGAAAGTGGCCGGCATGTGAGACCATTCAGAAGGCACTGGCCGATTGCTAGCGATCTTTCCTCCCTCGTTAGATTTTCTGCAGATAATGAGAGTGAGGGAGTGAATGAGAGAGAGAGAAACGTGTGTGGACTCAGACACGCAAACACATACACACACACGCTCGCGCGCGCACGCATGCACGCGCATACACACACGCATGCACACACACGCACGCACGCACGCGCTCACACACACACCCCACACACACCACACACACACACACACACACACACACACACACACACACCACACACACACACACAGCACAGGGGGCAGGAAATTGTTAATGTGTGTGTGTGTTGTGTGTGTGTGTGTGTGTGCATGTGCAAGCATGCGTGAGTGCGTGTGTGTGGGGGGGGGTGTAAATAGAGACGATTATGTGTATTGTGGAGGAAAATGAATACATCCAGTCCCCGTGTGTATGCAGTTTTGTAAATGTTATCTGTTCCCACCGGCACACGATGGCCTACTCTTACGAAAAGCAGAACAGGAGTTAACGTGTGCGCAAGATGTTCTCCGTGCGTTCACACACTGGACCTCGGTTTAAAGTCTCATCCGAAGGACTTTGAGGAAGAGTGGAGTCAGCACTGATGTTAACTCCAGGAGAAAAATCTCCTCGAAGGGGAATCGAACCCAGGTCGTCAAATTGCGAGCGCAATATTCTGACCACTAGGCTATCCGTCCCCGAGAGATAATAAAGCATTGGTGTTCGTGATGAGGTAGGTAAAGAGAAAAACTGGGTTAGAATCGGAATAAGTAACATAAAACAGGTGAGGAAAATTGGGGAAGAATATCGAGTAAAGAACATAGCATGACGTTAGAAAATTGGGTGTGATTCTGAAATGAGGGAAATGACGTCATCATGATAAATTGTGTTAATACATACATGTGATAAAGATGGTTGGATTACTGGACATATTGGGTTAAAATGTAAGGCACAGATGATAAGTTCATAAGGGGTGGTGGTGAATATGTGAATAATCAAATACAACCTTATAAGGGGAAATGGGGCTAAAGGTTAAGATAAGGGTGATAACATCAAAAAAAAGATAATGGGTTATACTATGGACCAAGAATGATAGTGTAACAAAGAAAATGAGGTATAAATGTTAATGGGAATTTTAAAAAGGCACCTTTCATAAAATGTATCAAAGCCAGACAAAGACTTTGGCTTCCCTGAAAAGGGTGAATACCAAAATCACTGCAGACTGGATTTGTGGACAAATTTCATTTTGCCCCCTCACACACACACACACACACACACACACACACACCACACACACACACACACACACACACACACACACACAAACAAACAAACAAACAAGCGTGTGGACATTGATTCAACCATCCCAACCCCCTCTCTCTCTCTCTCTCTCTCTCTCTCTCTCTCTCTCTCTCTCTCTCTGGCGTACGCCCACTCTGTCAGTGATGTATCTCATTCAGGCTTGCAGCCATCAGCCATTGTCGTGTCCAGTTTCCCTCCCCCGCACAGTGTGAGAGAGAAAGGCAGATGATTATAGGTCCAGTCTTACGTCCAAAGATAGACCTTGCCCAGGCAAGGACCCGTTTAAAAAAGATAGAAAAAAAGAATAGCAGGTAGAAAGGGGGTACTGTGTGTGTGTGTGTGTGTGTGTGTGTGTGTGTGTGTGTGTGTGTGTGTGTGTGTGTGTGTGTGTGTTGTGTGTTGTGTGTGTGTGTGTGTTGTGTGTGTGTGTGTGTGTGTGTGTGTGTGTGTGTGTGTGGTGTGTTCGTCGTTCGTTCGTTCGTTCGTTCGTGTATTTAATTGTGTGTGTTGTTGTGTGTGTGTGTGTGTGTGTGTGTGTGTGTGTGTGTGTGTGTGTGTGTGTGTGTGTGTGTGTGTACGTGTACGTGTACGTGTACGTGTTCGTGTACGTGTGCGTGTGTAGGTTGGGTGGTCGTGGCTTATCAGTTGAGCTGGTTAAAGTATGGGGAAGTCCTACAGTAAGTGGGGGCTTTTCCTACAAGCTGGAAAATTTAACTCCCCGCCCCCTCCGCCGTTTATCTTTTTCGGGAAGGGGGGGGGAGTGAGGGGGTATTTAAAGAGCTAGTTTTGAAGAGTGGCTATGGATAGAGATGATGGATCAGGATCTATGGCATGAGGAAGAGTTGATCTCCTAAACTGCTGGTTAAGTCACCCTGTGCGGGGGAGGGAAACTGGACACGACAATGGCTGATGGCTGCAAAAGTCTGAATGAGATACATCACTGACAGAGTGGGCGTACGCCAGAGAGAGAGAGGAGAGAGAGAGAGAGAGGGAGGGGGTGGGGGGTTGGGATGGTCCTTCGGATGAGACTATAAACCAAGACCCGTAAGCGAACGTATGCAGAACATCTTGCGCACACGTTAAATCCTGTTCCGCTTTTTCGTAAGAGTAGGCCATTGTGTGCCGGTGGGAAAAGATGACAAGATCTACAAAACTGCATACACACGGGGTCTGGATGTAAAAAAAAGAAAAAAAAAAAAAAGCACATGAGTGCTAATGCCATTATCCTCGATATAAAAGAATAAATAAATTAATATATAAATAAATAAAATAAAAAAGGGTTGTTTTTTTTTCAAGGTATCAGTTCAGATGGTCGCCAATCGAATCCTGCTTTAAGAAGAATGTTTGCCCAATTTCACAGCGAGTCTGAGTGCTAGTCTTTCAGAGAAGGTGCTGTATTCCGTACTCATTGAAGTGCCAGTAAAAAAAAAAGTACCCGTAGTAATAAGAGAGTTAGTCTCTGGTGAAGCTCTATTGTAGAAATTAGCTTTCTGTGATAAAATAAAGGGATAAGATGTCGTTAAAAAAAAGGAAGAAAACGTTGCCGTGCTATTAATATGTGCGCGCGCGCACACAGACACACAGACACAGACACAGACACAGACAGACAGACAGACAGACAGACAGACAGACAGACACACACACACACACACACACACACACACACACACACACACACACACATACACACACACACACCACACACACACGCACGCACAAACACACACAAAACACACACACACACACTCACACACACACACACATACACACACACACACACACACACACACACACACACACACACACACACACACACACACACACACACACACACACACACACACACAAAGATGAGCGGGTACAGCCAAACCTGCAATTCGTTGTGTATCTGATTGATAACACGACAATGGGACTGGCTCCAGAAATAGCCTTCCTTCTGAAAGCTGAATGCATGCAACGTTTATATTCCCTCCACTCCTTTTCCTAGAATATGTATGCCTGTGAGTGTGTACGTACATGTGTGTGTGTGTGTGTGTGTGTGTGTGTGTGTGTGTGTGTGTGTGTGTGTGTGTGTGTGTGTCTGTCTGTCTGTCTGTCTGTCTGTCTGTCTGTCTGTCTTTGTTTCTGTGTGTGCAAGCATGTGTGTGTGTGTTAGTTTATTTATCTACTTATTCTTTTATTTATTCTTTTATATCGAGGATAATGGAATAAGCACTTGTGTTCTTTTTTCATCCAGTCCCCGTGTGTATGCAGTTTTTTTTCAAATAATGTCATCTGTGCCCACTGGCACACAATGGCCTACTCTTACGAAAAGCGGAACAGGATTGAACGTGTGCGTAAGATGTTCAAGCATATATATGTGTGTGTGTTTGTGTGTGTGTGTGTGTGTGTGTGTGTGTGTGTGTGTGTGTGTGTGTGTGTGTGGTGTGTGTGTGTGTGTGTGTGTGTGTGCACGCACGCTTTGTCGATGGGTTATGTGTTTGGTACAGTTGATAGGGGTGAGGGGGGGGGGCGTAGTAAAAAGTAGAGCGTAGTACAAGAGAGAGAGAGACAGAGGACAGAGACAGAGAGACAGACAGAGACAGACAGAGACAGACAGAGAGAGAGAGAGAGAAGTTTCTTGAACATTTCAATTGTCATTATTGTTACTTATTTCTCGTCACAAATTAACCAGTAGGCCCTATGTCCCCTCCTAGCTAGTCCGTTAACTTGCAAAACTGCATCTCTCTCTCTCTCTCTCTCTCTCTCTCTTCATCTCTCTCTCTCTCTCTCTCTCTCTCTCTCTCTCTCTCTCTCTCTCTCTCTCTCTCTCTCTCTCTTAATCTGTATATTATGTATCTCACAGTCTTATTCTTCTTTGTCAAACACTCAGATAACAACTCTTGTTCTCTGTCATATTAGTGAAGATGCGTTGCGCTGCCGTTAAGCGCCTGACAAGTCAGACCCTGCGCATCCTACTTCGGCATGGGAGAGAATTGTTATCTTTGAAGTTTGGTTGTTGTTGTTTTTTTAAAAGAAAAAGGGCAGGAGAATGGACCAAGAAGGCATAAAATAGACAAAGAAGTAGGTGACAGGAAGTTTAGGAACAAGGCAGTACAAAGAGAGGGACAGATAGGAGGGAATTCTTCCTAGCACACACTTTCCAGAAGGTGGGGATGCTGTTTATAATGACACCCCCCCCCCCCCCAGCTTTCATTCCTACATTATGCCTTTGTGTTAGTATGCAGTTAGAATGAATCGCTTGCTTCTGTGCGTGAGCGCCGCTTTGTGTGTGTGTGTGTGTGTGTGTGTGTGTGTGTGTGTGTGTGTGTGTGTGTGTGTGTGTGTGTGTGTGTGTGGTGTGTGTGTGTGTATGTGTGTGTGTAAGTGTGTGTGCGCGCGCGCGCGCGCGCGAGCGTGAGTGCATGCATAGGCGCGCCCGTGCGCGTACGCGTGGTTGTATGTTTGCTTCTTTCTTTTCACAAAGATACTCATACTTGCGCATGCGCGCACTAAACTGTCTTACTAGATCGATAGAAGGGGCACTGAAGCTTCCCAAAATAACTTATTTGAACGCTCTGGTGCTAAACTTTAGTTTTTAACTGTTTGTTTGTTTGTTTGTTCTTCTCTTAAAGTGCTGCTTTCTCTTTGTGTCTGTCTGTCTGTCTGTTCCCCCCTTCCCCCTTTTTTTCTCTGTCTGTGTGTCTGTCTGTCTCCCCCCCCCCCCCCCTCCTCTCTCTCTCTCTCTCTCTTCTCTCTCGTGATAAAGTCAAAAAAGTGAGCAATGTATTTACTTTTTTTCCATCTAGCATG
>CM060317.1:73937726-73952726 GCA_030674155.1 Stramonita haemastoma | reverse complement strand
ACAAGGGCAGCGCCATCCTTTTTTTTTTTCTCTTTATCCTGTCTGCACTGTATTTGTTTCCTTTATTCAGGGGGGCTTTTTTTCTACAGAATTTTATCAGGGACGACCCTCTTATTGTCGTGGGTTCTTTTACGTGCGCTGAATAATGAATGTGCAACACACGGGACCTCGGTTTATCGTCTCATCCAAAGACTAGCACCCAGACCACTACTCATGGTCTAATGGATGGGGAGAAGGTTGGGGCCACAAACAAGATTCAACCACCGCACACTCCGACCCGGAGTTTTCGCCTTCTAGACAGGCGCATTACCTGTAGACCACCGATCCACCCCATGAGGTGATGTATATGCTGGAGGGCAGGGAGAAACCAGCTGAGTTGTGGAATTCTGTCAGCACTAAAAGCAGAGAGGTCTGCCATAGGGCAGGGGTCTGTGTTCAAGGCCTGCAGACAGACAGACAGACAGACATAGACAAACCTCTCACCATCAATAGTTGATGATGATGCACAGGTCTGTGTTCAGAGGCCTGCGACAGACAGACAGACAGACAGACAGACAGACAGACAGACAGACCTCGTATCATCAATAGTTGATGATGCTGCACAGGTCTGTGTTCAGAGGCCCGCAGACAGACAGACAGACAGACAGACAGATAGACAGACAGACCTCTCAACATCAATAGTTGATGATGTGCACAGGTCTTGTCAGAGACTGCAGACAGTACAGGACAGACACAGACAGACTGAAGACAGAAGACTGTCGTTATCACATAGTTGGTGATGCTCACAGGTCTGTGTCGAGGCCCGCAGACAGACAGACAGACAGACAGACGACAGACAGAGACGACAGACCAAACTCTCTTACTCAATAGTTGATGATGATGCAAGTCTTACCCGAAGGGTACGTACCTTACTTCAATGTGCTTTAACATGGAACTGGTGTTTTTTGATGGTGTGTGTGTGAATCCCCAGAACTGGTGTTTTTACTGATGAGTGTGTTCAATCCCAGAACTGGTGTTTTTACTGATAGTGTGTTAATCCACAGAACTGGTGTTTTTGATGGTGTGTTTTAATCCACAGAACTGGTGTTTCTTACTCATGGTGTGTTTTGATCCCCAGAACTGGTGTTTTACTGATGGTGTGTTTGATCCACAGAACTGGTGTTTTTACTGGTGGTGTGTTTATCCACAGGACTGGTGTTTTACTGATGGTGTGTTTGATCACAGTCTTCCAGCATTACGTCAACAGTGGCAGTGTCGCTGCTCTGATCATAGGGTGTGTGTAGTGCTCCGTGGTGCAGTGCTTTTTACATGTAACTCTCCTCTCTCTCTCTCTCTCTCTCTCTCTCTCTCTCTCTCTCTCTCTCTCCTCTCTCTCTCTCTCTCTCTTCAAATCGCAGAAGGGCTTTTACGTCTAAAATTGGAATTAAACAAACGCCCAGTTCCTAGGTTTTGAACCTGTTGACTACTATCCTTAGCAAAAATTCACATGTTTACGATTTCGTTGTTTTCGTTTCAGCCCCTGGTCAGAACAAAGCAACAGATATGGCCTACCCAGGATGACCGTCAAGAATCCTCACACACAGAAAGAAGACGACAAAGCAGTGATAGAACAATTCCAAACATCTTGGCCGCTAGGAAAGATCAGGTGACCGGAAGAGGTCAGTCACGTGACAGGAAGCAAAATGGCGACGCAGCCTCTTGCGCTGGGCGAGGAGTCGACCCCGGGCCTTCAGCTGCATCTGGTGGACAGTGACGATGAGCCCATGGACGAGGGGGCGGGGGCCCTCGACGACCCTCCACTGCCTCCCTGTCCAGGTCCGTACGTGTCTCTGTCTTCCTTCTCTTTTTTCCCATCTGTTTTTGTTTGGTTTTTGGGGGGGTGGTTTGTTGTTGTTGTTTTTGGAGGGGTGTTGTTAGGTTGTTTTTGTTGTGTTTGTTTTGTTGTTGTTTTTTTTAACTTTTACGCCACTTTCAGTCACAGCAGATTCCTCTGCGTGAAATTCGGGCTGCTCTCCGCAGGCAGAGCGTGTCGCCGCTACCCATTCTTTTTTTTTATTTTGTTTTTTTCTTTTTCCTGTCTGCAACTGTGTTTTCTTATCAGAGTTGCTTTTTTTCTATAGAATTTTACCAAGGACAACTCTCTTGGTTGCCGTGGGTTTTTTTGTGTGCGGTTTTTTATATTTTGTTTAGCACAAGGGACTCATCATCATTATCATCATCATCATCATCATCAAGAAATAAGAGGAAGAGGAGAAGGGCAGGACGAAAAGAAGAAGAAAGAAGAAGAAAAGGAAGAAGAAAGATGATAATCGTGGCAATGTTCAGAGGTTCTCACGCAGTATCTGCCTTTGGCCGGCCACAGCTGTCCCGCTGTATATTGAGTCTGATAAAACAAAGAAACAAAGAAAAGGGGAGAGCAGGAGAAAAAGCAGATCAAAGGGAGGTCAGCGGGTGGAGAGACAGAAGCTATACTATTGTTTCTTGGAGTTGTCTTTATTCGCTTATCGCCCCTAGCAGCAGCAGCTGCAGTAATTAGTTTCTCACTAGGCCTAGCGGGATAACATAGCGGTCAGAGCACTCCAAAATAAGCAGCATTGAGCGTGGTTAGGCCTACCTCTTGGATTGGTGACCGTTCGCGCGCCTTGGCTTCATTCAGTACAGTCCCCCGGTTCACCCAGCTGTAAATGGGTACCTGCCCTCTTCAGGGACAGGGAAGGTAAAACAGCAAGGGAGAGGAGACGGGCGCTGCCCTCAAAATGATGGTCCCTAGAAAAGCTGAGGTGTCTTAACACCTCGCTCCCTTACGACCGCGTAGGTTATGGGAACATCTAGGTGGTACTACTGCTGTTACAGTGGTAGAAGTGGAATAGCAATAGCAGTCACAGTAGTGGCGACAGTGGTAAGAGCAGAAGACAGCGAATAGTGTGTTCATCACTGCTGTTGTCGTTCTTGCAGTTATTAAAGTCTCAACATGTCATCAAAAATAAATGACAGGTTTTGATTACAGATGTGAAGACTCAACCGAATAAATACATGAAAGAAAGGAGAAAATAGATAATTTACAAATTAATACCCTCTTCACACAGAAATGTCATCGTACTTATCAGTATGAAGCATATTTTTGGAAAGAATGTGCAAATTAACTCATTGATTCCCTACACACCACACACACACACACACACACACACACACACACACACACACACACACACACACACACACACACACACACACACACACGCGCGCGCGCGCGCGCGCGCCTTCTCCAACTCCGAGCTTGTGCCAATCAGTTGGTCTGCCATTGTCAAAGTGTGGAGGCTGGTCACGTGCAATAGCAATGTGGAGGCTGGTCATGTGCAATAGCAATGTGGAGACTGGTCACGTGCAATAGCAATGTGGAGACTGGTCAGTGCAATAGCAATGTGGAGGCTGGTCACGTGCAATAGCAATGTGGAGGCTGGTCACGTGCAATAGCAATGTGGAGGCTGGTCACGTGCAATAGCAAGCTACATGCAGAAGTGTGTGGCCTGCAACAGCAAAATGGATCCCCAAAATGCCTCCATGAATCTGTGTGGAGCCTTGGACAGGAGTGACACTGGATCTTTCTTTAATTCTGTACCAATGTGATGGAACCCAGTAGATTGCAACTGGTTTTGTTTGCTGCTAACATCAAGTTGATTCCTGTAGTTACATTACGTTGCGTTATGTTGCTTTACTTTACGCTATGCTATGCACAAGGGGGCTTCGGTTTATAGTCTCATCCAAAAGACTTTGACAGTCAGTTCGATTTTCTCTTCAAACTGGGGAGAAAGGGCAAAGCTGGGATTCGAACCCAGAATCTCACAGTTTACGTATTAGGCAGCTGAAAGTCTTTAAATTGTCCTGTCGCCTTCCTTCTTAAACTTATCTTTTATTAAAAGAAAGGAAAAAATATTTTATCAACTAAAGATGCGGTAATATGGTTTGTGTAACGAAATAAAAAAATGCTGAGGATTTTTAAGTGTTAAAAGCTGCATCGTGAGTTTGTTTAAGGTTAAACATCTTTTTTGTCCAAAAAGCAAGAAGTGCTTGATTTAAATTCATGAACCCTAATAGCTGCTTCTTTTTGCAGCAAGTTGCAATGCATAGCAATAGGATTAATAATAATAATCTTAATTCCCAGTAATTTATTCTTCATCATCAGTGCCAATGAATAGCAATAGAATTAGGAACATTTCATTCCATGATACTTTATTTGAGCGCTGCAGAGCATATTAATGAATCATTAATATTTTAACCTCTAATTTCCGAAGGGTTATCAGCAAGTTGCAATACATTGCAAGAGACTGGTAAATAACTGATTGAACATGTCTTACATCCAGTAGCATGCTTGGCAAAACTCCATGTCTTTTTATACGCTTTGATCTAGCTAGCTTGTAGTTCAGGTAAGCTACTAGAGATTTGGGGTTTCTTTCAGATTTTGATATTGCCCCCAAGCGAAGCTTCTTGTCTGTTTGAAGGGTTAAGTCTTGAGCTTTTTTCTGTTTGGTTTTGATCTCGACTTCATGTGAGGTTTTTTGTTTGTAGGTTACATTTTGTCCTCAAAGGTTTTTTTTATTTGCTCTCTCTCTCTGTCTCCGTCTCTCTCTCTGTCTCTCTCTGTCTCTGTCTCTGTCTGTTTCTGTCTGTCTGTCTGTCTGTCTGTCTGTCTGTCTGTCTGTCTGTCTGTCTGTCTGTCTGTCTCTCTCTCTCTCTCTCTCTCTCTCTCTCTCTCTCTCTCTCTCTCCCTCTCCCTCTCCTCTCCCTCTCTCTCTCTACCTGGTCTTCTGCTGTACTTGTCATTAAATTTTTTAGGTCTGTCTGCCCACTGGCCTCAGTCGACACATTCTGACTTCGGAGCAGCTCATTCCATTGTACAGGTTGTGCATGCTGGGTATGTTGGTATTTCTGTGACCCACCTAACGCTGACATGAATGATGGGGCCTTAAACATGCATATTTGATATTCTGCATGTTAATATACACGAAGGGAATCAATACACTGGCAGTTCTGCACTTAACATTGACCTGGAAGATCGTAAAAATCTCACACTTAATTCACCAGACGCCGTCAAGATTCAAACCCGCGACTTCATGGACCCATGGGATTGAAGTCAAACTGTCTTAATCTTCCGGCTAGAGCATCCGTTAGCCTTAGACTCATTTCTTTCTGAATAGATTTTGATTTCCCTTTTAATCAATTTTCTTGTTTGTAGGTTGTTGTTGTTGTTGTGCGTTCCCCAGCTTAAAACTCTGGGGGTCACCCAGAATGTACACTTTGACTTACTCATCCCACCTGGGAATCACTGTGAGATTGAAATTGCACACTGAATGAGAAGTTTGCGTGTATGACTGTTTTCAAGTACCTCGCCACATAGGCAGCCATACTCCGACCTCAGAGGATTTTTTTCTCCTTTAAAGGAGACTGCAGGTTGTTATGTTAAGAGCTTGTCATGGCTGAAGGCAATCTCAATGTAACATTTTACAACATAACAACACTTTTCTGTAGGCTTTGGCAGTTAGCTGAAATAAATAGCTGACACAGGTTCTGGCCTGGGCCAGTTTTAAGGTTTTGATCTTGTCCTGGGCTGGGTTCCTGGTCTGTGCAGGTTTGAACTCTGCTCTGAACTGAGCTTCTTGCCTGACTGTAGTCCTCTGACCTCATCCTCAGCACTGGTGACTGTGCACCTTTACACCTTACCCCCCTCACCTCACCTGACCTCCTCTCCCTGTGTGTGCAGGTTTCGGTCCTGCCCTCAGCTGAGCTCGGCAGACACGCACACCCAAGACTCCCCAGGCAGTGAGGACCACGGTCTGGGTGCGGAGCTGTGTGTGACCAACGTCCACTTCACTCAGGGCTCCCCCAGAACCCCTCCGCGCCGCCAGACAGACCAAGACGCCCCTCACCCGCAATCTCCTAGCTCCTCTTCAGACAGCCCGCGCAGCCATCAGCAGCCAGAGGAACCGCTGCCCGGCCAGGGGAAAGCAGGTGCAGACGCTGGGGGAGCCACCCTCCCCAAGGCTGGGGGAAGGACTCGGGTGGACCCCGTCAGTCTGGGCAGAACCACCTCCATAGACACTCCCTACACCCAGTCGGCCGTGCGCTTCTTCGAGGACTCCCACCCCCGTTCTGAAGACCTGGGCAGCGAGAGAGGCAGCCGGCACCTCTCCCAGTTCTTCGAGGAGCCGCCCGAGTTGAGTGTGGACGGTCGGCTGACGGTGACGGAGGACGGGGCCTCTGTGTCTGTGGGCAGGGGCTCTGAGAGCGGCTACCACCCTGACCAGGACAGCATCGACAAGTGTGCCCGCTGGCTGCAGAGTCTGAAGATGACCAGCGGGGACAGGCTCAAATCCCGCAGCCATATACAGCTGCCTCCTATTTGATACAGGCAGTGTCTCTGGTGAAATAGGCAGTGTCACATGACGTTTATGTTTGCTTTTCTGTATCATTCCGTTGGGCTATGTCAGTTTTATACTTTATTCGAACACTCGAAGATGAAAACATTTTTGTTTCTTTTTTTTTTCTTTCATTGTTAATGAAGCACTGAACATAGTCCAACACGTGTATAGGAAAACTGCTAACAGATCGTGATAATGAATGTCAGTATTCATAAACTAAAATCTTCTGTGATTTTTTTTTTTTTTTTTTTTTTTTTGGGGGGGGGGGGTAAAAATTTCCATGGATGGGAAAGTGACGAGGGTTGGTGTGTGAATGATTTCTTCTGTGAACCAAAATGGAAGAAGCCTGAAAACAGAACTTTATGTATTGTATAGCGTCTGTGTATGAGTTATCTTGAGTCCTGTCTTGCTTTCAGTTCTGCTTTCTGTTCATTTATCTACATCATTGCTGCTTTCTTTACAAGTAAATTGAGAAACATTGTACGGATGGTGAGGCTGGTATGTCTTGTCTTAGAAAGAGGAGTGACAGTTGCTATCAGGTGCCAATGTTTTTTTTAAAGGGATTCTGTAGAGTAAAAAATAAAGTAATTCCATTTCTTTTTCGTTCCTCAGCCAGAGCTTCGAGGTTCACCAAAGGTGAGATTTTGTGTATGTGATCGTTTATGCCCACCATGAAGGTAGCCGCATTCCAACTTCGGGGATGGTGTCTAAATCCGACACCAGTGTGCATGCGTTTATTTTATTTACAGTTTTGTCATTTGTTCCTACCAGCACACAATGGCCTACTCTTTAGAAAAGCGGGACAAGTTTTAACTTGTGTGCAAGATATTCTGCGTGCGTTCGCAAACAGAACCTCGGTTTATAGTTTAAGCAGAAGGACTTTCGGGGGGAGTGGAGTCAGTCAGTGCTGATGTTGATACCGGGAGAAAAATCCCCTCCAAAGAGTGCAGGGATGGTTTCTGATCCCTGGCTAGAATACATAGCCCATCCATTCCTAGCAAATATTCTGTATCCTCGCATTTGTTGACTCCTTTTATCGATTGATCTTGATCATGATCATGACAGTGGTGGGAGTGAAAGTGGGGGTGGTACTGGTTAGGGTGGAGGTGGTAGTAGTAGCGGTAACGACGATGGTGTCGACTACTACTAGGCCTACTACTACTACTACTACTACTACTACTATTACTACTACTACTACTACTACTACTATACTGCTGCTGCTGCTGCTGCTGCTGCTGCTGCTGCTGCTGCTGCTGATGCTGCTACTGCTGCTACTGCTACTGCTACTACTACTACTACTACTCGACGATGGTGTCGACTACTACTACTACTACTACTACTACTACTACTACTACTACTACTACTACTGCTACTACTACTACTACTACTACTACTACTACTACTACTACTACTACTACGTTGAGGAGGAGGGGGAAGACGAAGAAAAAGAAAAGGATGATGACTTTAAGCACCCTCCCCCTTCCACTCCACTACCCCTTGCAATTGTGTTCTGGGTGCTAGTCTTTCGGATGAGACGAGAAACCTAGGTCCCGTGTGCGACATATTTAGCACACATAAAAGAACCCATAATAACAAGAGAGCTTTTCCAATAACAATTCTGTTGTTGTTTCTTTTTTTAAAGCCACTTTCACAAGGAAATAAAGCCACATGCAGTCCCCAAAACATAAATTAATAAAATAAAAAAAAATAAAAAATAAAAAAAGATTGCACTTTTCTTGTGGCGACGCGCTTTCCATCGGGAGAGCAGCCCGAACTTGAAGCAGAGAAGTCCGTCGTGACTGAATGTGGTATACAATACAATACAATATAATACAACACAATATAACACAATACAATCAGTACAATACAATGCAAAACAATACAATACGATACAATACAATACAATACAAGACGATGCACTACAATAGAATACAATACGATACAATACAATACAGTACAGTGTGTGTGTGTGTGTGTGTGTGTGTGTGTGTGTGTGTGTGTGTGTGTGTGTGTGTGTGTGTGTGTGTGTGTGTGTGTGTGTGTTGACTTCGTTAAAAATCTAAATTGTTGTTGGCTGCATGTGCAAGAATTGGTTGAATGCAAGTGCTTTGATTTGTTTTTGCAAGATATAGCGCTATATAAATTCCATTTAGTAGTAGTAGTAGTAGTAGTAGCCGCCGCTGTAGTCTAGTGGTTAGGGCGTTGGACTCGTAATCTAAAGGTTGCGGGTTCGATCCCAGCTTTCGGCTATGGCGTTGTGCCCTTGGAAAAGGCACTTTACGGCTATTTTCTCACCCCACCCAGGTGCAAAAGGGGTACCAACCTTGTGTTGGGGGTTAACCCTGCGATAGACTGGCGTCCTATCCAGGGGGGAGTCTATGACTCTCAGTCGCTTAACGCCACAGAAACCGGGATAAGCACCGGCCTGATGAGCCTTAGGCTCGGGACAGACTTTAACTAAGTAGTAGTAGTAGTAGTAGTAGTAGTAGTAGTAGTAGTAGTAGTAGTAGTAGTACAGTACAGTACAATACAATACAATACAATACAATACAATATGATACAATACAATACAAAACAACACAATACAAAACGAAACAATACGGTACAATACAATGCAACACGATACGACAATACAATACGATACGAGTCAATGCAATACACACAATACAAGACAATACAAAACAATACAATACAATTAGAATACGAATCCATTCGATTCGACACGGTCCAATTGGATACAATAAGACAATCCTGTTATAGCGTGGAATGTGCTCTTGATGTGGTTATCCTGTCTTTGCATGAGGGAGGGAAGAGGATGGGTGTGGAGGTGCGGAAAACCGTTGAAACAGAACCTGTGTCATGATATATATTCCTGTTGTATACTTGTAAACAAAGTGTGGCAACAAACAACCTGTGAGTGTCATGATATATATTCCTGTTGTATACTTGTAAACAAAGTGCGGCGACAAAGTCACGTCTTAAATTAACATGTGTCTCTACCTGAAGTTTTGAAAGTTGGTTTCTAGTTCCTTTTTTTAATAGTTTTTTTTTCATTGTTGTTGTTGTGTTTCTTCGTGTTGTTATTGCTCTTTGTTGTTGTTGTTGTTGTTGTGCTGTTGCTGTTGTTGCTGTTGCTGTTGTTGTTGTTGCTGCTGTTCTTCTTCTTCTTCTTCTTGGCTGCCTCATCTTCTGCGGCATCCCTAGCCTGCTGTTCCCACGCCGTTCGTTTCAATCTCCCCGCCACAACCATACCCAGGTTCCTTAAGTCTCATCCTCAGGGTCGGAAGTCCACAGGGAGCTCATCAATATTAGGCCACCACCGGGCCACCAGCCAAAGGAGCCCTGCACTGCTGCTGGGTCACTTTGGTGGTGTTCAGGGGTGCCTGTTCTGAGCTAACATACACAGGACGCCACCTACTCAGCCCCCTTCTAACAACAGCATTAGTTCAGTTGTGGAGCCAGACTGAGGGTGTCACCCACTCGAGGTGGCGACCACCACAGCGTCCTTCCAACGACTGTCCACCGTGAACCTCCAACCCCAAAAGCTTTGATACAAACTCGTCACAGGCACAGAGGTGTATGGGCAAACCGAATCTGAGATCACCACGAGACCAGAGAACTGGGGCCACGGAATCAAAGGCATTTTTTTCTTAATTGCATGATGATCAATGACAATGACGATGACGTAATGGTACTGCTGTGGAACTGCTTGTGCTTTCAGACTACTTGACAGGGTTATACTCTACGCTTACTATCGTAATATATCCCGGCGTCAACCGGGCCCGAAAGATATAGACACCTGCAGTGTTGGTCAGGTAATTTGAGCAACACGCTCAAACTGGCATCAGTAAAGTGGATGAAGCTCGGCCATCTCGTCCCAGTAGGAGCCGGCCGGAGTCCGAAAAATCTGTATGACTAATGGGATTCGAACTTGCGACCTTCAATTCCGTAATCCAAGGCGCTAACCACTGTGCCATGGCGGCTGGTTTTCTTCTTCTTCTTCTTCTTCTTCTTCTTCTTCTTCTTCTTCTTCTTCTTCTTCTTCTTCTTCTTCTTCTTCTCCTTCTTCTTCTTCTTTTCCTCCTCCTCCTCCTCCTCCTCCTCCTCCTCCTCCTTTCTTCTTCTTCTTCTTCTTCTTCTTCTTCTTCTTCTTCTTCTTCTTCTTCTTCTTCTTCTTCTTCTTCTCCTCCTCCTCCTCCTCCTCCTCCTCCTCCTCCTCCTTTCTTCTTCTTCTTCTTCTTCTTCTTCTTCTTCTTCTTCTTCTTCTTCTTCTTCTTCTTCTTCTTCTTCTTCTTCTTCTTCATGATCTTTTTCTTCTTCATCATCACCATCATCATCATCACCATCTGCTGGTTTCTTTGGATAAGAGTAAAGGGGGACAGCTCCTGTCCTCTCACCCAGTTCAACTCTAACTGTGGGACCCGCGACAATTTTGGACGGTCTTCAAAAACAAACAATAACGTCGAAAAACACAAAGCAAACAAAAAAAAAGCATTGCATAAAATATCCTCTTGTGGCTAAAGCACAAGTCTCAAGTTCGTGCACACACACCACACACACACACACACACACACACACACACACACACAACACACACACACACACACTAACACTAACACTAACACTAACACTAACACTAACACACTAACACTAACACACTAACACTTACACTAACACACATTTTCCTACCTACCTACCTACCTACCTACCTACCTACCTACCTACCTACCTACCTACCTACCTACTCACCTACCTACCTACCTACCTACCTACCTACCTACCTACATACATACATACATACATACATACATACATACATACATACATACATACATACATACATACATACATAGGGGGCGTGCGTGCGTGCGTGCGTGCGAGCGTGCGTGCGTGCGCACGTGCGTGCGTGCGCACGTGCGTGCGTGCGCGCGCGTGTGTGTGTGTGTGTGTGTGTGTGTGTGTGTGTGTGTGTGTGTGTGTGTGTGTGTGTGTGTGTGTGTGTGTTTGAACTGGACATGTTTGACCCACCAAAAAACTACTGTACACAAAGCACTGTATCCTATAAGCGGCCAGCTCAGGCCTTGCTAAAATTATTATTTGTACAAATGATCGTCTCAAACCAAACTAAAACAAAACGAAAGAAAGCAACGCAAAAGAGAACAAACTAAAGCAACATTTACACACAAAATTAACATCAAGCAACACATAACTAAAGCAAAACCAAATCAAATCAACCCAAACTGGAAGCATCCCAGGTGAAGCTGCCGCTTTCAAAACTGCATACATCATCAGTGTGTCTGAACTTAGAGACAAAAGTGTCCTATAAAAGAGTTTACTGATTAATGAACTAAAAAAAAAAAACTGAGGACGGGATAGCCTAGTGGTCAGAACATTGCGTTCGCAATTTGACGACCTGGGTTCCATTCCCGTTCGAGGGGATTTTTCCCCTGGAGTTAACATCGTTGCTGACTCCATTCTCCCCACAAGTCCTTCGGATGAGACCATAAATCGAGGCACCGTGTGCGAATGCACGCAGAACATCTTGCGCACACGTTAAATCCTGTTCCACTTTTCGTAAGAGTATGCCATCGTGTGCCAGTGGGAACAGATGACAAGATTTACAAACTGCATACACACAGCTACTGGATCCATTATCCTCGATATAAACGAATATATATATATATGTATTATATATATATATAATATATATAATATATATATATATATATATATATATATATATATATATATATAAATAAAATAAATAAATATATACTAAATAATAAATTAAAAAGGCACAGTATGAGGTGTCAGCAGAAAAACGGGCCACTGAGGGTCAAACACCGATTTTAAAGAGAAAAAAGAGGGGCTTGAAAGGGAGACAAGTGGCAGTAAGAGATGGACACCTGCAGACAGACAGATAAACAGATCGGCGGTAGACAGACGGACAGGCAGACAGACAGACAGAGAGATCGGCGGTAGCCAGACGGACAGGCAGACAGAAAGCTGACAGACGGACATACAGCTAGCCAGCAGACAGACGGACAGGCGGCAGACAGACTAGACAGCAGACAGACAAGACAGCCAGCCAGCAAACAGACGGACAGACAGACGGACGGGCGGCAGACAGAGGGAGAGACAGAGGCGCACACAGAGAGACAGAGTACTCAGAATGAGGAGAAGAAGATGAGGGCCATAGTGGCCTGGCCATTCCTCAAGATCAATGTTAATGGCTGGCCAAGACTGCACTGCAGGGGGCTGTGATGGCAATAAGGAGACAGGACAGACAGATGGGGAAAACATGGTCCACAAGGCATCTGCAGTGTGCTGAAACCAGGGACTAGTGCATGTCTGAGTCACTAGCCATGCACTGTAGCATGCTAGAAGAGACCTGACGAAAAAAAGAAACCAAACAAAGCGTTGTCAATGTGTGTCCCATGACTGTGTCTAGCCACAAGTGAACATGAACTGGTGTATTCTTGTTGTCGAGTATAGCTATCCTCTGCAACACTCAAGAAATCAGGAAAGAATCAAGAACTTTAATCTTTGAACCCCTTTGGGTAAAGAAGCTATAAAGAAAACAATCTAAGAAAGTATAACACAGTGTAATTCAACCTTGATCCATCATTGACAAACATAAAATGGGTGACAGGCAAATCAAAGAACAAAGTTATTTGGAAGCCTGTCCAAATAGTTTCCCAAATATCAACACCTGCCTTTCCCGCTTTCATGGAATGTGCCATATTTGAAGATCTGAGAAATCCATTTGTTTCCAAAATGTTCCTGAAGCCAAGATCAGTGGTAAGTTTTTGTAAATCCGTTTCAGAAAGCAATTCGTCACCACTTATAAAACTGAAACAAAGATGTCAGTCTCTTGGCATAAATAGTGCAGTGCTTACTTGCCATAACGTCAGTTCTTGAAGTCGGCAATATGCACTGCAAAATAACAGATCCTCCTCTCTCAGAACATTTCTAGAAATCACAGAAACCATCCAGCTTGTTTTAGGTGAACAGGGGTCCATTTGTCCTGTTATTTTCCTGGTTCCTTTTCTTAGACCAGTCTTCTTGATTCACTCCCCTTCTTTTTCAGTATTGTTAAGCTCATCAAGGTATGGCTTACCTTTGAGTCGGTAGAAAAATTAGCTGCTCGCGCAAAAATTCCCCCTTAACTTTAGATAGGTAAGTCTATTTTTATTTTTATACCACTTTATGTAACAGCAGATTTCTCTGCGTGAAATTCGGGCTGCTCTCTCCCGGGAGAGCGTGTCGCCACAAGTGCAGCACCTACCCTTTTTTTTTTTCTTTTTCCTGTCTGCAGTTGTATTTGTTTCCCTATCAGAGTGGTTTTCTTCCACAGAATTTTGCCAGGGACAACCCTCTTGTTGCCGTGGGTTCTTTTACTTGCGCCAAATAATGATATGTAAGACACGGGACCTCGGTTATCGTCTCATCCGAAAGACAAGCACCCAGACCACAACTCATGATCTAATGGATGGGGGGGGGGGGGAGGGGGGAAGTTTGGGCCCAAACGGGTCAAGTCAAGTGGTTTGCTGTGAGGTCATGTGCTTAGCATAAGGCTTATGGAGGAACCCTCAGTAACAAGAGACATCATCTCTGGCAAGTTTCTGCCGGGGAAAAAAACCCACTCTCCCTACGGAAACAATTTATATACACGCAAAGACAGGATAATTTATACTCCTTTAAAAAAAAATGGATGGCGTTGCTTTCGTTTCATTCAATTCAAATCAATTCAAATACTTTATTTCTCATAGAGAAATTCACGCGGGTTATAGCCACACATAAAACAGTAAACATTAAAAAAAATAACATCACATTGTGTGTGGTGTGTGTGTGTGTGTGTGTGTGTGTGTGGTGTGTGTGTGTGTGTGTGTGTGTGTGTGTGTGTGTGTGTGTGTGTGTGTAAAAGGGGGGGGGGGTAAGTATGTGTTGTAGTTGTTTGTTTATGGGGATTGTTTGCTTGTTAGCTATTTGTTGTTTGGGGGTTGTTTAATTTTTTTCAGTTTTTTGCTTGTTTGTTGATGTTGGGGTTTTGTTGGGGTTTTTGAGATAGCTTTTGGTGTTGTTGTTTGGTGTTGTTTTGGGTTTGTTTGTTTTTGGGTTTTTTTTTTGTTGTTGTTGTTTTGTTTGTTTGTTTGTTGTTGTTTTGGGTGGATGATGGGCCTTTTTTTTCCTGCGGGATTTTGTTGTGTGGGGGGGACATGATCAAACACTCTAACTCATACAATCACAAGGCAAAGCAAGGCAGGGCAAGGGCAAGGCAAGGCAAGGCAAATTCTTTTATTTCGAGGATAAAGAATTATTTATTTATTTATTTATTCTTTTAATCGATAATAACGGAATAAGCACTCGTGGCTTTTTTTTTTTTACATCAAGTCCCGCACGTGTGCAGTTTTGTAAATGTCATCTGTTCCCACAGGCACACAATGGCCTACTCTTACGAAAAGCGGAATAGGATTTAACGTGTGCGCAGGATGTTCTGCAAAAATGATACGCACTGTGTGCTTTTTTTACATCCAGTCCCCGCTCTTATCAGGGATAATAAAGTCACAAAAGTAACTAGCCC
>CM060317.1:73917726-73932726 GCA_030674155.1 Stramonita haemastoma | reverse complement strand
CCACACACACACCACACACACACACACACACACACACACTCACACTTTACTGAAAAAGTTTGACTTTCTCACAACACAACACCACACACACACACACCACACACACACACACACACACACACACACAGAGGCATGCACACAAACACACACACACACAACAACACACACAACACACACACACACACACACACACACACACACACACACACACACACACAATTGGTTCATGTCATAAATATCAGTGCACATATTATTATTTTAGACTGTGTTCAATATCTCAGTAGAAGAGTTTGATTTAAATTATATTTGTCTTATCATACAGCATGTTAAAACAATTTGGTTTGTCATAAAAATGCGTGTGCATGTGTACAAATGTTTTCTGTGTGTGTGGTGTAAGTGTGTGGATACGTGGGCATACTGGTGCACACTTGAGTTTGTGATTTTACTTGGGTGAGTTTGTGACTGGCTGAGGTATTGCTTTTTTGTGGGTGCTTTTTATATTGTAATGTAATGGATGCACTCTGATGTTCATATACTGGGATGTGTTATTTCTTCTGAGACATGTTTACTGTTTTTTATGTATGGTTTGTAACCTGCTTGAAGTAATTTCTCTGTCTCTGAGATAATAAAGTGTTTTTAATTGAATTGAATTGACTGTTTTTACCCACCATTAAGGCAGCGGCATCCCTTCTTTGAGGCTGAGTGTTGAGTGGATCATTTTTGCTAACTTTAGAGAAGAGAGTCACTTAACAATGCCTTTATCAATGTGTGCTGACAGTAAAGCACTTTACAATGCCTTATTAATGTGTAGTAAAAGTAAAAAAACGCTTTACAATCCCTTATCTCTGTGTGCTGACAGTAGCACTCTTTACAATGCCTTTATCAATGTGTACTGACAGTAGAATACTTTACAATGCCTTTATCAATGTGTAGGTAAAAGGTAAAAAAACACTTTACAATGCCTTTGTCAATGTGTGCCGACAGTAGAACACTTTTCAATGCCTTTATTAATGTGTACTAACTGTAAAGCACTTTACAATGCCTTTATCAATGTGTGCTGACAGTAGAACACTTTACAATGCCTTTATCAATGTGTACTAACAGTAAAGCACTTTACAATGCCTTTATCAATGTGTAGGTAAAAAGGTAAAAAAAACACACTTAACAATGCCTTTATCAATGTGTGCTGACAGTAAAACACTTTACAATGCCTTTATCAATGTGTACTGACAGTAAAGCACTTTACAATGCCTTCATCAATGTGTACTGACAGTAAAGCACTTTACAATGCTTTTATCAATGTGTGCTGACAGTAAAGCACTTTACAATGCCTTTATCAATGTGTACTGACAGTAAAGCACTTTACAATGCCTTTATCAATGTGTGCTGACAGTAAAGCACTTTACAATGCCTTTATCAATGTGTGCTGACAGTAAAGCACTTTACAATGCCTTTATCAATGTGTGCTGACAGTAAAGCACTTTACAATGCCTTTATCAATGTGTGCTGACAGTAGACTGTGTGGTGTGGTGTGTGTGGTATGGTGTGGTGTGTGATGTGGTGTGTGTGGTTTATGGTGTGGTGTGTGATGTGGTGTGTGTGGTTTCTGATGTGGTGGGGTGTGTGGTGTGGTGTTGTGTGTGGTGGTGGGGTTTGGTGTGATGTGGTATGATGTGGTGTGTGGTGTGGTGTGTGTTGGTGCGGTGTGGTGTGTGGTGTGCAGGTGTTTGTGTACCCGAGGCAGACAGCCAGCGTGGTGATGGAGCAGGGACTGGAGTGGGCGTCGAAGGAAGGTCTGACGTTCGTCATGTCCATGGTGCCCACCAACCAGATCTACATCCTCGCCATGCTCTTCGCCTACTCCTTCCTCACCCCCGCCTTCCTCTTCTTCCTCGTGCCCCTCTTCGTCTTCTACCTGGCCATCATCACCCTCCTCGTGGCCACGCTGCAGATGTTCTACAAGAAGAAGAAGGAGAAGGACGCCACAGACCTGACGGTCGTTCTGCAGAAGTTTGACGTCAACATCAGCGTTGATGACGCCGCCTCCCAGTACTCCTGGAACTCCCTCACCCCTTACTTTGTCTTCTTCAGCACTCTGCCTCTGGTGGTGGTCAGTTTTGCTCTGGCCAACAAGGCCTACGTCCCTTGCTCTGAAATGTTCGTCCTGGCCGCGTTCATGGCAGGGTTTTGTTTCATCGGTCTCAGTGACGAGCACGACAAGTTGACCTTTCTTCTGTTGCTGGCGCACACCATTGCGTCCTTGCCGGTGTTTCTGCACAATTTCCCTGATGTGCCGCTGGTCGCCACGCTGGTGCGGTTTCTCACGGAGCCGTTCTTCGCTCTGGACTTTGGGGTGGGTCTGCAGTTCAACATCAGCATCCCTGCCCTCTTTTACTTCGCCATGCCTCTCTTCTTTGTTCGCATGGGCATGAAGAAATCGTGGGCTGGCCTTCATCGCATCGTGATTCCTCACCTGGTGTGCTACTTCTGGTACCACATCATGACGGCCTTCTACCCCTACACCACCTGGGTGGGTCTGGGCAGGGCCACGGTGGGGTACCTCTTCCTGCCCATCTTGGTGCCCCTCAGCTTCCTGCTGGCGCTGGGGCTGCTGGCCTACATCGGCTACAAGCTGGTGCAGACGCAGATGTTCGGCAAGATCGTGGTCACTCTTCTGCTGCTGGCCGTGCCCTTGCTGCTCACTCAGACCAAGTCTCTCTTCGGGGGAAAGATGGACAAGAAGCTGGGGGGCACCAAAAAAATCGTCATGATCGTGTTTGCCGTCCTTGCCGTGCTCCCTTTGATCTTCATCCAGGTGCCCCAGTTGACGGAAACCAAGACCCTGGAGTTGCCGTGGGAGGAGTACAAGTTCCTGTGCGTCCCTGGGCAGGGAGACAACGTCCCGGCTTTCCAGATCCGCTGCGGCGCTTATGCCGGCACCCGAGTGACGTGGACAGGGAAGCTGACCTGGTCCAAGATCACCAAGATCGAGAACACGGCAGAGAGCGTGCTCAAGTCACTGCCGTCCTTTGTCTCAAAGCCTCTGTACTGCATCTACGGGCAGGAGAGCCCGGAGTGTGAGGAGCAGAGCATGTCAGCCAGGACATTCCGGCACTGTCAGCTGATGAAGGAGGTAGGTCGCACCTGCGAGGTGAACAACCACAACGTGTACAGCTTCCAGCTGGGGGTGGACGTGGAGGGGGTGGGGGTGACCGTGGAGGCGGGGAATGGCTTCCACGCCAAGGTGATGGCCATGGAGGCGGGGGACGAGGTGGAGTTCACCGGCTCCCTGCTGGATGGGCTGGGGACAGCCGGCCCTCGCCTGAAGCTCAGCGCCATCAAAGTGCAGAACAAGCAGCTGCCAGAGATGATGGCCCTGGAACAGGAGGAGGATGAGCAGTTCTACTTCAGGGCGATGCATGACGGCGTCCGTCTCTCCATCAACTTCTTCTTCTTCCCCATCTTCGAATACACCGGCATGTATTAGTAACGCTCTGTTAGAGCTTGAGGGAGGGAGGGGGTGGGGTTATTTGTTTTTCTTTTTAATTCTTGGACATCTGGAAAACTTAGATTCGAAGTTGCATAGTTTTTCAAAAAAGTTTTTTTCACTATTACAAAGAAGTTTTTACTTCTGACTTATCTAACATGTTTCAATTTTATTTCTGAGTTGATAACAGCGTGTTTAAATTAACACTATAAGGACACATAAGTCCTATGTGTAAAAATGGTTGTGATTTTGTTTTCTACACAGGCTTTTTTTTTTTTTTACTAAGACAACCCCCCCCCCTCTCCCTACATCACATTGTTTATCTTTGATTTCTTCAGACAATGATTTGGTGATACTGAGATTAAAGATCCCCCCCCCCCCCCCCCCCTCCAAAACATGACCATTACATAATAGACGAAATAAATATGATATTTTTGAAACCTTATGATTTGTTATCACATGTTGGATTTAAACAAAACAGATTGCTGAATTTTTCTACTTTTAAAAATCTTCTCTTTGGAAGAAGGGTGAGGGAGAGCATGACCCTGTGGTGAAGTTTTAATCTTTTTAAAAACTTAATATTCAGCTATCTATCACATTATGATTATTTTAGTTAGTTTATTGTCTGTAGTGTTTGCTTTTTTGTGTATATATTTTGTTAGGTGTTTGTGAGCGAGCAAATTTAGAGATAGTTTCTTATCTCTTGTTTTTTTTTATAAAATGGAAAAAACTAATTTTAAAAGTGATGCACCAGTTGATGTATGTAGAAATGTCTTTCATAGCTACGCATTGCTCTGCTCTGTAATTGTGTACCCTTGTACTGTAGGCATTTCTTATGACTACTATTTGCAGTATCTGTACAATGCTGTAAAAAAGGGACTCATTTCTGCACAGACAGGGACTCGTTTATCTGTTTTATGTCTTTGACCTGTGATTGAAGTTGTCAGCCTTTTGGGGGATAATTTTTGTGTGGGCCCAGAGAAAAGGTGACTTGATGCTAATTAACTCATGCTTGTTTCTTGTGTTGAGAGTGTACATGTTTATAATTACGGTGCTGGACTGTTAACCACCTTTGTTGTAGAGTGGGCTTGCTGCTTTATGTCATCAAAGCACATATATTTGATAACTTAACTTATGTTGACATTTTTATCTGCAGTTTGTGTTGTTGAGTGCATACATGTATATAACCTGTTAATCATGTAAGGCCTGTTTATGTATTGAGACATAGGACAATAACTGTAAAGCCTGTATAGAGACATAGGACAGTAGTACATCATATTGAAGTTATGTACAGAGTTGTATTCTGTAAGTGATTTCTAGTTGTCTTTTTTTCCATCTCCTTGGTTTAGTGTCTGTTCCCCACCACATAATTCAGACAGGCAAATTTTCATAATAAAACATGACAATAATAATCAAAGCAGAGGAGAATATTCAGTGCCCTGTGGTAACCTTCCCAATGTGGAAACATTTTCAGCTGTTGACTGTGAAAAATAATGAAGGTGATGTTTCCCCCATATCTTAAACTTTTACTGCTGTGTGTCTTTCTGGGTTTTATTTATTCATTTACCTGAGACACAATGTTCTCACTGGTGATGTAGATATATTTGTGTGTTACTGGATTATACTCTGTATTTTGCTGTTGTTTAGTTTGATGAAGTAGAATTATGTTATCCAAGATTGCATTTAGGATTCAGCAAGTATTTGATGTTTTTAATTTGATAGTTGCTGTCATTTTTGTTAAAATTTTCTGTGAAACAGTGATTGATGTTGACTTTTAGGTTTTGAAAGCAACTGTTTGTGTTTTTTCAACATCTTTTTTTCATTACATTCTTTACAGAGCAACAAAAAAAACACTTTTTCCTTTGAAGCGTTGCTTACTAGGTTTTATGCAGGCAATTTTAATCAAACACGGCTTATTTTTCACCTTGATTGAAGTAGATAATAGGATTTATATGGTGGTAAAAATTCACAGAACGTTTACTGAATTGAGAGCAGTTTTGCTTCTGGTTTTTGCTCCCTGTAGCCAGTTTGCAAATAGTAAAATTCAGCAATAACTGAGTTGTACAAAACAAATATAGCTGTTCCACTTTCTTGTTAACTTTTCCTTTGCTACATTCTCTCTCCCTCTCTCCCTCTCCCTCTCCCTCTCCCTCTCTCTCTCTCTCTCTCTCTCTCTCTCTCTCTCTCTCATCTCTCTCTCTCTCTCAGTGTTACTGAGATAACCATTTCTTCCAAGAACAAAGTGAACTGATAATATTCATACTTGTTATCTGGACTTGACACTGAATTGCTTTCATGTTTTTTGCGCGCGCACGTGTGTGTGTGTGTGTGTGTGTGCATTTTGTAGGCATACATATATATGTTTACTTGTGAAATGTTTATGAAAGAGAGAAGGAGGAAGAAGTGTTTGCTGCAAATGTGCTCAGGTTTTCATTTTTGTTCTCAGTCTTTCCATACCAAGCTCCCATCTTTTTTTTTTTTTTTTTTTTTTTTTAGCTCCCACCTTCTTACTTTTACTATCTCTTTGTTTCATCTTCTTCGTTGAAAGCTCAGACAGCAACTATTGGTTTTTACTTCATTCTGTCCGCCTGTGCCTGTCTGTCTGTGTGCATGTGTGTGTGTGTCTCTCTCTCTCTCTCTCTCTCTCTCTCTCTCTCTCTCTCTCTCTCTCTCTCTCTCTCTCTCTCTCTCTCTCTCTCTCTCTCTCTCTGTGTATGTATGTATGTATGTGTATATATATATGTGTATATATATATATATTATATATATAATCATCAAGTCTTCTCCCACCTCTGATTATCTCCCTTTGAAAAATCAAATTATCAAAAGAAAGTATTATAAGAAAACACCAATATTTTATTCCAGGATTTTTTTTTGGGGGGGGGGGGGGGGAGAGCGTCAGTTTTATTCTCTTGCCCGAGTCTGATTTCCCACCATGTATCTTGCTTTGTCTCTGAATATCTGTTTGTGCGTCTCCCTCTGTCTCTGTCTCTGCTCCCCTCTCTCTCTCTCTCTCTCTCTCTCTCTCTCTCTCTCTCTCTCTCTCTCCTCTCTCTCTCTCTCTCTCTCTCTCTCTCTCTCTCTCTCTCTCTCTCTCTCTCTCTCATAAAAAAGTTAAAATATATGTACATTAAAAGAAAATATTTATGCTTACATGATACATATCAAAACATAAGATAGCATTATAATTGTGATCTGTGGTGATAATGTTTGCTATGATTTTGTAGAAATTTGTGTTTCTTTTTCTAAACCAGTACAGAAAATGAAAAATAGCTTGAAACTATTCCTAAGTAAACCAGGGTCATAGGCACTTTTTTTTTCTCTTATTTGTGTTTTTTTTTTTAAGCACTCAAATCATATTTGATTTTGTCATACATGTTCATTTTATGATAGTTAAACTTTTCATTTAACTATTTTACTTTGTCTGTGTCTGAAACTCAGATTTGTTGAAGTTAAGTAAAATGCAAGTTGCAGCTGAGAAACTGATCTTTTAAACCATTTCATCTAGATAAAAAGTAGGTATATTATCTGACTTAAGGTAGCCATCACGTATAGTAGGAGACAGTTGAAAAGTAGAAAATTGTTCTATTAAAAGAAAATCTATGTTCATGCAAATCTCTTACAGTGTTAATTGAAGGGGAAGCAATAAATAAATTATGGTGACTGCTGTTCCAGTCTCACCTTCACCATGAAATTCACTTTGCAGTTTGAACAGGTGCTGTTCCTCCCAATTTGTTGTCTGTTAGGGTTTAACATAATAAAAAACAACTAGCTAGACCTTTTACTTTGGAAAATTTTATGTATGTATATAGCATGGGAAGATGCATATGTGTGTGTGAAAGTGGAAAGACAATAAGTCAAAGACATGTCTGGCTTTGCCCATCCAAAGTTACTCAAGCTACTATATCAGTAAAATAAGTGCACGTAAAAGAACCCACGGCAACAAGAGAGTTGTCCCTGGCAAAATTTTGTAGAAAAAAGCCACTCTGATAGGGAAACAAATACAGTTGCAGACAGGAAAACAAAAAAAAAATGGTAGGCGCTGCACTTGTGGTGACCTGCTCTCCCCAGAGAGAGCAGCCCGAATTTCATGCAGAGAAATCCGAGTAAAATGTAAAAAGATCAGCAGAACAGCATTGATACTATCAAGAAAGAAGTTGACCGATTTCAAACTAGACATAAGATGTGTGCTTTGTGCATTGCTAAAGCATATGAGATCAAATTGTTGGTTTTAATCTGTGAATTGTGTAACATCTCTTTTGTCCATGTTGTATGTAGGTTTGTAAGTTGTCCATTGTATTTTATGAACACTATAATTGAACTTGGCATTATGGCATTTTCGCTTTTATGTACTTGTGTACATGGGTGTCGATTTATTTCAAGTAGGTGAACATCTGTTCTAGATTTGCTGATAGCTTGCTATGACATCAGAGAACTAGATATCTATAGACAAAAAAGCATTTGTGTTTGCACAAGTCTGATAATAATCTATTGATAATAACCTGTTGACAGTATGTATTGTCGTGGACTTGACTATACAAACATGCATACTTTCTTCTTTGTATTTTTAACCTGCTGTTGAAAATATGTGCTGTATTGTAGATAGTACGCTTCGTCTATCATCAGGCTGGCAGATATTTGTGATGTAATTTCAGTAGCTATTCATACCCCCTCTCTCTCTCTCTCTCTCTCTCCTCTCTTCTCTCTCTCTCTCTCTCTCTCTCTCTCTCTCTCTCTCTCTCTCTCTCTCTCTCTCCGTTGATCTGTCTCAGATTGGTTTTCCATTTCAAATTATTTTTTATATAAACTTTTCTTTTTCTTTTTTCTAAATACTCTTGATACCACATGAACAAGAATTTCCAAACTATGGACAAAACTGTAAGAGCTTTCTATAAAGTGGACAAAGAAGGAGGGACAGACAAACTGATGCAACGAAAATGAAGAAAAGAGAACTCTTCAGGGGATGTCCCTTCTCTCTTTCAGTGATCTGGTTTTTCTTTGCTGAGGGAGGGGTGGGTGGAGGGGGATTAATGAAGTAAACTTCATTTTGAAACAACAGGTTTCTATAAAAGAGATGAAATATATATATACAATATATATATATATATATATATATATATATATATATATATATATATATATATATATATATATATATATTCAGACTGCTGGAAAAAAATTGGGGAAAATTACTGAACTCAGAATCATGTACCTTTCTTTATGTTTTTGTCATTTACATTAATCACAATGAATATATTTGTCAATTTACTTAATGAAATGTAAAACTATTACTTTTGAGAAGAGATTGTAGACAATTATCCCTGCGTCTTAGTATCAACGAAACGGTATATAACTATAAAAGTTTGTTCATGAGCATTATGAAAAAGTGGGATGTTTTGTTCACCCTGGTTTTAACATTTTTGTATAAATTTCTTTCTTGGAGACTATTTGTTATGAAAGCCTTTGTTATGAAAACATCTTTGAGTGCTTTGTTCTAAAAAAAAAAAAAAATTAATAAAATCGCTTATCACATATCTCCAACATGAAAATTACATTTTTCAGAACAAAAGAATATAATTATTTTTAAGAACATCAAAAACCAGTTGATCTCTTTGTTTGCCATTGTACTGTTTTGTGTACACCCTTTCTGTGATATTGAACTCATGCCACACTCTGCCTCCTGTATGCTTTTCCTCTGTGTCTGTTCAATGATTTCATCATATGATGCAGTCTGATTTATCAAAACGTGTCTCGATTTATGCAAGTTACTTAACTGCTTCCAAAATTATAGATTTACCATAATATTCTGGGTTTTTTGCGTATGTTATAATGGTGATTTTAGTTAGCTTTTGTATGATTTAACATATTTTTTCAGAGTTTTTCTGTGGACAGAGTAGTGTAATCTGTCCATGTTCAGTGGACAAATGACAGATAGATTGCAATAACTATTGTCTGTGAAACTCTCTCCCAGGACAACAAACATAACAGGTACTTTAAAATGGAATGTATGTGTGTAGTAAGCTGCCTGTTAATCTTGAGAATAAAATTCACTTTAAGCAATATCAATGCAGTGTGCTTGTTGCGTGGGTTTTTTGTCTGTTGGTTTGATGCCAGTTGTGCTTTGTTCCCTAAAAATTTTTTTTTTAATTGTGGTGGTGGTGGTTATAGTCTGTGTGTGGTGTGGGGTGTGGTGTGGGTGTGTGTGGTGTGTGTGTTGTGTGCGGGAAATTTGCTTTTAAAAACTTTTTTAAGTCACCTATTTTATACATCCTAAAAGCAAATTAGCACTCAAACTAAATCATAAACACTTACAGAGGCATGCACCCCGGTGCAATCACACACACACACACACACACACAACCACACACACACACACACACACACACACAACACACAATCCACATCACACACACTCACACTACATCTGTGTTTTTTTTCCAAAAAGACATCACTACTTCACAAAAAGCTTTGAACAATGCAACGGAAAGGTGAGCATAAATTTCAAAAAAGTTTATAAACCATCTTTAAAAAAACTGCAACAATTGCTTTTCTAAAACACAAATTTGAAGTGACGGGTTTTAAAATACAAATCTCTTTGTCTGAAACAAAAGTTTAAAAAAAAAAAAAAAACAAAAAAATTTTTTTTGATATTAATGAAAACCTCACACAGCTTATGTGATAGGCTTTAAATTTTAAAACCTCTCTCTTCTAAAAGACGACTTAAAATTAAAAAATAATAGTAATAAGATTAGGTTTTTTTAGATATGATAAGAACCCACACAAGCTTGAGTGATGGGCATTCAAGTGTTATATAAAACTCTCTAAAAACATGAGTTTTAATGTGTGGGATGAGTTTTTTATCTCTATTTCATTTTATATCTTTTCTATAATTATATCTCTTCATATTCAATCTATCTCAATTTTCTCTCTTTCTCTCTTTGTTTTAGTTAATACAATCATTTCACATTTTTTTAAATTATAATTAAATTTGAAGTTTCTTTATGTGTGTCATTCACTGTCACATTAATAAAATTCTAAAATGATCTGTGGTGCTTAATAGAATGTGACAATTACATCACTGCTTTAACAAGCACCGATACCCTGTAAAGCTTTGAAATAACTGTTAAAAAGTGGCCGACTTTTTTACACAATGCATTACATAATGTGTCATCCCTTTATTAATGATTTAAAAACCATTTTCAAACTTTTCCCTTTAAACCATTTGGCCTTTTATGAGAAAGTTTGATTGTGTTCAATGTCTTCAACATCCTCCAAATGTCACTACATTTCATCATAAAAGAAAGAATATTTTAAGAGATCTAACCAGTTCATCTTGTTTATGACTCTTAGTTCACTTTATTTTATTTTAATTCACACTTCCACTTTCCTGTATATATCTATTTCGTTTCAATTTTTTACATTTTTTTACTGTTAACTAATCTGTCCAATAGGGAAAAAGCAGTAACAAGAAATGTGGAAACTTAAGACAGCCTAAATCACTAATTTTGAGACAGGGATGTAGTTAGCTTTGGGAGGAAAATGTTATTTTCAGGGTGCCCCCCCTGTTGATTTTCCATTTTCTTGCTTAATAAGGATTGAAAATATATATTGTGTTTTTTCTCCAGTCCCTTGTTAATGCTGTTTGTAATTTGGTCTTTTCCCAAAAGGGCCTTTAACGAAAAAATAGATTTAAAGTGTGCAACTGTGTTGTTCACCCCGGGTGGTTTATTCTATCCTAGGATTTGTGGGGGAATTTTAGCACTGATTTTAAATTTGGGGAAAATCCCTAACGGAATCAAACCGATTCAAATGCAGCGCATGTTCACCCCCAAATCATCCCCTCCACCATAACCACAGAATATCATGCACACATTAATAGGATGAATAATAGCACTCATTCTTTTTTTTTTTTTCTAGTCCCACTTTAAAAGACAAGTAAAATAAAACTGTAATACACAACCCCAAAAAGAATACAAAATTAATAAATATGTAATAACAATGAAAAAAAGAAAAACATAATAAATAACAAAAATACCACTCGAAGAATAAAAAAAAAAAAAATAATTAAGTGATGATTTCATTAAAAAAAAAATCGCAAAATAAAGCCTTATTAACATCTTACAACAAACTACAAAACAGATCGAATGAATTAACCATAAACTGTAAGTTAATAAACAAAGTGACTTCGTAAGAACTGCTGTCAGACTCAAACACCTCACCCATTCCAGCTTAGCTGTAACCCGCATGCTGACATTTTGACCAGGCATTTAGTATTCTTTTCTTTGAAAGCAAGTTTAATTTAAATTTCAAAACCCAAAACAAGCCTATGATCAGGCCTTAGATATCAAGTTTGTCTGAATTCAGGTTTAACTTTGTGCCATTATACTCTAAAACTTACTGTACCTACCTATTACGTCCCTTACATCTTCTTCATCTCTTCCTTTCGTCTTCTTTGGTCCCCCCAAAACCCACACCACACTCCTCCACTCATCAACTCCACCCCCTTCACACCCCCAACACACACTCCACACCCACCCTTTCTCTTCATTTTTAAACAATAACATCAAGCAACAACAACTACAACAACACCACACACTACCACACCACCTCACACACACACACACTCACACTCCCTCACTACACACACTCACACTCATCACACTTTCATTGTCTCCCTATAATCTATCCCTAAAAACACTCTAATTATATTTATTATCAATATTATAAATTATATATATATATTCATATATCTTGTGTGCGTGTGTGTGTGTGTGTGTTGTGTGTTGGTGTTGTGTTGCTGTGTCTTTCTTCTTTTATATCGAGATTTATTTTATTTTTTTTTTTTCTTTTATATCCGTATGTAAGACCCTTTCTTTTTCTTCCCTCTCATCCCTCTTACATAGTTTTTTTAATAGTGTCTCGTTTTCCCCACCTCAAGCTCCTCCTCCTAAACCCTAGTTCTAATTTGGAAATGTGTGTTATATTAATCCTAGATATTATCAATCTTCTTTTATCCATCTTCTAAACTGGCACTTTTCACTCGATGGGGATGTTGTTACAAAAATAAAACACAGACCGGTCCCCGTTTTAAACGCTACTCTTCAAATTTTGACTTATTCAAATGTTGCTTTCAGGTACGGGTTTAAAAAACATAAGCGGCAAAAAGGAAAAACGCATGATAAGCAGTTGCTTAGTATTTCCTAAAAGTAAATGATATTAAATATGTATTTATGTGATGATTGTTTCTGCTGAGCTGCGATGTGGCCCCTTTGTAATGATTACTTATTCATGTCAAACTTAGAACAAAACTTGATAATTTTTTGTCAGATCCCAACTGACATACTGTTAGGAGAAACAAAATCAACACGTGCACCAAATTTGACAGTAAATATTTTCTAAGGAAGTAAAAGGATGATCCTCTTTTTCCATCAGCAGCCTAACCTGCAGCTCAGTTGTGACTCCATGCTTCTCAGACGCTTTATTAATTAACGTTTCCGGTTAGAAGACTTGTTCCATTTTTTTGGTGGGGGAAGGGACAGTTTATTTGTAGCTAATTCTTTACTATTTCTGTTGACAGTAATTTTTCCTGTTATTAGCATTAAGGCTTTCTTTTTATTACGGTTAATAGTGGTCACCATAAGTGTGCGTAGAGGGAATCATGCGAGTGAGGGGGTTTTTTGTCGATTTTACACTTTACTCAAAGTGAAATAGACGATGGAAGGGAGAGGGGATTTAAAAAATTCCAGTGTACACAAAAAGTGTATTCAAATTACTTAATCTAATCATGAAAAGGAATAAGTATAGTGTTGTTGTTTGTTGTATTGTTTTGTGTATGTGTTTATTTGCATGTATGCCATGGAAATGCACAAAACAAAGATGAGGTTAATGTTTTTGAGATGTTTTTTTTCCATTCAACTGTTGAATTTTCTTTTCATCCTGGACCTTTCAGTGGCCGCATTCCCATGCTCAGGAACAACACATTCCCGGGAATGAACCCTTTCGCAACTCTGGCGCAATTCCTACACAGGGCTTCCACTGACTTCCTCGTCCAGACAGGCTGAAAATTAGATGGCTGCATACCGAGGAAGTAAACTCTTCTTTTTTTTCATTTTTTGTTTTGGCTATTTTTTTATTTTTTTTTTATTTTTTTTTTTTTAGGGGTGGGGATAATAACATAAAGACTTAATTCTAATACTAATCTTCGGCATAGTCATTGAAGCAAAGCACTAAGGATGATACAAAGCAAATCGATTAACAAGTAATAAATTGAATATTAGTGTATTTTTTAAAAAAGTTAAAAGTGGCAGCTCTGTGAAATTTGACAAATCTGAAATGATACACGGGAATGCACATTGAATGAATCAAGTTTAATTTGAAACAGGATGCAAATAGGGATTGTTTTTCAAACACATTAAACATAAAGAAAAAATTTAAACCTTTATATTTTACAAGTAGAATAACAGATATTGTTATAATAATTAAATCTCAGATTAACATTTACCCCACCTCCTTCAGATGCTCTAGCGCAAAATTGATAATTCAGATAGACTCATTTGTAGCGGGTGCCCTTTAATATATATCGTGTCTTCATTCTTGTGTGGTGTGTTCAGTGTACTTTTGTAAGAAAGTTCAGGGGTTGGGGTTGGTGGTTGGGGTGGTCATCACGGCGTGCGTTTGTGATGTGTGCATGCGCAACTGTCGTTTCATTGGTATCTTGTTTATTGTTTTTATAATTAATTTAATAATTAAAGTATATTTTAAAAATTCCTAATTATGCAGGTAAAAGAATCTGTAGCATTTTAAGAGTGTGTTGAAATGAGAGATGCTGTACAGAAAAAGAATTTTAATTTCAATTATCCAATTAATTTATAACTAACAATTATCTTTTACTTTTTGATGGTCGAAGGCTCAGTGTTGGCGTGGTTGACTGGAGGTCGCGGGTTGAATCCTAAGTCTATGGGATTTTTTGGTGGTTAACAAACAGATCTCATAGACAGAGAAATAATGCTATTCCCTAATGAATGTTGTCAATGGGACTGGGCACGGTGAAGCAATTCAAGGCCTAATTACGGTGGAGGGTTTGGTCACTTAGGGGACGATTTGTTGGTGCCGTCAGGGCCTGGTCGACGTACAGGTGTTAGAAATGGAAAAAGGTAGAAAACCCCTTTTAGTCTCAAGTTTGCCCTCCCAGCATTATTTTCTATTTTTTGGTGGTGAGTTGAAATTGGTTTTGTTCGTGGCTCCGTGCTTCCCATGGTGCGCTTTCCCCGTACTACGTTCTTGCCATGTGGTGAATTTGTTAAAGTTTGGTTGGGTTTGTGGAGGTTATGAATGGACGTTGGTGCAAAAGTTGACACTCAGGTCCATGAGCATAAAGTTTTAAAGGGGTTTAAAATAGGTGGTGCCTCTAGTTTCAAAAGTCACCCTAGAACACCATAAATGACCCAGTGAAGTGGGCCCCTTTGGTGACGAGGCGCTAATATATGTCCCTTTTTCCCCCGGGTGGGTCATCA
>CM060317.1:73870226-73910226 GCA_030674155.1 Stramonita haemastoma | reverse complement strand
GGGGGGGGGGGGGGGGTGCTGTTGATCAAAGAAGAAATATGTCATGAAAACAAGACAGAAAGGGGAAAAAAGAAAAAGAAATCGGGGACTAAAAAAAATAATGAAACAATTGGTGCCCTCTGAAGCTGACAAGATGTTTGCATTTGCAGGTACATGTTTGAAGGCGGAACCAATTTTAACTACACTAACGGTGCCAATGACCCACCATACATGCCAGTGCCCACCAGTTACGATTATGATGCGCCCCTGAATGAATCGGGGGACATCACTCCAAAGTACTTGGCAATCAGGGACATTATTTCAAAGGTATTTATCAGAATTAACGTATTGGTGGAGTGGGTGTGTGTGAACAGCCACTGTCTTGTTTTTGGAGTATGGCCATGTGATATCACTTCATAACACACTGCTCTGGCTGTCAGTGTGTGTGTGTGTGTGTGTGTGTGTGTGTGTGTGTGTGTGTTGTGTGTGTGTGTGTGTGTGTGTGTGTTGGTCACTGTTGTATGTGTGCGTGTGTGTGTGGTTTGTGTGGATGTGTGTGTGTGTTTGCATACCTGTAAATATGTGTGTATGTGCACATGCATTCATGTGCATGTGGGCACATGAGTGTGTGCTTTGTATGTATGTGTGTGCACACACATTTATAATGTGAGTGCATGAGTGAGCACATCCAAATGCGCATGGGTGTGTGTTTAACACCCTAACTTTGCAATTGACCTCTACAGATTTGTTATTCTTGATGTTACAGTACCGTGAATTGCCCCCAGATCCTATTCCTCCCATTTCACCCAAAGGCAACTATGGACGTCAGACCATGACATTTGTGAGTATTTATTTATCTATTATTTATTTTATACCACTTCATGTCACAGCAGATTTCTCTGCTTGAAATTTGGGCTGCTCTCCCCAGGGAGAGCATGTCGCCACAAGTGCAGCGCCTACCCATTTTTTTTTCTTCTTTTCTTTTCCATTTTGAGTATGAGTTGTGAGCAGGGCTGGTTGAAAAAGTAGATCTTAAAGAATCCATCACCTTGTGTCCTGTGGCTTACCTTTTTTCAGAGTAGATCTTAACCCTCTTGCATTCCGTGTCTCTGAACACAAACTGCCCCAGGTCAGGCACACATGCTCCCTCACTTTTTCCTCCTTCTAAGTACATACCAGCAGCTATAATTACCTCCAGACTTTCAGCAAGGTTTCTACCTCTAGCCTGATAGAGCTTTAGCATGTGGTAGCAATTAGTGATGGTCACAGTGTGATGGAAATCTACTGTGTGTAAATCCGGGCAAATCCAGGTTCAGGACTAAAGGGGGGCAATTATTCAATCATGGCAAATCCTGGTATGGGACTAAGAGGGTTAAAGAATCCATTATGTTTCGTCCAATGAGTTGCCTTTGATCACCCGGCTGTCTGGGAGCAGTGCTTTGAAGTGAGCGCTACAGACTGAAGCCTTCTTTACAGCATGCAGTTACCCCATACACAGAACACAGCTATCCCTGGTCTCTAGAGAGCCATATGGTCATGTGCAATTTGGCACATTTGTGTGTGTGTGTGTGTGTGTGTGTATGTGTGTGTGTGTATGTGTGTGTATGGTGTGTGTGTGTGTGTTGTGTGTGTGTGTGTGTGTGTGTGTGTGTGTGTGTGTGTGTGTGTGTGTGTTTTGTAAGGCTTGAAGAATCCAGGAATTCTCTGTAATCAGAGTATGTAAGAATACACTCCTCACATAAATCGTTAAACTTAATACACTTAACTATTTGAAAAGAGAGACGAAAAAAAAACAAATTTTGTTTCTAAATTTTCTTTTAAGTGATGATTTCTTCTCTCTCTATATCCTTCTTCAATTTTGGTTAGTCATTTTTGATATGACAGCTTGATGATATGAAATCCTGTCCTGTATTTATGTATGTATGTTGATGTGTGTTGTTGTTGTTGTTTGTGTGTGGGGCAGGTGTCCACAATTCAGGATGCCCTGGCCACCCTGTGTCCTGAGGGGCCTACCACCTCCCAGTACCCCCTGTCCATGGAGGAGGTCAAACATGTGAGTCACAGCCAGCAGTGCAGAGATGTGTGGTGTGTGTTCTGTCACAGCCAGCAGTGCAGAGATAGATATGTGGTGTGTGTCTGTCACAGCCAGCAGTGCAGAGATGTGTGGTGTGTGTCTGTCACAGCCAGCAGTGCAGAGATGTGTGGTGTGTGTCTGTCACAGCCAGCAGTGCAGAGATAGATATGTGGTGTGTGTCTGTCACAGCCAGCAGTGCAGAGATGTGTGGCGTGTGTCTGTCACAGCCAGCAGTGCAGAGATGTGTGGTGTGTGTCTGTCACAGCCAGCAGTGCAGAGATGTGTGGTGTCTGTCTGTCACAGCCAGCATTGTGTTCTTCAATTTAACGTCTTTCCACTTAAGGGTAGACACAGGTCCAAAAGTGCCCCAAATCATGGTGGTTTTTTTTAGAATAAAAAATTGCTGAATGCATTCATAAAGACCCCCTGTGTGATTTTAAACAATTCAGGTTGTAAAAATGTCTGTAGAAACAGGTTATTTCAACTTGTTATAGATAAAAAGGTTTAGGATTTTGAAACATTTAGTTCTGGTGGCCATATCGGATTGTTACCATGGTAACAGTGCAGAAAACTGAGTAATTCTTTGATTTTTAGGCTGTACAGTGATGCCCTTTCAATATATAGCATAACTTTCAACATGGGGTAGTAAACAAAATTTCATCAGTTTTGACCCCATGTCCCACCTTAAGTGATATTAGATGATAGGAAAAAAAAAAAAGGAAGACTGAGATAAGAATGAGCATATGAGAATAGAGTGCATGTGCTTGAACAGAGCAGAAGAAAGGTGAGAGAGAGATAAGAGAGAGAGAGAGAGAGAGAGAGAGAGAGAGAGAGAGAGAGAGAGAGAGAGAGAGAGGAGAGAGAGAGAGAGAGGAGGTGGGGGGGGGGCGAAGAGAGGGGGGGGGAAGAAAATGTGTGTAATGCATGCGAGCGTGCCTGTGTGTGTGTGTGTGGACTCAATAAAAGAATGAAGGTTAAACAAATCCTAAGATAACAAAGAATATTTCCAATGTAACATAACTAAAACGAAATTAACTACATGTAACATGTGCTATTGATACTGGTGGTAAATGTCGTTGATTTAAAATGTTTTCTTGACGCATTATCTGAGGATGAAAGTGACTCGTCTTGTTTGTTTGTACAGTGATGATATATATATGCAAACTCCAGAGTGATGCGCTGTTGTTGCAGTATTATGGTTTCATCCTGTATGCCACAAGCTGAAAAAAGATGTCAGCCGTTTGCCGCTCAATACTGCCGGAGTGAGAGACAGAGGCTACGTGATGGTGGATCAGGTACAGGCCATGTCTGTCTGTCTGTCTGTCTGTCTGTCTGTCTGTCTGTCTGTCTGTCTGTCTGTCTGTCTGTCTGTCTGTCTGTCTGTCTGTCTGTCTGTCTGTCTGTCTGTCTGTCTGTCGGTCGGTCGGTCGGTCGGTCTGTCGGTCTGTCGGTCGTTCGGTCGGTGGGTCGATCTTTTCTGCATGTCTTTTTTCATGTCTGTCGGTTTTTGTTGATCAATTTCTCTGCATGTCTTTCTCATGTCTGTCTGTCTGTTTTTTGTTGATCAATTTCTCTGCATGTCTTTCTCATGTCTGTCTGTCTGTTTTCTGTTGATCAATTTCTCTGCATGTCTTTCTCGTGTCTGTCTGTCTGTTTTTTGTTGATCAATTTCTCTGTATGTCTTTCTCATGTCTGTCTGTCTGTTTTTTGTTGATCAATTTCTCTGCAAGTCTTTCTCATGTCTGTCTGTCTGTTTTTTGTTGATCAATTTCTCTGCATGTCTTTCTATGTCTGTCTGTCTGTTTTTGTTGATCAATTTCTCTGCATGTCTTTCTCATGTCTGTCTGTCTGTTTTTTGTTGATCAATTTCTCTGTATGTCTTTCTCATGTCTGTCTGTCTGTTTTTTGTTGATCAATTTCTCTGCATGTCTTTCTCATGTCTGTCTGTCTGTTTTTTGTTGATCAATTTCTCTGCATGTCTTTTCATGTCTGTCTGTCTGTTTTTTGTTGATCAATTTCTCTGCATGTCTTTCTCATGTCTGTCTGTCTGTTTTTTGTTGATCAATTTCTCTGCATGTCTTTCTCATGTCTGTCTGTCTGTCTGTCTGTCTGTCTGTCTTTTGTTGATCAATTTCTCTGCATGTCTCTGTCCATTTCCAAAAAAAAAAAAAAAAAGGAAAGAAACCCAAAGATTTGCCAGCTAATCAATGTAACTAAAAATGTCATTTTGTTCACTGCCTTGTCTTTATGTGGAAAGTAGGTGCAGAAGAATCAGAGTAAAAGTGTGGATAGACATAACTTGATAAAAAAAAAAGAAAGAAAATGGTGTCAGATGTGTTGTTGAGATGATGAATACAATGTCCAAGCAGAATATTGTAAGAACTGTTCTTTTATCAACCCAGAGATAAAAAAAAAGAGTCATGTTTTAAATGGCAGCTGTATTAGCAATATGTGCATCATGTTCACACTCTCGCACCTACACAGACATGTACATATGCACGCACTCATGCACGCTTACACACATACATACTCTCTCTCTCTCACACACACACACACACACACACACTCTCACTCACTTTCTCCTTCCCTTTCTCCCTTTCTCCCTCCCTCTCTCCCTCCCTCCCTCCCTCTCTGCCCCTCTCTCTCCCCCCCTATTATCCCTCCCTCCCTCCCTCTCTGTCCCTCCCTCTCCCTGAATCCCTCTCACTCTCTCCCTCTCTCACTTATATGCACAGACACCATTACTCATATCATACAGCCTACAACTCACACATTGAAATACGCATGTCCTCCCTGAGTTTCCCTGGTGAAAGGGACAATGTTAGCAGCAGCAGCATGTTTTTATATTTATTTATTCATTTATTTATTTATGTATTGATTTATACAAGAAATAAAAAAAAATTTAAATGTTGGGCTGTGTGGACAGTTGCCCCAGGGCATGCTGTACAGGGAGGATGTAGTGGAGTTGAACATCACTGGGAAAGCAGGCCAGTACCTGGACATCTTTGTGGAAAACACGGGACGTGTAGGCTTCAACACTGCCATGAACTTCATGACCAAAGTGAGTGCAGAGAGAGGGATCAGGAAAGTTATCATGGTATTGTTGTTGTTGTTATTGTTGTTGTTGTTGTTAAGTATCTGGACATCTTTGTGGAAAACATGGGCCGAATGGGCTTCAACACTGCCATGAATTTCATGACCAAATTGGGTGCAGAGTGATCAGGAAAGCTGTGGTTGTTGTTGTTGTTGTTGTCTTTGTTGTTGTAGTTGTTGTTGTAGTTGTTAAGTACCTAGACATCTTTGTGGAAAACATGGGCCGTACAGGCTTCAACACTGCCGTGAACTTCATGACCAAAGTGAGTGCAGAGAGAGGGATTTGGAAAGCTGTGTTGTTGTTGTTGTTGTTGTGGTTGTCTTTGCTGCTGTTATAGTACTGGTTGTTTAGTGTATAGTGTTTATTACAATTAGCCTGTGCATCTTCACAAAGTGTTGATTGTTTAGTGTGTAGTGTTTATTACAAATTTACCTGTGCATGTTCACAAAGTGTCGATTGTTTAGTGTATAGTGTTTATTACAATGAGCCTGTGCATCTTCACAAAGTGTTGATTGTTTAGTGTGTAGTGTTTATTACAAATTTACCTGTGCATGTTCACAAAGTGTCGATTGTTTAGTGTATAGTGTTTATTACAATGAGCCTGTGCATCTTCACAAAGTGTTGATTGTTTAGTGTATAGTGTTTATTACAATTTACCTGGACATATTCACAAAGTGTTTATTGTGAGGTGTACAGTGTTTATTACAATTTACCTGGACATATTCACAAAGTGTTGATTGTTTAGTGTATAGTGTTTATTACAATTTACCTGGACATATTCACAAAGTGTTTATTGTGAGGTGTACAGTGTTTATTACAATTTACCTGGGCGTATTCACTAAGTGTTGGTTGTTTAGTGTGTGGTGTTTATTACAGTTTACTTGTACATATTCACAAAGTGTTGATTGTTAAGTGTTCAGTGTTTATCACAATTTACCTGGGCATTTTCACAACATCTTGACTGTGTAGTGTACAGTGTTTATTACAAATTACCTGGTCATATTCACAAAGTGTTAATTGTTAAGTGTACAGTGTTTATTACAATTTACCTGGGCATATTCACAAAGTGTTGATTGTTAAGTGTGCAATGTTTATTACAATTTACCTGGGCATATTCACAAAGTGTTGATTGTGTAGTGTACAGTGTTCATTACAGTTTAGCTGGGCATATTCACATAGTGTTGATTGTTTAGTGTGTGCTGTTTATTACAATGTACCTATGCATATTCACATAGTGTTGATTGTTTAGTGTGTGCTGTTTATTACAATGTACCTATGCATATTCACATAGTGTTGATTGTTTAGAGTACAGATTTTTTATCACTCTTTCCAACAGGGCCTGATCTACAATGTGACGTTGGGTGGAGAGCTTGTGACCGGGTGGGAGATCTACCCTGTTCACCTGGAGAATATGCAGCACGTCAAGCCCTCGAAGTATGCCCTCCCCCTCCCTGCTTTATGTGTTTTTCTCCAGTTTCAATTTGTTTGTTTTTCCCCATCAAGCCCAAAAAGCACTCCACTCTGGTGGCTGTAAACTAAAGTAAAAAGAATCCAAGGAAATAAATCTGCCTGTGGTGGGGAGTACACTCCCAGTCCTCTTAGCTATCAGTGCACTGAGCTAACTGCTGTGTGTTTATTTATTTATTTATTTATTTTATTTATTTATTTTAAATTTTTATATCAAAGATAATGGAATAAGCACTCATGTGCTTTTTTATGTCCAGTCCCCTTGTGTATGCAGTTTTGTAAATCTTGTGATCTGTTCCCACCGGCACACAATGGCCTACTCTTACGAAAAGCAGAACAGGATTTAACATGTGTGCAAGATGTTCTGCGTGCATTTGCACACAGGGCCTCGGTTTATAGTCTCATTCGAAGGACTTTCAGGGAAAGTAGAGTCAGCACTGATGTTAACTCCGAGGGAAAAATCCCCTCCAATGGGAATCGAACTTGGGTCGTCAAAAAGCAAACGCAATGTTCTGGCCACTAGGCTATCCCGTCCCTTGTGTGCCATGGAGGCTGTAGCTGATGGAGTTATAGGGTTTGGTGTATGTCACCAATGTGATCAGGGAGCGGTTTTCTCTTTCTTGGGATGATACAGGCGTAGTATTTTCTTCTACTGTTACCTACAAAAGGTTCACTTGTTCTGGTTATGTGAAAGCTCTATGTTATGGTGTGTGTGCGTGCGTGTGCGCATGCGTGTGTGCGTACGATGTGTGTGTTTGTGTCTGTGTGTGTGTGTTTGTGTGTGAATATGCATATTTATGTGTTTGTGTGAGTTTGTGTGTGTATGTGTGTGTTTGCGTGAGTGCATGTGTACATGCGTACATGTGCGAGCGCACACAAGCATGCATACTTACCTACCTGTGTGCAGCATGCAAGCTCAACAAAGCAAGCAGTGTATGCGTATGTACAATAATACACATTTCTAATGTCAGTCAATTCTGTCTGTGTAGAGTGGTTCATGAAAATGTACATGTTGGAGTTTCCCTGAGAATTAAAAAAAGTTAAAGTCTGTCCTGAAAGGCTCATCAGGCCGGTGCTTATCCCGGTTTCTGTGGTGTTAAGCGACTGAGAGTCATAGACTCCCCCCTGGATAGGATGCTAGTCTATCGCAGGGTTAACCCCCAACACAAGGTTGGTACCCCTTTTACACCTGGGTGGGGTGAGAAAATAGCCGTAAAGTGCCTTTTCCAAGGGCACAACGCCATAGCCGAAAGCTGGGATCAAACCCGCAACCTTTAGATGACGAGTCCAACGCCCTAACCACTAGACTACAGCGGCGGCTTTCCCTAAGAATGTCCTCTCATAATGAAAAGAAATACCCAGTAACGATGGTCAACATTACACAGGTCGGAGCCTCGAGTGTCCGGTAGTCTGTCTACTCCATCCATCTACACGGGCAAGGTGACCTTCAGGTCAGGCAACGAGCAGCCCCTGGACACCTTCCTGGACATGCGCCCCTGGGTCAAGGTCAGAGGAAGTCTGGGCTTTAGATCTGTGTTCAGTGATAGATTCGGAGATGTCTGTTGTTTTGTGTGCGTTAGATTTGGATATGTCTGTTGTTTTATGTGTTAGATTCGGAGATGTCTGTTTTTTTGTGTGTGTTAGATACTGTGATGTCTGTTGTTTTGTGTGTGTTAGATTTAGTTATGTCTTGTTTTGTGTTAGATTCGGAGATGTCTGTTGTTTTGTGTTAGATTTGGAGATGTCTGTTGTTTTGTGTTAGATACTGTGATGTCTGTTGTTTTGTGTGTGTTAGATTTAGTTATGTCTTGTTTTGTGTTAGATTCGGAGATGTCTGTTGTTTTGTGTTAGATTCGGAGATGTCTGTTGTTTTGTGTTAGATTTGGAGATGTCTGTTGTTTTGTTTGTGTTAGATTTGGAGATGTCTGTTGTTTTGTGTTAGATTTGGAGATGTGTGTTGTTTTGTGTTAGATTCGGAGATGTCTGTTGCTTTGTGTTAGATTCGGAGATGTCTGTTGTTTTGTGTTAGATACTGATTTCATTTTTTAATGATGGAAAGGGAACATTTATTCACAGTTGAATATGAAATGTTTGTCCAGTGCCTGATATTGGGTATTGAGACGCTTATTCAGACATTTATTTAGAGTCAAGTATTGAAACATGTCTTCAATTTCAATTATTGGGACAGTTTTTGAATGTCAGATATTGAGACATTTATTTCTGTCAAGTAGGAGTTTAATCTGTGATAGATATAATGAAATTTATCATCCTGTGTTAAATATTGAGATATGTGTTAAGTTTTAATTTTGATCTTATTGTCTTTTCCTTCATTTTTATTTTAAGCCAGTCCTGCTGTGTAGTGCAGACTTGATTTTTCATGACTTTTCAGCTTTGACCAAATCAAATCAATCTTTGGGGATTGGTAGTTTTGCTGTTACTGTTGGTGGGGGAAGCAGGTCTGGGGTGTTCTTTTTCCTTTCCTGTCATCTCCTCAATAACAGAGATCTTAAAACAGAAATTCTGAGCCAATAATTTCATTTCAAACTTTGGATTGTTTATCATGACTTAAACATCAAAGAGTGGAGTTAACATCAGTGCTGACTCCACTCTCCCCCATAGTCCTTCGGATGAGACTGTAAACCGAGGCCCCGTGTGTGATCACACGCAGAACATCTTGGGCACATGTTAAATCCTATTCTGCTTTTCGTAAGAGTAGGCCATCATGTTCCAGTGGGAACAGATGACATTTACAAAAACTGCATACACACAGGGACTGGATGTAAAAAGCGCAAGAATGCTTATCCCATTATCCTTGATGTAAAAGAATAAAATAAAATTAAAAAAAAAAAAAAATGACTTTTCAGTTTTGACCAAACCATCTTTGGAGATTGGTAGTTTTGCTGTTACTGCTGGTGGGGGAAGCAGGTCTGGGGTGTTCTATTCCCTCTCCTGTCATCTCCTTCTCAGTGACAGGGAATCTTAACCCTCTTGCATTCGGATTCTGAACACAAACTGCCCCTAGATTTCACATTCTGTCACGAATTCAGGTCAGGCACATAAGCTCGATCGCCTTTTCCTCCTTCTAAGTACATACCAGCAGCTAGAATTACTTCCAGACTCCCAGCAGGCTTTGTACTTCTGGCCTGATAGAGCTTTGACATGTGGTAGCAATTAGTGATGGTCAAAGTGTTATGGAAATCTACTGTGTGCAAATCCCGACAAATCCCGGTTCAGGATTCAAGTGGGGCAATTATTCAATCCTGGCAAATCCCGGTTTGGGACTAAGAGGGTTAAACTTAGGATTGTTTACCATGACCAGGGTTCGCGCAAGGATTTTTAAAAACCGGTACTGGGAGTTGCCATTTCAGAGATATCTTGACCAACTCCCCTGAAATCGATCTCCAGAAAATAAAATCCGGTACGTAATGTGAACAAAACGATACTATTCAGTGAGAGGGGGTGGGGGGGGTTGTTCGGCAGCAAAACTAAATCTAAATTGAACGCAAATTTCTCAGACTTTGGCTATGGCCATAGTAAACCCGGCCCGGCCCGTTGTTTTGACGGCCGTCTCTTTGACGGGAGAACGGATCCGTCAAAGTGGCCATAGTCAACCCGGCCCGTCTCTTTCTGACAATATGGTCACCCCGAGACTGCGAGTGACGCAAAAATGAGGCTGCCGCGGTGACACAAATCGACAGAAAATAGTTCGACATAAAAAGTGTTTTTACGTAAAATCTCCCCCCAAAACTTTTATCAAAACCATTGGAATGTAATCGGGAAAGGTTAATTTTACTAGTTTGTGTAGTCAGAATTTTTGAAGCACCATAAATAAGTTTTTCTTGATTATTTTCCTTTCCGTCGACCCGGCAAACGGACGTGTTGCTCGAACGTCAAAACGACGGGTTAAAAAGAACGGGCCGGGCCGGGTCTACTATGGCCACGCACAGCCGTTTTCAGTGACGCCACAGAGTAATTCAGCCGGGCAGCATTTTTCACCCGGCCCGTCATTTTGACGGCGTCAAAATGACGGGTTCACTATGGCCGCGGCCTTTGACTGCCGTGCTGCTGCCACTCGCTTCTTGGGCATGAAGCCACGCAGGAAATAGGTAGGATTTTTTTCCTAGCGCCTGTGTCACTGTGTCGGTCTGTTGTTTTGCATGACGTCATTCGTGTGACTTAAATTGTGCTAAGCCTGTTCTTCTTTCTTGTTTCTATGCTAAGCGCTCATCTAGATCTTTCGTTCAAAGTTGATTTTGTTTTGGACTCTTCTCTCTCAAAGCAATGGGCAAATTCATAGTCATAGACCCTCCGCTTTTCCTAAGAGTAGGCCATCGTGTGCCCGTGGGAACAGATGACATTTACAAAACTGCATACACACGGGGACTGGATGTAAAAAGCACAGGAGTTCTTATTCCATTATCCTCTATATAAAAGAATAAAGAATAAATCAATCTAGGCCACAGTTAGGCTTCTCATTATGGATGGAAGTCACTGTCATGCCGAGAAGAGCGCGAAGCTCTATTCTTTCACAGTAAAGCTTGCTGTTCTGCGCGCTGAGGTTGGCGCTCGGAAGGAATGGGAAGGGGTAGGTGCGTAAGCAAAGGCACATGACAGACTGTCAGAAAATGCCACTTCAGACTTTTTTTTGGAGACGGAAATCTAATCGGTCACAGGCAAACAGAATCGGTACGCGGTACCGGCTGCTTTGAAAATTTTCGGTATTCCCTGTTTACAATCGGTAAAATACCGATAATTACCGGTTATTGCGAACCCTGCATGACTTAAACAAGACCTTCCCCCATCTGCCTTTCAGGGTCAGGCTTTCGTGAACGAATTCAACCTGGGTCGTTACTGGCCCGGAGGAGGGCCCTCAGGTGACCCTGTACGTGCCCGCCCCTGCCTTCAGGATTCCAGGAACCAACCAGATCTTCATGATGGAGCTGGAGCATTCTCCGTGCTCCATCACCAATGCCACGCTCTGCACCGTCAGCTTCGTCGATGTGCCAATCCTCAACGGCAAACCCGCCAAAAATTATGGCACAGCTCATTCACAGACGGACTGGGGGAGGTATGATATGCACTGAAAGCTTTCAGAGACGGAGTGGGGGAGGTATGATATGCACTGAAAGCTTTCAGAGACGGAGTGGGTGGGGGAGGTCTGATATGCACTGAAAGCTTTCAGAGACGGAGTGGGTGGGGGAGGTCTGATATGCACTGAAAGCTTTCAGAGACTGGGTGGGTGGGGGAGGTATGATATGCACTGAAAGCTTTCAGAGACTGGGTGGGTGGGGAGGTATGATATGCACTGAAAGCTTTCAGAGACGGAGTGGGTGGGGGAGGTATGATATACACTGAAAGCTTTCAGAGACGGAGTGGGTGGGGGAGGTTTGATATGCATTGAAAGCTTTCAGAGACGGAGTGGGTGGGGGAGGTTTGATTTGCACTGAAAGCTTTCAGAGACGGAGTGGGTGGGGGAGGTTTGATTTGCACTGAAAGCTTTCAGAGACGGAGTGGGTGGGGGAGGTTTGATATGCATTGAAAGCTTTCAGAGACGGAGTGGGTGGGGGAGGTTTGATATGCACTGAAAGCTTTCAGAGACGGAGTGGGTGGGGGAGGTTTGATATGCACTGAAAGCTTTCAGAGACGGAGTGGGTGGGGGAGGTATGATATGCACTGAAAGCTTTCAGAGACGGAGTGGGTGGGGGAGGTATGATATGCACTGAAAGCTTTCAGAGACGGAGTGGGTGGGGGAGGTTTGATATGCACTGAAAGCTTTCAGAGACAGAGTGGGTGGGGGAGGTATGATATGCACTGAAAGCTTTCAGAGACTGGGTGGGGGAGGTATGATATGCACTGAAAGCTTTCAGAGACAGAGTGGGTGGGGGAGGTTTGATATGCACTGAAAGCTTTCAGAGACAGAGTGGGTGGGGGAGGTTTGATATGCACTGAAAGCTTTCAGAGACAGAGTGGGTGGGGGAGGTCTGATATGCACTGAAAGCTTTCAGAGACAGAGTGGGTGGGGGAGGTCTGATATGCACTGAAAGCTTTCAGAGACAGAGTGGGTGGGGGAGGTCTGATATGCACTGAAAGCTTTCAGAGACGGAGTGGGTGGGGGAGGTGTGATATGCACTGAAAGCTTTCAGAGACGGAGTGGGTGGGGGAGGTGTGATATGCACTGAAAGCTTTCAGAGACGGAGTGGGTGGGGGAGGTTTGATATGCACTGAAAGCTTTCAGAGACTGGGTGGGGGAGGTTTGATATGCACTGAAAGCTTTCAGAGACTGGGTGGGGGAGGTTTGATATGCACTGAAAGCTTTCAGAGACTGGGTGGGGGAGGTATGATATGCATTGAAAGCTTTCAGAGGCAGAGTGGGGGAGGTTTGAGTTTGATATGCACTGAAAGCTTTCATCGACTGGGTGGGCGAGGTTTGATATATGCACTGAAAGCTTTCAGAGACGGAGTGGGTGGGGGAGGTTTGATATACACTGAAAGCTTTCAGAGACGGAGTGGGTGGGGGAGGTTTGATATACACTGAAAGCTTTCAGAGACGGAGTGGGTGGGGGAGGTTTGATATGCACTGAAAGCTTTCAGAGACGGAGTGGGTGGGGGAGGTTTGATATGCAGTGAAAACATTCCAAGTATGTGTTTTTTGTGGGTGAAGAGGAGATTGATCATAGAAGGTGAAGAAGTGATTGGTTTGCTGTGAGTTCTTTCCCTTTGATTGTTCTCATATCTTTTTCTTGCCTTAAAGGGAAATTATTGTTTGAAAGCTTTGAGATGTTTGAATACTTTTAGAATTGTTAGCATTTTTAGATTTTGGTCTGTGTTAGATTTTTATCTTAAAAGATAAAGTATTTTTATCATCCCATGTGCCTCATAGTTTGAACATTTTTAACTTTGTGTGAGGAAGATTTTGAATGATCCAGTGTTTGCCAGTGACCACTGTACCACCTCCCTAGCAGTTTTTCTGTGGAGTCCTGGCAGTCTGCTCACCTGGTCAGAAGTGGAATAATGAGTCTAACACAGTACCTATGTTAGCCTGACACCCTTATTCAGGAAAACTAATTTTTTCCTGTTTTTCACTGTTCCTGTTGATGTATAAACTACCCACCATTTTTTTTGTCTCAGGCCTGCTGTCAGTGTTCATAAATAAACTGCTTGACTGTTTCATGTCTCATTTTTCAGTCTTTTTTCTTTCTTTTTTTTGTGTAAGAATTATAGGTTTGAATTTCTGTTATGGCTTGCTGTGGTTGACCAGAAATTTCTTCTAGAATTTAGGCTGTCAATAAGTTTTGTTCAGAAGTTCTTGAAAAGCTGTCAAACAGCAGCAGAAATTCATGGATTTCTGTCATTCCCATGTCATGTGGATTTCTGCCATTTCCATGTCATGTGGATTTCTGTCATTCCCATGTCCTGTGGATTTCTGTCATTCCCATGTCATGTGGATTTTCGCCATTCCCATGTCATGTGGATTTCTGTTATTCCCATGTCATGTGGATTTCTGTCATTCCCATGTCATGTGGATTTCTGTTATTCCCATGTCAAGTGGATTTCTGTTATTCCCATGTCATGTGGATTTCTGTCATTCCCATGTCATGTGGATGTCTGTCATTCCCATGTCATGTGGATTTCTGTCATTCCCATGTCATGTGGATTTCTGTCATTCCCATGTCATGTGGATTTCTGTCATTCCCATGTCATGTGGATTTCTGTCATTCCCATGTCATGTGGATTTCTGTCATTCCCATGTCATGTGGATTTCTGTCATTCCCATGTCATATCTAGCATAGCCCTTGATTCCATAGACTGTAACTTTTCACTGGGCATTGTGCATACAGGCTTGTCTGTGAATTGCCATCATTCTACCAGTCCTCCAGTCACACCCCACACACACCAGTCACTGAGCTTTTATTTCTGGCCTTCTCTTTCTGAAATTCCGGTTCTGGGTTTTTATAGAGAGATGGTTTGTTTGGGATTTTTTATTGATGTGCTTGGTCTCCTGTCTGGTTTTACATATATATGTCACACTGTGTCTGTTTTTTATGGACGATAATTATATGTATGATCTGGTTCACAGTGGTTGTCTTTGTTTCCCCTGTCATTTGTTTGCCATGTCATTTGTTTGCCATGTCATCCATGTGAAAATTCAAAACAGATACTAGACTATGCATGTAGAAAAATGTCTTTTCTTTTTTTGTATGGCCCTTGCCACAGTCATCTGGATGAAGTGTGCTGATGTTCTCAGTGTTGTAATTGGTCCCCACAACTTCTCAAAGGTGTTCACATTGTCAGCCAAGATAAGATATGCGGTGCCATATAGACCCTCAGTGGCAAACAGTTGTGACCTGCGTTCTTCTGTCCTTTCTTCTGCCACACAGGGTGGATCAGTGCTAGGTTCTGACTACTGTCACAGTGTATTTATTTACTTTAACCCTGGCCCAAGACCCCAGGTGCTAGGTTGGACTTAACCAGCCACGATAGATAATATATCCATACATATCACCCCCCACAGCCACCCAAGTGCTAGATTGAACCTTATTAACCACAGGAGTTGACTGTTATATATTTATATACCACCACCACCCTCAACACACACAGTCACCCCAAGTGCTAGGTTGGACTTTATCAACCACAGTAGATGACTACTATCTATTCATACCCCCCCTCCCCCCTACAGCCACCCTAAGTGCCAGGTTGAACTTTAACAAACTCTGTAGTTGACCATACATATAAACACCCTTCTTCTGCTTATGCTGAGTGTGTCATAAATCGTTCAGACATTTTAAGTGTTCAGTCGTTACCTCTCTGAAACATTTATTCTCCTTTAAGAAAACAAATATATGTATTTGTGTGTGTGTGTGTGTGTGTGTGTGTGTGTGTGTGTGTATATATATATATATATATATATATATATATATATATATATATATATATATATATATATATATATATATAATATATATGTATATGTAGATTTTTTATTTTTAATTAACCATCCATCATTTTATCTCTCTGTTTTGTCTATTTCTCTGAAAATGTCTGTTTATCGTATATTTTTATGTGTATTTGATTATATGTGGATTTTTTTTTCTTACTGTCTGTCAGTGTAATTTCCGTGTTTGTGATCCTGCAAAACATTCCTACTAATGTTTGGAAATGAAAAGTTGATTTTAGGTGTGAATGGTAAAGAAAACATGACAATGAAGTGGCAGATGGAAGAATTAATTTAAAGACAACTGGTGCATGTGGTGAAGTCATCTGAATCATCACCATTACATATTGTTTATAGATAACCATGATAATAACAACAGTGATAATCACATCTCGGCTATCTCACTCCATCTGCTACAGCTGAAATACATGATATAGCAACCAGCACAAACTGAACCAAAGTTGACCTGTGCTCTTGGATGTGGTTGTTGGTATGTTTTGTGTAATGTGAAAGTTTTGCAGCTATGCCCATTTTTTGTGGTTCACTGACTGCCATGTGTGTTGTGGTGTTTACACAGAAGGGTTGGGTGATTGTGATTTTGTTTCATATGAGATGATGTGTTTTGATTGTATTTACTGTGTGTACCTAAAATTGGCTCAATTGAAATCAAACATTATTACATGCAAAACTGAAACATACCTATAAAATACTACCATGATAGACTGCACATAAGACCAATACATCACTCGTGGCAAGACATTAAGCCTTCTGATAAGACTGTTAGCAAGCAGTTATTGTGCATGTACAAACAGAGACAATATTTTGACTGTTGAATTCTAGTTTTAAAATAGGTGCCTTTCTGAATGGCTTGGCTTCTATGCAAAGAGAAGAGATGAAAACAAAAGCAGCTTCACTTGTGATTTTCTCTGATGTTTATGTTTGTTATAGAAAACTGACTGGAACGAAACACCTTTTTTTTTTAAAAAACAAAATGGCTTTCTATGTCATGGAATATGATTTTTTTTTTAAAGTTCAGTGGCAACCAGTCCATAGAGTACCCCTGTTAGTTGTAGCACAGTACCATCCCATTTTATCTGTCATCTTTTTTAATCTTCATGGTTTTAAAAAATATTTTTACATGAATCAGAGTGGACTTTTGTACATTTTGTTGCTTGTCTATCATCAAGTGTATTTGGAAATCATAGAGGGAGTTTCTACAAAATGTTGTCGGTGATAATATTTTGTTGGCTTGGAAGATTGTTTTATGTGCTGAATACATTTTCACACCAGCCCTCTGTTTATCATTACAGCTGAAAAAAACTGGATCCAAATCAATCCTTAGGGTCTAGTGGATAGATAGAAAAGTTTACTGTAGGTAGGGAGTTTGAACCTCAGATCTCACATTTTAGACTAGTGTGTCACCTTTGGTTCTAGATCACCAAAAGCACTTTCTTTTTCTTTCTTTTTAATTGGCAGAATCTAGTGATGCCTTTCCCGGTTTTCTCAAGAAATGTTATAATTTTGTGTGTTGGAAGAATGGAACAGCAAAACCTAAGAACATGGATGTGATCAGAGTTTTGTGAATGAGTGTCGTCTTCATAACCTGGTGATGTGAACAGTTCATCAAAATGCTTTTATCATGATTTCATGGTATTTGTTTTTACCCCTTGTTGCTGGAAACAGTCCAACTTACGTGTCTGTTATTGGTAAAGGTCTGGTCTTTACTGGCAGGTGTAAGTAGGAAGGTTCAATGTGTCGACAGTAAATATTTACACACAATCAACAATGTTCAATATGTTGATGGTAAATATTTACACACAATCAACAATGTTCAATATGTTGATGGTAAATATTTACACATAATCAACAATGTTCAACATGTTGACAACAATGTTCAACATGTTGACGGTAAATATTTACATACAACCAACGATGTTGAATATGTTGACGGATATATATTTATACACAATCAACTTCCCTCCTGATTTTTAAGGTATGTATGTGCAACATGCCTGACTGCTTTAAACCCAAGTAGTACACAAACAAGCGACTTTTTTTTGTTTTGATTATAGGTTTATGAATGGAATCAGGAAGAAGTGTACTTATGTTTGTGTTTGTTGTGCAAGAGTTTGTTTTTTTTAAAGAATAAATTGTTTGAGACCAAGCAACATGTCTTTTTTGTGTTCTTACTGATGTAATATCTTTCCTCATTGTAAAGTAAGCATCAACAACTCAGCAGGGGTTGTGCAAGCATTTAGGTTTACTCTCTCTCTCTCTCTCTCTCTCTCTCTCTCACTCTCTCTCTCCCTCCCTCAGTCTCAGTTGAAAAGAATTAGCTCCAGACACACTGAAACAGCATCCACTCAGACTATCTCCCCTCCTCAACCAAAGAAACTTTCTACTGTTTTGCTAGAACAAAAATCTGATTTTGCACAAAGTGGGTGTTTCAACCCTGAAGATTTGGAATCTTCAGTCACAGATGAAACCACCCAACCATCTCAGGCAGAGGACTCTGCCACCATGGCTGATACTGCTTTTCCTGTTACTCCAAAAGCAACAGAACAGGAAATTATTGAACCCAAATCTCAGTACACTATACCTGTCACAAATTCCTTTGAGGCACTGGCCGATGTAGATCCTGGCCTTACAACCACACAGCAAAAAGAAAAACAGCTAGGTCCCACAGAAGAAAGCATCAGAGGCCAGTACAACAAAACTGTGGACTCTGAAATCCTTACAAAATTACAAACTTCCAAACCATCACCCTATGAAACACTGTCCAAAATTTCTGTTCCAGATACTACAACAATGCTATTGATAGGAGATTCTGTGATCAGAAATATCAATCCAAACAGACTGGCCCCTCGGGGTGAGAATATGTTCAAGATCTGTGTGTCCGGAATGAAGGTATCTGACCTGTCAACATGGCTCTCTTCCCTTCCTGTCATGTTCAAAATAAAATGTGTAGTTGTCCATGTTGGCATCAACAGTTGTAAATCTGGTACCATTTCAGAAAAGGAATGGACTGACCTGGTCAAACAATGCTTTTCCTCCTTCCCCCAGTCCACATTCACTATGAGTTCCATTATTCCAGCTAGAGGCCAACACCATCTAAACACTATCATAAATCCCTCCAACAAAAACCTTCAAACAGTCTGTCATCACTCAAACATTACTTTCATTGACCACACAAGCACTTTTACCACTAGTTCCGGATCTCCTCGTTTAGTTCTCTACTTTAATCTTACTCACCCCAGTGAAAGAGGCACATCCAGAATAGCAAACAATCTTCGGTTTACCTGGAACAACATTGAACACCATAGTTCTGAGGAGAATACTGCAAAGAACATGCTTGAAACTGATGGCCATCCTTATGAACATAATAGCAGAAATTATCAACAAGGTCGATTTCAGGACAGTTATTCCTCAGTAAGCAGAGTATACAGGCCACCTACTTACCACAACAGACAAACAGGGCAGGATGTTTCCTCACTCCCAAATAGATCATCTACAGATACCAGGAATCATAAGACTTTTTTCAGCAACTATAGATCACAGCAAACCAGGACAAGTAGAAACCCTAGGACCTATCCTAACCAGAGGTTTCCCCCTTCTCAGACAAGTAATTTTACAGAAGCTTTGTCTCGATCTCATGCTAGCCATCAAGATCAACGTGCATACAGTGACAATATAGCATGTCCTCCTCCCTCCTCGCTTTTTCACTACCCACCTCTCAGGTCAAGGCCACGTGAAAATATAACTGATACGCCATTCTCAGTACCTTCTATCCAACATCCCTCTTTGCATTCAAACTACACGAATCTTGGAAGAAATTCCTTGTATTCTTTTCCACCTCCTCTATCATCCCAAGAAGCACATAATTTGCACCTTCCCTCAGACCAAGATGCTTCTATGACATCTGAACACTTTCCTAGTAACTGCCCTCCTTTCAGCAGACATATTCATCCATATGCTTTGGACTTGCTCTCCATGGCCTCTCAAATAATGGCAAATCAAGTCAGAGCCCCCTATCCCATGCACATGTAGAAAGTGGATAATTTGTATTGCAAATGTTTACTTTTTTTCTTCTTTTTTTTCTATAATTTTTTACCTCAATTTTGATGTGTGGTTGTGTTTGAATGTTGTAGTTCCAGATGCTCCAATGGCTGTGTAATTGACCAGAAGAGTTATTTGTTCTGAATTTGATAACGGAAACAAGGCTTTGGCAATTTTGAGATCTCCTTTTGCATTTTGATCCTTTTTACTTATAGAGATTTTTGGGGCAATTTTTTGGCATTGTGTTCTTTGGTTAGCTAATATTTCATTGAGAGTGGGTTCATATTTCCCCGTGTGTATATTTTTGTGCTTTGTGATTTCTCATATATAGTTTACCTAATCTTGTTTCAGTTTTCCTATTACTGCATTTGTTTTTCATTATAGGACTGTAGCTTGATCTCATTAGGACTAATTGTATGAATTAGTGATCATATGTGCATGATATAAGCAATTTATACTGATTATGGATCATCAAAACAATATATGGTTAACTAAAGATGGTCTTCGAATTGGTCATCTCAACATCAATCATGCAATACACAAAATGACTGAAATATCTTCTATATTATCTAATTCAGGCAAAAATTTCCATGTGTTTGGTTTTACAGAAACCCATTTATCCTCTCATATTTCAGACAATGACATCTCAATACCAGGCTACAATACAATCCGAAGAGACTCCCATATTCACAAAGAAACTGGTATAGCTGTTTATGTTCATCAATCAATTCAGTTCAAAAGAGTTACAAATTTAGAGCAGCTTTATGTAGAAACAATTTGGATTGAAATCAAACTAAGAAATTCCAGACCAATTCTTTTATGTTTTCTTTATAGAAATCCCAAAGAAAAAGCAGAATGGATTGATCACTATGTTTCAATGTTGGATAGTATAGATAAAGATTATGATGATATTATTATATTAGGTGATTTCAATATTGATTTATTAAAACCAAATAACCATTGGATACAGACATTCGAATCTTTCAACTTAAAACAATTGATAACTATGCCAACTCGTGTCACAGATATTTCCAAAACTTTGATTGACCATATATATGTTGTAAATAAAGAAACTATTGTAGAGGTAAATGTTCCACTTTCTGGCTGCAGTGATCACTTCCCTATATGCATTACATGGTCCAAGAAAGGAGTAAAAATTCCAAAAGTTAGCCACAAAACTATAACTTACAGAAATTTCTCACACTTTAACAGTAACGTCTTTCTACAGGATCTTCTTAATTCACATCTAAGCAATGTTTATCAAATTACTGATCCCAATTTAGCCATTGAATATTGGTATTCTATTTTTTATAATATTTACAATAAACATGCTCCATTACAAACAAAAAGAGTTAAATACAAAACAAAACCACCTTGGCTTACCGACAAAATACAGAAACATATATATCATAGGGATTATCTATTAAAGAAAGGTTTCCGAGATGATTATAAGAAACAAAGAAATTATGTAACTTCACTTTTACGGGCTGAGAAAAAAAAGTATTTTGAAGAGCTTCTTAAAAACAACAGGGACAATAGATGTATTTGGAAAACTATTAACCAGCTCACCAAAAAAAGTTTTAATAAAAACTCAAACATTCACTGTGATATATCTGCTGATAAATTAAATCTTCATTTCACATCTGTTGTTGACCAACTAATCTTTAAGGACAAATCAAAAGAAAATGACTTGAAAAAATTGAAAGCTTTCTGCGACAGTAAGAATATTCAATCTAAAATTGAAATAAAACCTATTACAGTCAATGAAGTATTCACTGCTTTAAATCATCTGAAACAATCCTCAACACGTGGGCTCGATGGACTAGATGGGAAAATTCTTAAACTATCCGCATCAATTATAGCAGAAACACTTACATATGTCTACAATCTTTGCATAAGCAAAAACACCTTCCCTAAACTCTTAAAACAGGCAAAAATTATTCCTTTACACAAATCTGGCAATACCTCAGAACCATCAAACTACAGACCAATAGCAATATTATCCACTCTTTCAAAACCATTAGAACAGCACATTTACAAATGTTTACTTGCCCACTTAAACAAACATAATCTATTACACCCAAATCAATCTGGTTTCAGAGCAAACCATTCATGCCACACCACTCTTGTTAAACTGACAGATAAATTGCTGCTTAATATGAATAAAAAAAGAATTCACAGGTATACTCTTTATTGATTTTGCAAAGGCTTTCGATGTTATTGACCACAGGCTACTACTACGGAAGCTTGCAGTCTACAAACTATCTCCTAGTATCCTCAAACTGATTTCATCTTTCCTATCTGAGAGACAGCAAAAAGTATATCTAAACAACACTTCTTCAAGTTTTCTTCTAAATAACTTTGGTGTACCGCAAGGATCAGTGCTTGGTCCCTTGTTGTTTCTTTTATATATAAATGACCTGCCATTAACTATTAAAGTACAAAATGAACTATTTGCAGATGATACAACTCTTTATACTAGCCACAAAAACCCTCTCCAAGTATGCCAAAGTTTACAAGAGAACATAGATATTATTGTCGAATGGACACAAATTAACCATTTGGCCCTTCATCCAGGTAAAACGAAATTCATGCTCTTATCAACAAGACAAAAACGTCAAAATCTTAACATAAACCTACCTCCTATTTATATCAACAATGTCAGAATTGAAGAAGTTTCTAATCACAAAATTTTGGGAGTAACGATTGATAATAATTTGTCTTGGTCTGTACATATACGTAACTTAACAAAGAAAATTGCCTCCAAAACATATCAGTTAAATAAGATTAAACACTGTCTTAATCTGAATGCAAGAAAAATATTTTTTCATTCATTTATTCAGTCTAGTGTGGATTATGCATCTACACTATGGGACCTAGCCAGTAATAACCTATTCAAACCATTAATCAGTATTCATAAACGAGCTGTCAAAATAGTAATAGATAAGTCATCTTCACTGACATTTTCAGATTACAAAAATGTAAATATTCTGCCTCTCAAAACAAGATTGTTGTTAAATAAAGGTGTACTAATGCATAAAATCCTTCATGGTAATGCCCCATCTTCCTTAAGCAGCATGTTCAGTATAAACGACTCTCGACATTCACATAAAATCAACCTCCCTTTACCAACCATTACTCTGTTTAAATCAAGTCTAATATATTCTGGGAGCTGGTTTTGGAATAGACTCCCAACCTTTCTAAAATATGAATCAAAGTTTTCAAGATTTAAGTTTTTGTTGTATGATTTTCTGATGACTCATGAAAATGTCACTCTGCTTTCACCACAAATGTTTTGATACCACTAGAAATCTCAATTACATGAATTTTTTCCTCGGATAGTACAGTTAGTTTCTGTTGTTATGCATTTCTGTTATTTTATTATTATTATTATTATTATTATTATTATTATTATTTGTTTTTTGTTTGTTTGGGGGTTTTTTGTGTGTTTTTCATTGTTCATATATACATTTAATCTGTCTCTGTCTCTATGTCTCTGTCTGTCTGTCTGTCTGTCTGTCTCTGTAATGTTTTTCTATTTCTTGCTTGCCTTTCGGTGTGTGTGTGTGTGTGTGTGTGTGTGTGTGTGTGTGTGTGTGTGTGTGTGTGTGTGTGTGTGTGTGTGTGTGTGTGTGTGTGTGTGTGTAGGGGGGATCGGGAGAGAGAATGAGTACTACTTTCTTTGGATTTTTGTGACTATGCATGTTTTTCCCATGATTTTTTTCCCTCTTGTTATTAAGCTTTTTTTTTTTATGCTCGTTTTTCTATTTCTATTTCTTATTCGTTTGTTTTTGTTGTTTTTTTTCCCGAGGGCTGGATGTTAAAAAAGCATGTAGTGCTTAATCTATTACCCTCTGAAAAATAAAATTTGTTCAAAAATTTGTTCAATTTGTTCATGCACACAGAACATCTTGCACATGTTAAAATCCATTGTGCTATTCAGAAGAGTAGGCCATTGTGTGCCGTTGGGAATGGATGACAAAATTGACAAAACTGCATACACACAGGGACTGGATGTAAAAAAAAAAAAAAAGCACATGAGTACTTATTCCATTATCCAAGGCGTACTTATTCCATTACTATAGGTGGATCGGTGGTCTAAGTGGTCACGCGCCTTGCCTAGAAAGCAAAAAGTCCGGGTCGGAGTGTGCGGGGTTCGTACCCCGTTTGGACCCAAAACTTTTTCCCCATCCATTAGACCATGATGGTGGTCTGGGCGCTAGTCTTTCGGATGAGACGATAAACCGAGGTCCCGTGTGTTACACATCACTATTTAGCGCACGTAAAAGAACCCACGGCAACAAGGGGGTTGTCCCTGGCAAAATTCTGTAGGAAAAAGCCACTCTGATAGGGAAACAAATACACTTGCATGCAGGAAAAAGAAAAAAAATGGGTAGGCGCTGCACATGTGGCGACGCACTCTCCCCGGGGAGAGCAGCCCGAATTTCACGCAGAGAAATCTGCCGTGACATAAAGTGGTACAAAATACAAAATATAAAAAAATCCTTGAAATAAAAGAACAAAATACTTTTAAAATATTAAAATAAACACACACACTCACACACACACACACACACACACACACACACACACACACACACACACACACAGAACAAAATTAAACGGTTGCTGGCACAAGCTTTCAGGAACAAATAAGTTCAAAGACAGCAGTTTTGGTGGAGTGGAGTCAGTACTGATGTTAACTCCAGGGGGAACATTCCCTTGGAGCAGAGTCTCCGCCCAGGAAAATAGGTGTAAACCATTGTACCATAACACAGAGATGTCCATACATACTTGTAGGCACAATGGTACATTTCTGTTTGGTGTCACTTTGAACATACAAGCACTACTTTCTGTACAGGTGCATGAGCGCTATGAAGGAACTGAGGTGAGTAATTTCAGATTGGGATTACATTCTTCCAAGGGGATGGATAGCTCAGTGGTCAGAGCACTCACTTTCCCAAAGCTAAGGTTAAGCAGCATCGAGCGTGGTTACCAATTGGATGGATGACTGCGCGCCTTGGCTTCAGTACAGTCACCTAGCTGTCAATGGGTACCTGCCCTCTTTAGGGTCAGGGAAGGTAAAGCAGTGAGGGAGAGGAGATGGATGCCGCCCTCAATATGCTGGCAGCTAGAGAAGCTGAGGTCTCTGATGCCTCACTCCCCTACAACCGCATAGGTTATGGGACATCTTTACCTTTACCTTTTACCTTACATTCTTCCAAAGTTCAAAGTCTCTTTTCTTCTCTTCACACTCTTTATTTTTTATCTCTGGGTCTTTCTTCTTGCCAAATTTATTTTTAAAACAGATTTCTTTGAAGCCTGCAAGTTGTGTAAAGTGTAACTGATAATCTTTTTATTTTTTTTTTTTGCTGCCTTGTCTTCTGTGATGTCCCCGTACTGCTGTTCCCACACCCCTCATTTCAATCTCCCCGCTACAGCCATACCCTGATTTGTTGTGTCTCATCCCCGGGATCGGCAGTCCACAGGGAGCACATCAATACTAGGCCACCGTGGAGCCACCAGCCAGAGGGGCCCTGCACTTCTGCTGGGTCACTTTGGTGGTGTTCAGTGGTGCCTGTTCTCAGCTAACACACGTAGGACACCACCTACTAAGCCCCCTACTAACGGCAGTATTAGCTCAGTTGCGGAGCCAGACTGAGTGAGTCACCCACCTGAGATAGCGACCACCACAACGTCTCTCCAATAACTGTCTCCCCATGAACCTCCAACCCCAAAGGCTTTGACACAAATTCACCACAGGCACAGAAGCGTATGGGGAAACTGAATCTGAGGTCACCATGAGACCAGACCAATGGGGGCTACTGAACCAGAGGCAATTTTTATTATTGCATGATGATCAATGGTGATGGGAATGATGTAATGATGCTGCTGTGGAAGTGCATCTGCTTTGAGACTACTTCACAGGGCTGTACTCTACGCTTACTGTCATAATATATCCCGGCGTCAACCAGGCCCGAGAGATACAGACACCTGCAGTGTTGGTCAGGTAATTAGAGCAACACTCTCAAATTCACATCCGTAAAGTGGATGAAGCTCAACTGCGTGGTCCCAGTCTCCCCACTGAGCCCACAGTACACTCACTCTGGGTAGGAGCCGGCTAGAGTCCGAACTCAAACCCGCGACCTTCCAGTCCGAAATCCAAGGCACTAACCACTGTGCCAAGGCGGCTGGTTGTAGCTGATAATCTGTCTGGAGGAGTTTTGGACATAGTCTTCCTCAAGTGAGGATAAACTGTAAAGCATGTAATGTGCACAGGGCACACTTCAAAGATCAAGAAAACCAATGGCATAAAGGTTGACTGTCTCGATGTAGTGCTCTAACAAATTTATGTTTACTCTTGAGACAGTGCTCTACTTATTTTTATATTTGAAAACACACACACACACACACACACACACACACACACACACACACACACACCACAATCCACCACAACAACAATGAAAAGCTTGCTGGCACAAATAAGTTCAAAGACTGGAGTTTCACTTTTACACAGATAATATCCATTGTTAAACAAAACAAACCAACCACTTCCATAAATCCCACTGAAGAATACTTTCCAAAGCAATGAAACGATCTCCTCTTTCAACAAACTTTATTGAAAATCAACAAATCCTGGAATGATAAGAGTGCTTTTAAACACAATTATATGAAAGTATGTACCACACACGCGCATGCACGCACGCACACATGCACACAGGAAGGCACCATGACATGTACACAGCCATACACACACATACACACATACACACATACACAGAGAAAAAATGCATGAAAGAAAAATAAAATATCAGCTTAATCATCTGCTCAAAATTTTAAAAATTTGTTCTGTGAAACAAATATTTGACAAATTTTGATATCACCACAAATAATATATCACAGGCATAGACAATTTAAAATGCATGTGAACAGCTGTAAACAAGCAGTAATCTTCTGATAAACTGTTTTTTTTTTAATGATGAGCTTCTGAATGCCTGTGACCTAAACATTTGAATAATCAATATCAACAAGCATTTGAATAATCAATATCATCAAGCATTTGAATAATCAATATCACCAAGCATTTGAATAATCAATATCACCAAGCATCTGAATGATTCAAAACAATCACCAAGCATCTGAATGATTCAAAACAAATACCAAGTGTCTGAATAATTAAACATAATCACCAAGCATCTGAATAATTTAAAATAATATCCAAGCATCTGAATAATTTAAAATAATCACCAAGCATCTGAATAATTCAAACAATCACCAAGCATCTGAATAATTGAAAAATAATCACCAAGCATTTGAATAATTAAATATAATCACCAAGCATTTGAATGATTCAAAACAATCACCAAGCATCTGAATAATTTAAAATAATCATTAAGCATCTGAACAATTTCAAATAATCACCAAGCACTTGAGCAATTCAAAACAATCACCAAGCTTCTTAATATTCAAAAAAATCACCAAGCATTTAAATAATTAAAAATAACCACCAAGCATTTGAATAGTTTAAAACAGTCACCAAACATCTGCACGATTATCACCAAGCGTATGAATAAAATTACATAATTAGCAAGCCTCTAAAGCCATTACCAGCTGTTGCAAAGCATCTGAATCACTACCAATGTTGATCATCAGAATGACACGCTGATGCTGAGTGTCTACATAAGCTGTCACTCAGCATATGATTAAAAAGATTTTTTTTAATTTTTAAAAAAGGGGAAAGAAAGAAATAATAAAACAAATAAGGAAGCAAAAAACACATGTCACTTGAAGTGTATTTTGAAGTGTGCTTCAGTCTTATGACTTTTTTCGTTCACTTCATATCAAATTAATAAATACAGCCTGTGTACTCAACATTCCTGGTCACATGCAACAGATGTTATTTTCTTTTAACAGAGAGAAAAAAATGTCAGTAGAACACTGTTGTTGTTTTTTAAAACAACAACAAAACACACATAACTCCCAATAAGATGTAGAATGCCAGTAATAACAATTTACAATAAAAACAAAGTAACATGCCTCACAGTGAAAGAAAAGAAAAACAACTTGCTGTTTGGTAAGCCTGAATAGCATTAAAATCACATATCTATCTATCCTATCCTATCCATCCCTTAGTCTGGCAACACACCCATGAAGACTTGACAACCAGCTCCCTCCATTCCTCTCTCTGTTCCGCCTTTCTCAGGGTTTTGTTGAGTTCTAGGCCTGTCCATTCACTGATATTGTCCTCCCATCTCTTCTTTGGTCTGCCTCTTTTTCTTCCTCCTTGGACAGTGCCCTGCAGTATTGTTTTTGCTAGTCCTTTTGGCAAGATCAAAATCACATATAGCTACATATAACAAATACAAAACCTGGTGAAAAAAAAGCAAATGGCTTAAAAGATGGTTGAAGACCAAAGAATGATCTGCAGGAGGGACTGTGGCACATACATGGATTGAATGGAAAAGGGACTGAGCTGTTATTTTCTTATGATCTTGCCATATAGGCACCATACTGCAACTTCAGAGAAACACACACACACACACACACACACACACACACACACACCTCTCTCTCTCTCTCTCTCTCTCTCTCTCTCTCTCTCTCTCTCTCTCTCTCTCACACACACACACACACACACACACACACACACACACACACACATACACACACACACACACACACACACACACACACACACACACACACACACACACACACACACACACTAGCACATGCACACATGCGTTTCTAAAGCACATGAAAAATATTAAAACTGTACAGGTATGCTATAATTATATATTACTAATTAGATTCCTGATTTGCAACAAAAATACTTGAAACCAGCAAATGAATCAATTCAAACCAACAACAAAGATACAGGAAACAGCCCCTTTTGCTAAATTATTAAAATGCCAACATTTTCTCTTTTTTTTTAACAGTGATGGGAACAATCCCATTCAAGAACACCAAAAATCAGGTGTTGTATTGCTCAGGAATATGCATCAGGCACAAGGTTGTACACAGTACAAACAAAACTCACAAACCCCAGTCAAAAAGAAGTATACACATGTACAGCAATCAAGTCCACCCTACTGCACTGCTTTCAGTAAAACTTAACTACAACTGAAGACTTCAGACATGAATTGATAACAACCCCATACCTGTCCCTTCTGTAAGAAGTATAATAATAATAATAATACATGGAATTTATATAGCGCTATATCTTGTAAAAACAAATCAAAGTGCTTATGCAAGTATATTGCAACAGGAGAAAAAAAATTAACAACAATTAACAACAGACTCTTCGTAGCTAATAATAAACAACAATTGCAAAGGGAGAAAAAATATTAACAATTAACAACCAACAGACTGTTCTTAGCTAATAATAAACAACAATTGCAATAGAAGACGAAAATTAACAAAGATTAACAGCCAACAGACTCCTCTTAGCTAATTATCAACAACAATGGCAACAGGAGAAAAAAATTGTAAAACAACAAAAACTTGAACACAATATCAATGAGCTGATGTCTGACATCACTGATGCATGCTGGGTATCTTCCCTTTCCATGACTTGGTGACCTGACACAGACTACAGGATTCCTTCACGTACTCATTTCATCCTGTACCATGGACACAGGCTAAGGAAATCAAGGCACTAGCAGGTCTGCACGTATGTGATGTGAACGACTGAAAAACAAACCTGTATCTTTGATGTACCAGGGAATATGCAGAAGCTTGACAGCAAAAACTGTTACAGGACACTAAAGAGGTGGGAATATTCTGGTTAATGTGCTTAGTGGTCACGATAAACACAACAGACCATGATATCATGACTGAATAAAACTTTACATAAATAGATATGACAATGCAAACAATTGATAACAACATGACAGTAAATTATGGCCAAAACTGCTAAAAAGCACAGTAAAAAAAAAAAATTTTTTAATAAAAAAGCAAAAAAAAAAAAGCCCAAGGCTGGCAAAAGCATTGCTGACAGACCTCAATTGGTGTATCCAGAAAAGCAGAACCACCATTTTACAAAACATGTCATCTGAAACTGCATGGCGCCTTTACTGCTAGGAATCAAAATTGAGGGAATCCGAACCATAATTCATGATAAAGCAAAAGCCAAACTTCTGAAAACAGGGACCATACTTTACAATCAAAGTCATTTTAAACTACCCCATTTTTTGGTACAAGAAATCAAAATTTACAACTATAAGACCATAATCTTATTCATGATAAAAACTATCTGAAGTTACTCTTTGAGTACAAGAAACCAAAATTAAAATAGTACCATAATTTACAATGGAAGTCTAAAACTACCTGCTCAGTAACCAAAAAAAACAAACAATTTAAACAGGCAAGACTTTGACTATAGTTCATAATAAAAGGTATCTGAAAAAAAAAATCCATTTTTGTTTAAAAACAACAACAACAGAATGTTCCCCACTAAACCACTGTATACTACCGATGATCAAAGTCAGCAGTCACTGGAGCTCTCTGGTTCATCTGGCCTGATCAGATCTCATCAAAGTAATCGATGTGAGCTCCACTCTCAAACTGGTTTTTCTCCAGGATCTCTATCAGTCTGGCAGTGCTCTGGTCACAAGTCAGCAGCTTCTTCTCTTCTGTGACACCTGGACACAGAGAGAGAGAGAGAGAGAGAGAGAGAGAGAGAGAGAGAGAGAGAGAGAGAGAGAGAGAGAGAGAGAGAGAGAGAGAGATTTGATTTGATTTGATTTGATTTATTCTTTTATATCAAGGATAATGGAATAAGCACTCTTGTGCTTTTTTACATCCACTCCCCGTGTGTATGCATTTTGTAAATGTCATCTGTTCCCACCGGCACACGATGGCCTACTCTTACAAAAAGCGGAACAGGATTTAACGTGTGCGCAAGATGTTCTGCATGCGTTTGCACACGGGGCCTCGGTTTAAAGTCTCATCTGAAGGGAGAGACAGAGACAGAGAGAGACAGAGAGAGACAGAGATACAGAATAAATGAAAAAATGACTATGACTGTTATTGTTGCGCGTTCCCCAGCTTAACACTCTGGGGTCACCCAGAATGTGCACTCTGACTCACTCATCCCACCTGGGAATCACTGTAAGATTAAAATTGCACACTGAATGGGAAGTTTGCGTGTGACTGTCTTCAAGTACCTCGACATATAGGCAGCCATACTCTGACTTCAGAGGATTTTTTTCTCCTTTAATTGACTGACAGCAATCTCAACACATTTTACAACTTGACATTTTGGTGTAGACCTTGGCAATCAGCTCACATCAATAACTGAAACAGCTTTTGGCCTGGGCCAGAATGAGTTTTGATATCCCAGGATAAAAATTAATTTAGGCAGAATCAGGGAGTTGACTACCGTTCGGCGTAGGGAGAGGACGTGCGCTGAAGCTCTCTCCGCTTGACCAGCATCCCGCACGATGACCAGTATTTTTCCGCTGGTGTGAGATAGCCGGGAGATCGGGACAGCATGTTGTTTAGTTCGTGAGTGAAACTTGGAGAAGAGAGTGGGGGCAGTTTGCAGTTTCATTGCTCTGAAATTTGCAAAGTTTTCGGAAGAGAGGAAAAAAAAAAAAAGACATTGCTGATGTCAACAGGTGTGGACAGGTGCACCATCAAAAAAGAAAGAGGAAAAGAAAACGCCGCACAGTGGTGGTAAGTGCATTGCCAGAAACCTCCAAGAAGTGCGATAGGAAGCTTTGTAAAATGATTGTGCACTATGTATCATGAAAAAAAAAAAACTGGCGGCGGAATGATTTAGTGATGGGTGTAAGTAGTAGTAGTATGCACTGAAACAGGAGGAGGGAGAGAGGGATTTGAGGAAGGGAAAAAAGAAGGAAGGAAAAAAAAAAAAAAAAATCTGCCGTACGCGAATTCAAGTCTTCAAGACTAAGGAAAGGGTTACGGTCGGAGAACTTGGCGACCAACGTACTATCAAATAAGTTTATGAGGGGCATATCTTTAAAAAGGGGAAAGCCAGGAGGGTGAAATTTGTGATTTATATACTTCTGAAATAAGGAAAAGGAGGAGGGGGGAAAAGAAGAAGAAAAGAAAAGAAAATAGCGGTGTGAAGATGTGCGGCAGGTAAGGGAGGACGATCGGAAACGCAAGTGAAGGTGGGGAGGTGAGGGGAGGGAGCGACAGTCGGGACGGCAGGTGGCGGGTGAAGAGACTCAGTCAGTGAAAATGACCAGCACTGTTAGTAAATATTTTCCTAATAAGAGCGGAACCAAGGACAGCGCCAAAAGAAAGCAATCGTCAACATCTTCCGCCAGTGACTCAGGGTTGAGTCCAAGATCTGCTGGTGGCAAAAGAAAAACAGGACAAGAAGAAACACAGACTGGACTGGGAGCAAAACGACGACGGGGACATGGATGCTTCGGACACACTACAAGACATCCGCAAAAACATGTGCACTAAAGAAGACATTAAAAAATTAAACGAAGAAATGATAAAGATGGTGACAGCCATTTCAAATCGAATGGAAGTGATAGAAGGTGCAATGTTCGAGTTGCAATCCAGGAATGATCACCTCACCGCCGAGGTAAAGAAACTGAGGGAGGAAAATAAGGACCTACGTTGTGAGCTTCAGCACCAAGAAAAGGAAACGGACAAAATCAAGAAAGCTGTGAACGATAACGAACAACATGGGAGACAGTGGAATGTACGGGTGTTTGGGGTGGGGGAAAAGCAGGGAGAGACAACAGAGGATTGTATTAAGGAATGCATCAATATATTCAACAACAAGGTGGGGGTCAAGACCACACGAGCGGACATCGACATAGCCCATCGGACAGGGGGGAGGGGGCAGAGTGGAAAACCTCGGCCGGTCATTCTCCGCTTCGTTTCCAGATGTCAGCGGGGCATGGTTTTGGCTGACCGCCGTAAGCTCAAGGGAACTGGCATAACTGTCTCCGAAGACTTAACTGTAGTAAATTACCAGCTCCTTAAAAAAGCTATGGACCATTCGGCCACATTAGCCGCATGGTCTTCAAACGGCAAGATTATTGCAAAACTTAAAAATGGAAAAGTTCTCAAGCTTGACGTGGACTCTGATGTCGATACAGTGCTGAGGAGAGAAATGACATAGATTGGTACGCTGCTGCGGAAGCTTGTTCCCTTTCTTCCCTTTTTTTTTTTTTTTTTTTTTTTTTTTATTCTTTTTCCTTAGCTTGTTTGGCTGTCACATAGATCCCAGTAATCATAACCCTCCGCCCCCCCCCTTTTATATATATGTTTGATATTATATATATATATATATATATATATATGGTATGTATATATATATATATATATATATATTTTTTTTTTTTTTTTTTTTTTTTTTAACCCCCCCCCCAAAAAAAACGTGTATGTGTGTGAATATACGTGTGTGTGCGAGTGTGTGTGTGTGTGTGGGTATATAATGTTTATTTGTATGTGTGTATACATGTATATATGTATGTACAGATGTGCGTGTGTGTGTGGGGGGGGGGGGGGGTATGCATGTGTAACTGTACATGCATACACAGGCTTCTGAACTTCGCAGTCTTGTTTACAATGTCTCTCTTGCTCGTTGACTTGGACAGATAGGAATGGTTTTTTTGTTTTTCCTTTTTAAATAGAAATTGAACACGTTTGAGTTTGATGAAAAACTTTAATGGTCCTCCCCTTTAGCACAAAATTTAAGATTCAATATTTAGTCCATTTTTGGCCCTTCAAGAGGCATGGGGATTTCGGTGGACAAAATCCACTGTGACATACGTGGTTAGCATTGACAGAAGGGTTTAGGTGCAGTCAGCCCTCTCACCAGTCATACCACTCCGCTCCCGCTATGAATTTGTTCAGCTGAGGAAGTACTTTTTTCAGAAGAGAAGAAAAAAAAAGGAAATGCTCGCAGATGCACACAAATTATGGAAGGGTGCAAGCAGTCGTGCGTATGCTTGCGTGAGCACCGGTGCATTAGCAAACATACACTGTGCCCGAGCGCATACTAAGCGAAACTATTTGCCACCTGACTGTTGTGCAGCCATTTCTGCAGATGTCATGATGGTTACAGTGTACTGGGTATAAGTTTATTGCTGTATCTTGTCCTACCTGCAACTCCCTTGTGGGGATGCCGGGGGCTCTTTCAGAGTGATTTTTTTTTTTTTTTTTTTTTTTTTTTTTTCTGGCGACCGGGTGGTGAGATTTGGACATCGGGATAGGCATGGGATATCCATTCTGCAGTGATGTTTGCCCATGTAGCATCCTTTATGTACATCTTTGTACTTTGTACTTTCACATGTTTGTTTTCCTTTTTAACGGTGTTTTCCTCTTAGTTTGTTTGTAATCTGGGGATGATAGCTAAAGCGGAATGGCTGGCGTCCTCAACACAGTCTGGCTTGTTTGCCTTTTGGAATGTGGTGGTTTGGCATTGTGTCGTCTGATGCTGTTGCTTTTTCAGATGGACGGTGTTGGATGTTTAAAAGGGTTGTGAAGTGCTGGTTTTGAACCTGGGGTTTGAAAGCCGCTGGAGCCACTGAGGCTGAGTGGGGTGACAGACAGCCCTGATGTGACTTTGGTGGCTGGTAGGCTATAAACAATATTATGGTTGTGGTCGTACTTGAAAGGGTTATATTGTCGTTTTCATATTGTTTACGTAATACTTACTAGTATGTATACCTTCTATTTCTGCTTTTTTCGAGCTGTCCTTTTTCCGATTTGAATGTGAATTGGTGTTTATCAGTCTCAATTATATGTGATTATAGGAGCAAAGTTTAACTCGATAAGGGGTTGCCTTAGTTATGTGCAGGGCTGCAAATAGTATCGATTGAAATAAGAATATTGTTGGTGTAAAGTGCACGTGTATGTGTGTGTGTCCGTGTACGTGTGTATGTGTGCGTGTTGCGCGCGCGCGCGCGTATGGTGGTGTGTGTGTGTGTGTATCTGTGTGTGTCTAAATTATAAGTGATTATAGGAGCAAAGTTTAAATCGATAAGGGGTCTCCTTAGTTATGGGCAGGGCTGCAAATAGTATCGATTGAAATAAGAATATTGCTGGTGTAAAGTGCGCGTGTATGTGTGTGTGTCCGTGTACGTGTGTATGTGTGTGTGTGTGTGTGTGTTGCGCGCGTGCGCGCTGCGCGCGTGCGCGCGTATGTGTGTGTGTGTGTGTGTATCTCGTGTGTGTGTATGTGTGGTGTTGTGGTGTGTGTGTGTGTGTGGTGTGTGTGTGTGTGTGTGTGTGTGTGTGATGGTAAAACTGGGGATACTGGAGTGGGCACAGGGCCCGATGCTGTGATGAGACTTATCCAGGTGGCATTCTTTGTGGGTTTCGGCCTGTCATCTTTCTATTTTTGCTGTCCTGTTTTCTTTTTTGTGATTGTATATAAACGATGAATTGGACAAGATGGCTGACACCTCCGGTACAGCATGTGTTTGGTTAAGAGTTTGAATGTTGAACTGACACACTTTTGAAAGTCCTTTTTTTTAGGACAGCGATTCATGTTTTGAGGGGATGGGTGCCTGTTGGATATTGGAATTAGGACGAATATTGGTGTGATTTTTTTATGCTTTTCCCCAATTTGATATATAATACCTTTTTGATTTATTTTATCATTATGCTTTCAACTTTTGCCAATTTAAAGGGAAGGAAGGGAAAGACTAGGGTGTATTACCACCTGTATTGGCTGCATGAACGTAGATAAACGCACTGATGGGTGTACGAGTAGGCATACACTGACACAAACAGAAAAAAATGAAAAGAAAAGAAATATATACACTAGGACACATATGCTTTTCACAAAAATTTAAGCTGAATATAAACAAGCATTCTTTGAAGAAAAGGTGTTCGCGCTGCAGTGATAGAGACTTGGCTCTTCCTGACTGTTAGTATGGTTCGCAGCAACCCTGCTTTTGCGGTCCCCCCCCCCCCCCCCCCCCCCCCCTCTCTCTTTTTGGGAGCATGACATGTACATGTCCCGTGATCCTGGCCCGATAGTCAACAACAAGTACTTCACTGATCGATTGTTTTTGTTTGGTTGGTTGGTTTTGATTTTGGTGGGTTTTTTGGTTTTGTTTTGTGGGTTTTTCGTTTTAAACCTGTTTTATAGTTTGTGTGGTTTTTTTTTTTTTTTTTTCTTCGATTGTTAGTCTTTTTTTCTGAACTGATATGGACATTTTTGTACAAGGGTGTTTGTGTACATGTTTGGATTCTTTACATGGAGGTAACTCACAGCAGAGGAGTATAATTTGCTATGAAGAAAGGTGGGCACATAGCATTAGCAAACAAGCAGAAAATACTATGTTAAACTCGCATGACAAGCATGGCTGATATAATTATTTCATCCTTGAACTGCCAAGGCCTTGGAAACTTTCATAAGCGTAAAGATGTTTTCCAATTTCTAAGACAAAAACAACACTCAATATATTTACTGCAAGATACTCACTTCACACAAAAAACAGAACGTCAGATAAGAGCTGAATGGGGATATGAATGTATTTTTGCATGTAATAACTCTAGATCACGAGGTGTAGCCATTCTCCTTAATAACAATTTTGAATTTAAAATAAGGAAAATAATTAAAGATTATCAGGGAAATTACATTATCTTAGTGTTAAATACTATGGGAACAGAGTTAGTGTTGGTAAATGTATATGGACCAAACAGAGATGAACCAGTCTTTTTTCAAAATATACAAACAAAGATAGAAGAACTTAAAATTCCTAACATAATAATAGCAGGGGACTGGAACCTGGTTCTAAATCCAAACCTTGATTATTACAATTATAAACATATTAATAATGTTAAATCACAAGAAACGGTTTTGGGAATGATGTCCAAACTTGAATTGGTCGATATTTGGAGAATGCTAAACCAGGAAATAACTAGGTACACATGGAGAAGACCAACCCCATTGCAGCAAAGCCGACTGGATTTTTTTCTAGTATCTGACACTCTTATTAATAAAGTAAAAGATACAGACATCCTGTTTGGATATAGGAGTGATCATTCGATGATAACGTTGGATATTGCTATTAAAAAACAAGAAAAGAAAAAAGGCTTCTGGAAATTTAACTCATCTTTACTCAAAGACAAAGACTATGTTAAACAAGTTAACCATACGATCGAAAGAGTAAAGAGGCAGTACGCTCTACTTCCTTATGATCGAGAGGCCATAGACGAAATACCTAATGACCAAATTCAATTATCAGTTTCAGATCAACTATTTTTAGACACATTGATTATGGAAATAAGAGCAGACACAATATCTTACGCTATCAGAAAAAATAAAGACAAGAATATTAACGAAGTAAAGCTGGAAAACGACATTCAAAATTTAGAACAAAAATTGAACTTAAATGAAGAGGATATGAAAATTATCGTGGAGAAAAAAGAAGAACTCAGCAGACTTAGAAAAACCAAAATAGATGGTATTCTCCTAAGATCTAGGGCGAGGTGGGCTGCTCAGGGAGAAAAGGTAACAAAATATTTCTGCTCCTTGGAGAAAAGAAATTTTGTAAGCAAACAAATGTTAAAATTAAAAACAGATCAAGAATCTGTCTTAACTAACTCGGGGGATATTTTAGAAGAAACCAAAACATACTATAAGAAACTGTACTCTAAAAGATCAATAGGTGAATGTAATTTAGACAGTTTTAAAAACAACTTGCCCAAACTCAGTAAAGAAGAGTCAGAACAGCTTGAAGGACTAATTACCCTAAAAGAGGCATCTGAGGTTTTAAAAAAGATGGACAATGATAAAAGCCCAGGAACGGATGGTATAACAGTAAACTTTTTCAAATTCTTTTGGAAGCAGCTAGGTCAGTTTGTAGTTAGATCTTTAAATGAAGGTTTCTATAAAGGAGAAATGTCCTTAACACAAAAAGAAGGCATCATAATTTGTATACCTAAAGGAGATAAACCTAGAGAGTATTTAAAGAATTGGCGACCGATTTCTCTGTTAAATGTTACATACAAGATAGGATCAGCATGTATTGCAAATAGAATAAAGACTGTATTACCAATTTTAATTAACGAAGATCAGTCAGGATTTATTAAAGGGAGATATATAGGAGATAGTTTGAGAACAATATATGATGTAATAGATTATTTGGAAGCTAAGAATTTGCCAGGGCTGTTAATTTCAATTGACTTCGAGAAGGCGTTTGATTCTGTCCGCTGGACTTATATGCATAAGGTGCTTCAGGAATTTGGTTTTGGAAAGGCAATACAGAGATGGGTCTCGTCCTTCTACAATAGAATACAATCATATGTTACAGTCAATGGAAAGGTATCATCGAGTTTTTGTATAGAAAGAGGATGTCGCCAAGGCGACCCAATATCACCTTATCTTTTTGTTCTATGTGCCGAACTATTAGCTTGTAAAATTAGAGAAGATAAAGAAATTAAAGGGATAAAAATAGCAGACACTGAATTTAAGGTATGTCAATATGCAGATGATACTTCATTCACTCTAGAGGGTGACAGTAGATCGTATACAAGGTTATTCCAAACACTTGAAGCATTTGAATATCTATCAGGCTTAAAATTAAATTATGAAAAAACAATGAATGTTTGGCTTGGGAAAAAAAGAAACTCCCCCGTTGTTTACTTGCAGTCAAAGAAAATGGAATGGAATCCAAACCGATTCAAACTCTTAGGTCTCTGGTTTACTAATAATCTTGCTGACATGACTGAAATCAATACAAATGAGAAACTTTCAGAAATAAAAATACTATTTAATATATGGTGTCAAAGAATGGTTACGCCGTTAGGAAGAGTGGCAGTGCTTAAATCACTGATATTATCAAAACTGGTGTATCTGTGGATTCTGCTGCCAAACCCCCCAGACATAAGAATAAACCAGTTACAACAAATGTGCTATCGGTTTGTATGGGATAATAAAACAGACAAAATCCAAAGAAAATACTCAGTGCAAAACACTCTAAATGGTGGCCTGGGGATTCCACACATAAAAACATATCTTCAGTCCCTAAAAATATCATGGATAAGAAAACTGTACTTCCAGAAAGGCAAATGGGGAAAATAATACGTTACTTTTGTCCTGTTATTGACTCACTAGGTAGTTATGGTCCAAAAAACTTTGTGGGAAAGAGAGTAAACACCTTTTGGAAAGATGTGTTTTGCTCATACGAACTTTTTTGTAAACAAATCGACCTAAAAGAAAGTCAAGAACTAGCAGCTGAACCAATATTTTACAACGAAAAATTTAAAGTTGGCAATAGATCATTCTACTACAAGAAATGGATGCAGGGTGGCGTGTTCTTAGTAAAACATTTATTAAACGAAAATGGTGACTTTTTAAGTCAAGAAGAGTTGTCTCAAAAATTAGGATTTACGATAATTTTTTTAGAATATATGAGTTGTATAAGATCGATCAAAAAATACGCAACGAAAAGTAATATAACAATAGATACTAACATTAGCAAAGAAAGAACAAAAGCATTAAATAAAATAGCATCGGTAAATAAGGGATCAAAGTCTTACTACAATGTTATGATAGAAAAAAATGAAGTTGCTGACATCAAAGCGTTCGTAAAATGGAACAATTTTTTAAACAATAAAATTGTATGGGGAGATGTTTTGAAAAAAATTACCAGAATTAAAGAAATAAAGCTAAAATGGTTCCAGATCAAAATATGTCATAGAATCCTGGTGACAAATGGCATTTTAAAAAAAATGCAGGTTGTTAACAGTGACATGTGTAATTTTTGCAATACTGAAAAAGATACAATATACCACTATCTTTGGGACTGTCAATATTCTCAGGATTTCTGGAGAGAATTTACACATTTACTGGAAAGTAAATGCCAACATTGTACACAATTAACACTTAACCAGGAACTAGTTCTATTTGGAGAAGATCAGAAAACAAAAACTGATGAGATTCTAGATTTGTTATTGATACTAGGGAAATACTTTCTCTATAAATGTCGACTTAACAAAATAAAACCTGCCATCAATAGTTTCATGCAGGAACTGAAATACAGATACAAGTTAGAAAAATATATGCATTGCCTAGAAATGAGACCAACTGCATTCGAAGTAAAATGGTTTCCATACGCAAACCTTGTTGAAAATGGAAACACTGCTATTCATTGAAAAAAAAAAAAAGAGGATAATCTAGAAGTGTGATTCGGGGAGGAAAGGGGATGCTACATATAACATGCATTTGCTTTCCCACATAAAATATTAAAGTAGCTGTACACATTCACTCTATACTTGGTTTAATACATCTTTTTTGAGGCCTTGCTTCATTTGTAACAAAACTCTTTGTATATACTTTTTTCTGTTAAACTTGATTTTTGTCGTTATTGCTATTCTGTTACCTCTGTTCTAGTATTAATGAAGATACTCAAGATATATGTAACTCTACACCGTTTTTTTC
>CM060317.1:73830226-73862726 GCA_030674155.1 Stramonita haemastoma | reverse complement strand
TCTGTCATTCCCATGTCATGTGGATGTCTGCCATTCCCATGTCATGTGGATTTCTGTCATTCCCATGTCATGTGGATTTCTGTCATTCCCATGTCATATCTAGCATAGCCCTTGATTCCATAGACTGTGACTTTTCACTGGGCATTGTGCATACAGGCTTGTCTGTGAATTGCCATCATTCTGCCAGTCCTCCAGTCACACCCCACACACACCAGTCACTGAGCTTTTATTTCTGGTCTTCTCTTTCTGAAATTCCGGTTCGTTTATTTTAATTTATTTTATATTATTATTATTACTTTCTTATATTTGCCAATATTGTTGTTAGTTCGATTGGACAATATCTATATAACGTGTGTGATTGTGTCTTTTGAGTACTATTGAAATTGTTGTGTCTTGAGTAACTATTGAAATCCTTTATTTTTCTTTCCTTACATTTCATCATTCCCCCAGTGCCCTACTCCCATCCCCATTATTCACCCTTTATAAAGTTTGTATTTTTTGAGTAACTATTGAAATCATTCATTTTTCCCCTTACATTTCATCATTCCCCCAGTGCCCTACTCCCATCCCCATTATTCACCCTTTATAAAATTGATTCTTACCTTTTCTTTGCTACACATCATTGTTAGTTCCATTCGGTTATACAGCTATATACACTGTATGTGTATCCTTAAGTAACTTGAAATCAGCTTTTTTCTCTTCTTCTTACATTTCACCCTTCCCCTATTGAGTACCCACTCCCCCTTATTCCTATTTATCCCTAATCAATCTTCACCTTTTCCAGTTTTTAGACACATTATCACATTCCTAACAAAAATCAACACAAATAGATGCATTCAAGACTCAACACGTGGCCCTCAAAGGAAGGCCTACGAATTTGCCAATTAAATATAAATCACGCAGTTAATAAAATTGATGACATATCAACACTTATTAGAAACCATGGCAAACCATTTCACATACTAGGGCTATCTGAATCAAGACTTTCGAAACACATATTAGGACAGTGACTTATATATCCCAGGATATAAAATCATACGAAAGGATCCACAAAAGCAAAAAGAAACAGGAATCATCATATACATTAGTGAATCTATAACGTTCAAGCTCTCATCCATCTAGAACATTATGATGTAGAATCTGTCTGGCTTGAAGTCTCCATGAAAGGTTCACCACCTATAGCAATGGGATTCTGCTATAGGAATCCAGCAGAAAGAAAAAATTGGATAGACAGGTTTGATGCAATGATGAACGTAGTCCTATTAGAATCCAGGGAAGTGATACTACTAGGTGATTTTAACATCGATGTAACAAAAGTGAATAATGCATGGACGCAAATTACTAATTCATTCAACCTTCACCAACTAGTTAGTTTACCTACAAGAGTTACGCCAAATTCAAGCCTATAATTGACCACATTTACGTATCAAATCCTAAAAACATCATAGAAACATGTGTCCCTGTCTATAACTGCAGCGATCACTACCCTGTCTGTACTACTTGGTCTAAAAAAGGAACAAAAATTCCCAAACCTGGCCATAAAACCTTAACATATCGTTCCTTTGCTAAATTCAATGAACAGCTTTTCCTTTCGAACTAAGTAACTCTATGCTCTCAGAAACATTCAACATTACTGATCCAGACTTGGCTATCGATTTTTGGATAAAAACTTTCACTGAAATTTACAATGAACATGCTCCACTAAAAACCAGAAGGGTCAAACATGCCCCCAAACCGCCTTGGCTTACAAAAGAACTAGAGATTTCTTAAAAAAACATAAATATCATGAGGAGTCAAAAAGATTACGAAATGCCATAAACTCCCAGAAACGTCAAGAAAAAAAGAAATATTTCCAAGATTTACTATCTTCAAAACAAAACTCAAAAATTATTTGGAAGGCCATAAATCAAATAACAAACAAACAATCATCTTCAAAATCAAATGTAATCAAAGATGTTACTGCTGAACAACTCAACAATCACTTCATAAACGTTTCTACTAACGTTGTTAGCAATGATGATTCAAAATCCAATAACCTAAACACACTAAGACAATACTGCCAAGAAAAGCATATTCCTTCAAAACTCCACATACCATTTATTTCTATTTTTGAAGTCTATAGTTATCTGATTCACCTCAAACAATCCAGGACAAGAGGCCTCGATGGAATAGACAGCAGAATTCTAAAACTGTCAGCTCCAGTTATCACTGAGACTCTAACATATAATATATATATATATATATATATATATATATATATATATATATATATATATATATATATATATATATATATATAACCAATGTCTTGATAAAAACTATTTCCCCAATGCCTTCAAAACTGCTAAAGTGATCCCCATCTACAAATCTGGTGACACTTCAGATCCTTCAAACTATAGGCCAATCTCCATTATATCCCTCCTTTCAAAACCCCTGGAAAAACATAAATAAACATTTAGTCCATCATATAGACACTAACAACCTACTTCACCCTAACCAATCAGGATTCAGACAAAATCACTCGTGTCATACTGCACTGACTAGTCTCATAGACAATTGGCTATCAAACATTAATGAAAGTAAATTTTGTGGAGTATTATTTGTAGATTTCAAAAAGCATTTGATACAATTGACCACACACTTCTCATCAGAAAGCTAGACCTGTATAATCTATCATCAAATAGTCTAGAACTACTTGCTTCTTATCTTAAAAACAGACAACAGTGTGTCTCAACAACTACATCCCATCCAATCTAAAACCTATTCACTATGGAGTACCACAGGGATCAATACTAGGACCGATTCTCTTTTCATTATACATAAATGACCTTCCTCTACATATCAAATCCAAATGTGAACTATTTGCTGATGACACAACCATACATACGAGCCATAACGACATTGACTCTCTTACAACCACATTACAACAAAGCTGTAATGATCTTGTCAAATGGACAGAACTGAACCACATGTCTATTCACCCCCAAAAAACAAAATGCATGCTGATCACCACCAGACAAAAGCGACAAAATTTACCCCCAAACAGTTTCCAATCCACATAAGAAAAGAAGCAATCGAACAAACCTCTCATCACAAAGTTCTAGGAATAACAATCAATGAAAACCTCAGCTGGTTCTACCACATATCTCATCTATGCAAATACTTGTCCCAAAGAGTATACCAGTTGACTAAAATTAAACATTTCCTAGACTACCATTCAAAGAAATTATTTTTTCAAGCTTATATACAATCCTCAATAGACTATGCTTCAACCCTCTGGGATTCTGCCAGTGCAAACACTATGAAACCATTATTAAGCCTATATAAACGCGCTCTCAAACTTATCCTTCTGAAGAAAACAACCTTACTTGAAGTGGATTTCACTCAGTTAAGTATTCTCCCCCTACAACAAAGACTGAAATATAACAAAGTCATAATGATGTTTAAAATAATGGCAGGAGCTGTTCCCACATCCTTAAGAGATAAGTTCCCAATGAATCATTCCAGAAATACTGAAAAGCCAAGTGTCCCAATCCCAAGAATAGACTTGTTCAAGTCTAGTTTGCTATACTCAGGCCCTGTGCTGTGGAACTCCCTTCCCGATTCAATTAAACAGCACCAATCATTGACAACATTCAAAAATCGCCTTCAATTTCACTTGATGCATCAAAAATACTGAACCAGACTCATCCTGTTGGATATATACATATATATGTGTGTATGTGTATATATATGTGTGTATATGTATGTATATATATCTAATATATAATATATATATATATATCACCATATCCCTCTCCCTCTCTCTCTGTCTGTCCGTCTGTCTGTCTGTCTGTCTGTCTGTCTGTCTTGATGAAGGCTGTATTCATACTTATGTTTTCAATTTTATTCTGAAATTTGATTATCATTGAGCTTGATAAATTAATGTTATCTTAATATCTCAATGTTTTAAGTTTAGTTAGTATGTGTCTTTTAATTATGCTGTGTAGTTATTCATTTTTGTGATTACATAGGCTATTCACATAGATTGATCATTACAGTATATATAAACTATGTGTATTTTATCTACAATGTGAAGATGTTTATTTTTATAGTTATATTGAATTCGATTTGTGTGTAACTAGTTAGTGATCTCTCTCTCTCTCTCCTCTCTCTCTCTCTCCTCTCTCTCTCTCTCTCTCTCGTCTCTCTCTTCCTCTCTCCTCTCTCTCTCTCTCTCTCTCTCTCTGGGGGGGGGGGGGGGGGGGCCGATGACGTCAGGTGAAAGTGAAGACGCACTGAAATCGCTCTAGTATTTTTATGATTATTAACTAGTTTTTAAGTGGCTTTCGCTTTTCATTGTTTGTATAGTGTTAGATCAAGAGGATGGGCATATCGGTACAGGCGTACAGAGCAGTATGTGGAACATTTGCCGCAGTATATGTCCGTTTCATGTTGAAACGGGCAGAATTCAAATCTTCCACCAGAACCTCCATTCTGACGTTGAGAAGCCGGCGAGACGGTGTCATGTTGGGATTGACCCTCACCTATCTATTTTGGGGCGGGCTGTTATTGCGGTGTGGTGATGTCGAAACCAACCCTGGACCAACCACCCCTCCTGGATCCACTGGCCGCAAGCTGAGGCAGACCAGCTTGGTTGGTGGTGCTGGTGGACGGAGCACCTTTACTGGCAGAGCCTCCAGGACAACCAGAACGAGAGCTGATGTGACCGCTGATGTGACCACCAACACGCCTACCAACATACACCATGGCCAGGACTCCTCCTCTACTGCTGCTACTGAGGTACCATCCTTCAACACCATGTCGGCCAAAATCGAGAAAGTGGAGACCTTGATAAAAACTACCACTGACAGTCTCAATAATGAGATAAAAGTGTTGACAGACAGTGTTGGTGCTTTGAAAGAAGAACTGAGTAACCTGAAGCAAGAGTTAGACAACCTTAGGACTGAAAATGTAGACTTAAAACAGTCAAATTCAGGATTGAAGGATAGAGTTGAAAAGCTAGAAAAGAAATCAGAGGAGTTAGAAGGACAGTCAAGACGAAATAATGTGATTTTTCATGGGTTAGAAAAGAAAACTGATGAGACTGGAGCTGATTGTGAAAAGATTGTGAAAAATCTTCTGTCAGAAAAAATGGATGTAGCTGACATCAAGTTTGATAGAGTGCACAGGATAAACTCTAAACCCAACTCTCCTGTTATTGCTAGGTGCTGTTTCTTTCAAGATAAGCTTAGAATACTGAAGGCAAAGACTCGGCTGAAAGGTTCAAAGATTTTTGTAGATGAAGATTTTTCCCTAGCTGTTAGAGAAGTTAGACGCAAACTGACCCCATATTTAAAGAGTGCCCGAGCAGAAGGAAAAAATGTGAGAATGATCTTTGATCATTTGATCATTGATGGTGAAAAGGTGACCGTCAATGATCTAGGAAGAAATGAATAGCGTGTTGGCCGGCCCATACACAAAATCTGTCCATAGAGGCAATACACAGGGTAGGGACAAAAGTAAACGTACACCCTCAGTTAGATACTGACGTAATAGGCTCACGGCTTTGTGCTGTAAGCCTAGTGAGCGAGAAAGACACTGCGATGTGGAAGACACGGCGCGTGGCGTCGTTGTTGAAGGCAAAGGCGGGTTCGGACTAGGCCTAGGCCTAGCACAAGCTAAGCCTAACGATGAGTCAGCTAGATTTGGACAGTGTTCAAATAAAGATGATGATCATAGTACTGTTGAATACATTAGTTCCGCATCTTGTCATATAAATGAAATTGATGAAAGGGTCAGTCTATATAATGTGGTAGATCAATTGAATTGTGGTAATACGAATAGAACAAATAAACCTTTTTCATTTTTGTCCTGGAATGTTAATGGGTTGCTGTCAAAACTCTCTGATGGAGATTTCCTATCGTATGTGCGTAGCTTCGATTTTATTTGTCTGACAGAAACATTCCTGGAAAATATCCAGTCAGATGTTTTTAGTAGCTATAAGGCCTTCTGTAAGTCGGCAGTTAAAGTTAGCCATCAAGGGAGGCGATCAGGGGGAGTAGTTTGTTTGATTAAGCATGAGTTAGCTGCTCTTGTGAAATATTTAGATGTACTATACCCTAACATTTGTTGTTTTCTCTGTGACAAATCTCTTTTGTGTACTTCAAGAAATGTATTGCTTGTTTGTGTGTATATTCCACCTGAAGGTTCTCCTTTTTATAACATGTTTGACAATGATAACGGAATTGCCATGTTGGAAGAATGTTTAGCTAATTGTGTGGTGACACTGGATGAAGTAGATATAATATTGTGTGGAGACTTAAACAGCAGGACATCAAATTTTTCTTGTCATCATGTAGTAAATGACTGTATTCCAGATTTTCAAAGTAAAAGCACGTCTCTCTGTAGTAATCGTTATTCTGAAGATTCTGTTATCAACACTTATGGTAAATTATTATTGAATATGTGTACTGCACTTAGTTTACAAATTTTAAATGGTATATGTAATGGCGACCAGCAAGGACGCTACACATATATTTCTGATGGTGGATGCAGTGTTAATGATTATTTTTTAGTGTCAGATGATTTGTTCTCTCAAATTTTTGACTCATGTCAATTATTTGTTGCTGAGCGTTCAGATTCAGATCACCTTCCTGTTGAATTACATATTAATCCATTATATAAAACTTATGCTGTAGCTGAGGAGCCATCTGTTGTGGAAAAGTTCGTGTGGGATGAAAACAAACTCTCAGCTTATAAGGATAATCTTTGTAATGAGAATATGTGTGAAAACTTTTTAAATGCCTTACAGATGATTGATGAGAACATTAATGAAGCTCTAGATTTGTTCAATGATTGCATAAAGTCCAGTGCTGAATGTATTAAAAAACAGATACGTGTCAAAAAAGGTCTATCAAATGCTACATGGTTTGATAATGAATGTAAAAGTATGAAATATAGGGTCAGAAAACTTTTGAAGACTTACCGGAAAACATTAAAGAATGAAGACAAAAATGTGTACTGTGTCTTAAGAAGGGAATATAAATATATGCTAGAAAGGAAAAGAAAACAGTATAACATGACTTTACTTGCAGACATGATGTCTTCAATCTCTTCTCAAGTCCAGTTCTGGAAAAGTGTTAAGAAGGCATCATTTAGAAATAGTCAACCAAAGAATAATATATCAGTTGACAGTTGGTTTCAACATTTCAAAACCCTCTTGGAGAAAGACTCAATAGACATCTCAGTGAATAATGATGCTGACATTGATGAAACAGAGGAAGATTTTGATCGTCCAATATCTTTAGATGAAGTATATAGGGCACTAAGAAAGCTAAAGAATGAGAAAGCAGCTGGACCTGATCAAATCATTGGAGAATTGCTAAAAAATGGAGGTGAAGATGTAGTGCTTTTCCTTCTAAAATTATTCAACAAAATCTTTGATGATGGTCTTTTCCCAGATAATTGGACTGAATCTATAATCCTAACATTACACAAAAAGGGAGATGTTGATAACCCTAATAACTACAGGGGAATTTCTCTTAGTGACATAAGTAGTAAGTTGTATAGTACTATCATTAATAGCAGGTTACAGGAATGGGTTATGAAAAATGATATTACAGGTGAACACCAAGCTGGTTTTAAGAAAGGATACTCTACTATAGATCATATGTTCACTCTGCTTGCGTTTGTTCAGAAACAGTTTAGTCATAGCCGTAAACTCTATGTGGCATTTATTGACTTTGAAAAGGCATTTGATTCTGTTAATAGAAACTTGTTGTGGCCTGTTCTCCAAAAAAATGGTGTGACGGGTAAATTATTACGCTGTTTGAGAGCCATGTATCAGAATGTCAAAAGTAGAATAAGATGTGGTACTAAACTGACTGACATAATATACTGTACCACTGGTGTTAAACAGGGTGATGTATGTAGCCCTTTACTGTTTTCTGTTTTCATTAATGAGTTAGCCAGAGAAGTCATCAATAATGGTAAACATGGTGCCACTTTCTCCCAAGATGTCACAGAATTGTTTATTCTTCTACTTGCTGATGATGTTATCCTGCTATCTGAAACAGTTGTTCGCTTACAAAAGCAGTTAAATAGCTTGAGCAGTGCTGCATCGGCACTTGATCTTAGGGTTAATCTGAATAAGAGCAATATCGTTGTATTTAGAAAAGGTGGGCATTTAGCTGTTCATGAAAAATGGTTGTACAATGGAAAAGTCATGCCTGTGATTAATGTATATAAATATTTAGGAATCTGTTTTTCTACAAAACTTAGTTTCACAACTGCATGTAAAGATCTGGCAAGTCGAGGTAAACGAAGCTTGTTATTGGTGTTGAGGAAATTGCGAATATTGAATAATAACTCTTTTGACCTGTTCATTAAAATATTTGATGCCCAAATACAACCCACTGTGCTATATGGTGCAGAAATTTGGGGTTTGGATGCAGCTGTAACGCATTGTGAATCAGTGCACCTCTTTGCATTAAAGCAGTTCTTAGGCTTAGATAGACGAACGCCCAATGACCTTGTGTATAGTGAAACTAATAGATATCCTCTCTCTGTTAATGCTGCTGTAAGATGTATTAGATACTGGATTAAGATTCTACATATGGATGAGAACAGGCTACCTTTTAAATCTTACAAGATGCTTTATGATCTAGATGTGAAAGGGAAAAACAACTGGGCTACACAAATACGCACCTGTTTATGTGAACTTGGTTTTGGATTTGTTTGGCTCAATCAAGGTGTTGGAAGTTGTAGAGAATTTATAAACACTTTCAGACAAAGACTGATTGACTGCCGATGGCAGCAATGGAATGATCATATACAAACCAGTGAAAGGTATCAAATGTATAGACAATTTATAAGTGCACATGATATCAAACCTTACTTAAAGCTTGATATGGACATACATTTGAAAAGAATTATGTCAAAGTTTAGACTTGGTGTATCAGATATAAATGTTCATAAATTCAGATACAGAGGATATGATGCTGATGACCTCAGGTTACTATGCCCTTTATGTAAGCAAGCACCTGAAAATGAGGTGCATTTTGTGTTATGCTGCCCAGTGCTAGAGGATGTTAGGCAGAGTTACATCCCTGTGAAATATAGAAAGCAGCCTAATTCATTTAGACTCTGTTTACTCATGGCATCAAGTCAGCCTGAGGTTGTGCGCAGCCTCACTCTTTATTTGTGTAAAGCCTTTAGAATAAGAGATACTTTATTATCTTAAGTCATATTTTTTGCTTCTGATTTTGTAGCAATACAATTCTGCTGTTGTCATTGCTGTTGTCTTTTATTCCACCAAAATACTAAGCAGTTTGGCAACCCCCTTCATGTATGGGCCAATGGCCTTTCTGTGAATAAATTTTCGAGTTCGAGTTCGAGTTCTTTCTCTCTCTCTCTCTCTCTCTCTCTCTCTCTCTCTCTCTCCTCTCTCTCTCTCTCTCTCTCTCTCTCTCTCTCTCTCCTCTCTCTCTCTCTCTCTCTCTCTCTCTCTCCCCTTCTCTCTTACCACCCATATTGAGGAATGATTGTTCATATCTTGTACTCCCTTTTTGATGATCACGTGTGACGAATGTAATGATTTCTATGTAAAATTTTAATTAATGATCGTAAGAAATTAAAAAAAAATAAAAAATGTAAAAAAAAACACTGAATAACTTTGTCCACTACCACATAAAATATAATTAGAAACATACATTTTATGATTGTGATCAGAAGATTGATAAGATATTATAAGATATTAGGGTATATATGTCCCAAAATATGTGCCTTACGGCGGATGGATTCCTCTTGTGTTCCGTTCGGTTATGATTTCACTCAGAATTCAAGGCATGTATTTCCTTAGAATGAAGTTTATTGATGAAATGTGCGAGAACCAGTGAAAATGTGTGTGTGTAGTGTGTGTGTGTGTGTGTGTTGTGTTGTGTGTGTGTGTGTGTGTGTGTGTGTGTGTATTGTGTGTGTGTGTGTTTGTGTGTGTTTGTGTGTGTGTAGTGTGTGTGTGTGATTGAGTGTATGTTTCTGTGTGTATGTGTGTGTGAGAATTGTGTGTGTGTGTGTGTGTGTGTGTGTGTGTGTGTGTGTGTGTGTGTGTGTGTGTGTGTGTGTCTGTGTGTGTGTGTGTGTGTGTGTGTGTGTGTTTATGTGTGTGTGTGTCTGTGTGTGAGTGTGTGTGAGTGTATGTAAAACATTATCCGATTGATAAAAATGTTTTGCCTATTCTTTGAAACATCTAGGATGTTTTATGTAAAAAAAAAACATAATAAAAATAATTTTTATTTATTTTATTTATATTTTTATTGGTAGTATGTCTCCCCCCCCCCTCCCCTCCAATAAGGATATTAGTTTTAAAAATTTCCCCTTTTATCCAAATGTATGATTTATATCACATGTATAACTTTTGACAGATGGTGGTGGATTGATGTTTTTTTGAGTTGTTTATTTCATTTTGTTCTCTTGTTTGCTCTTTATCTATTAACGCTTTCTTCTCTTCCATAATCAAAATCTTTTATTGTGACTTCATATTTTTGTCTTCTGAACGAGTGCATTTTTTTTATTACCTTATCATATAATATAGTGTCCTTATTCTTGGGTGTTGTTTGGTATTGCGTAAAGTTTTATTAGTATCTTCTCAACTTGATGTATCCCTGAAAAGGGCGGGGACTGGATGTAAAAAAGCACACGAGTGCTTATCTATTATCCTCGAATAAAATACTTTGCCTACTTTGCCTACACCCTGCCAGTCAGTGCAGTTACATATCAGGCTTTCCAGTTAGGCTACCTTTCACCTGCATTTGGCTGACTTATTTATTTATGTATGTATTTATTATTTATTTATTTATTTAATCTTTTATATTGAGGATAATAGAGCAAGCACTCTTGTGCTTTTTTAACATCCAGTCCCCGTGTGTATGCAGCTTAGTAAATCTTATCATCTGTTCCCACCGGCATGCAATGGCCTACTCTTCCGAAAAGCGGAACAGGATTTAACGTGTGTGTTCATTTGTCTCGCTGCCTTTAAAGTTGACCTGGGAGATCATACAGACTTCAGCCATCAAGCTGGTCTGTGGTGTCCTTAACGGCCTTTTGTCGCAAAGGAGAAGGCTTTCACAGAAACAAGAACTGACCCCAGGTCTAAGACCGAGCGTTCTCTTTTATTTTAACATTGATTTCATCGATCTGGACTCACATTGTTTGTTTTTTTTCATTTGTCTCCGTGCGTTTAAAGTTGACCTGGGAGATCGTACAAATAACCACCTTTAATTCAGCCGACCTGGCCCAGGCCAAAAGCTGTGTCAGTTATTGATGTCAACTCATTGCTAAGGCCTACACTAAAATGTTGTTTTGTAAAATGTTGTGTTGAGATTGCCTTCAGCCATGACAAGCTCTTAACATAACAACCTGCACTCTCCTTTAAAGGAGAAAAAATCCTCTGAAGTCGGAGTATGGCTGCCCATATGGCAGAGGTACTTGAAAAGTCATACAGGTAAACTTCTCATTCAGTGTGCAGTTTTAATCTCACAGTGATTCCAAGGTGGGATGAGTGAGTCAAGAGTGCACATTCTGGGTGACCCCTGGGGTGTTAAGCTGGGGAACGCACAACATCAATGGCAACAACAACCAGACGCGGCCCCTACGATTCAAACCCACAACTTCCTGGAAACATGGGGTTGAAGTCGAATGGTCTTAACCACACAGCTATGGCATCCATTGTTTTTCTCTTCAATGAATACAACAGGGGACACAGCAGAAGTATAGAAGTCAGGTTGATGGATGAATGTTGTTTTCAGTGGGTACTTTGTCTGGTGGCAGCTGCAGAATGTAATTATAGCCAGCTTAGTCCGTGTGTGGTGTGTGTGTGTGTGGTGTGTGTGTGTGTGTGTGTGTGTGTGTGTGTGTGTGATGGTAGTTACAGTAATATCAATGGCTCACTTTTTTTTTTTTGTAGGCCATCTGGCCATGCCATGGGGAAACATTGATATGCATTCACAGGTGTCATATTATGTGGTGAGTAAATAGGACAAGTTAAAAGTTAAAGTCTGTCCCGAGCCTAGGGCTCATCAGGCCGGTGCTTATCCCGGTTTCTGTGGCGTTAAGCGACTGAGAGTCATAGACTCCCCCCTGGATAGGACGCCAGTCTATCGCAGGGTTAACCCCCAACACAAGGTTGGTACCCCTTTTACACCTGGGTGGGGTGAGAAAATAGCCGTAAAGTGCCTTTTCCAAGTGCACAACGCCATAGCCGAAAGCTGGGATCGAACCCGCAACCTTTACATTACGAGTCCAACGCCCTAACCACTAGACTACAGCGGCGGCTAAATAGGACAACAGTTTGAATATGATAGAACAGTGGTGTGTGTGTGTGTGTGTGTGTGTGTGTGTGTGTGTGTGTGTGTGTGTGTGTGGTGGTGTGTGTGTGTGTGCGCGCGCGCGCGGGCAAAGGCCTATGTAGGCCTATGTGCATGTGCCTGTGTGTGCATGTGATAAATTGAAAGTGTGTAACCCACTCATTCAAGTCATGTAGAACTTAATTAATCAATCTCTCCCCTCTCTCTCTCTCTCTCTCTTCTCTCTCTCTCTCTCTCTCTCTCTCTCTCTCTCTCTCTCTCTCTCTCTCTCGAAGGACATGTGCGGACGCACGAAGAACATCTTGCACACACGTTAAATCCTGTTCCGCTTTTCGTAAGAGTAGGCCATCGTGTGCCGGTGGGAACAGATGACAATATTTACAAAACTGCATACACACGGGGACCGGATGAAAAAAAGCACATGATTGCTTATTCTGTTATCCTCGATATAAAAGAATAAATAAAATAAATAAATAAGGACTTTCTCACCGATAAACTAGAACTGTCGCAGAATATTGAATTCGACAGAGTTCATCGTGTGAATTCAAAGCCTGACTCACCAGTAATCGCAAGATGTGTGTTTTACAAGCAGAAGCAGGACATACTAAAAGCCAAGAAAAAGCTTAAAGGAACAGACATCTTCATTGGTGAGGATATCTCTGCAAGAGTGAGAGACATGCCCAAGAGACTAACCCCTCACATGAAAAGAGCTAGGAGTGACGGTAAGCGTGCTGCCCTTGTCTTCGATTACCTCTTAATTGACGGTAAACGGTACACGGTGGACAGTGAAGAAAGACTCCTAGAAATGCGATAGGAATTTGGCCGGTCCCCCGTGTACCAGATTTTCTTTCACAGACAGGGGAGGGGGGGGGGGGGGGGAAACAAACGGTGAACCTACACCAAAGTTAGCAAGGTGCCCTATGGAATATGAGACAGACATATCAGGTGCAGGAGAAACAGGTACTGAGTTAGTGACACTTCAGCTACGTGTGAAAGTAGTGATATGGCTAACAATTCTTGTCAAAATTTGTTTGACTCTGTCTTGTCTGTGGAGAATGATTGCCCTGATAGGGTTGATGATGATGTTTGTAATGATGTCAAATTCTTTTCCTTCCTTCATTGGAACATTAATGGTCTAATTCCAAAATTATCAAATAAAGATTTTATTTCATTTGTCTGTAGTTTTGACTTTGTATGTTTAGTTGAGACTTTTGTTAAAGAATTTCAGTCATCAGTGTTTACTGGATACAAAGTCCACACTAAGCCTGCTGTAAAGCTATCAGCACGTGGGAGACACTCTGGTGGAATAGTGTGTCTCATCAAGGATGAATTGTGTTCCTATGTAAATTTGATTGAGGTTGATTCTGATAATTTTTGTGCTTTTCTAATTGATAAATCTTTATTTGGAACTGTTAAGCATGTTTTGTATGTGTGCATATGTACCGCCAGAAGGTTCGCCTGTTTATACATATTTTGATATGGATAATGGAATTGCTTCTTTGGAGGATTTGTTGTGTGAATGTCTATTTTTGATCAGAGATGATGTTTATGTATTCTTGAATGGTGATCTAAATAGTAGAACCTCAAACATTTCTGGTAGTCAAGAGGGAACAACATACTATACTTTCCAGAATCTACACCAAAGTGGTCCTTTAAATGTAAACAGAAATTCTCAGGACACTGTATTGAATAATTATGGTAAAATGCTGCTTAATGTGTGCACACCTTTAGATTTGTGCATTTTGAATGGCATGTGTCAGGGTGACCTACAGGGTCACTACACATACATATCTGATACTGGCAGTAGCAACAATGATTAATTTTTAATGACATGTGACTTATTTGCAAGTATTTGTGATTGTTGTGAAATGTGTGTGGTAGAGAGAATAGAGTCTGACCACCTACCTTTAACCCTCTGTGTTAAGTCTGACTTCAACCAGATTGGTATGAAGGAAAGAAACCACTACGGTGTGATTGAAAAGTTTGTTTGGAATGAAGCCTGTTCTGATTTGTTCAAAAATGCATTAGCTTGTGATGAAATTAAAATGCGTTTAGAGAATGCCATCAGATTAATAGGTACAGATTTTAATCAGTCACTAAACCGTTATCATAGACCGTTATCATATCAATTGTCACTTTTATGCCGATGACTCTCAGATTCAAAGCAGTGTTACACCTGAAAATCTACCATCTCTCTTGACAAATATGACCAGCTGCCTTCAAGATATCCAACACTGGATGATACAAAACAAGTTACAACTAAATGCAGATAAAACCGAAGCCATGCTCGTAGGCACCAAACACAACCACTCCTCCATCTCTACAACTTCAATAGAATTCAGTAATACGTCAGTTCCACTATCCACTTCTGTGAAGTATCTAGGGGTCGTTGTCGACAACACACTCTCCATGCAAAAATTCATTACCCAGACTTGTCCGTCATGCTACTATCAACTACAGCGCATTAGTGCAATTCGAAAGTACTTGTCCACTGACGCAACATCCAAACTTGTCACTTCTCTTATTCTTTCAGGTCTGGACTATTGCAATTCTCTTTTAGCTGGTCTGCCAGCATCATCCATCCACTCCCTCCAACATATACAAAACTCTGCAGCTCGTCTGGTCCTAAGAAAGAAAAAATCGGAGCACATTACCCCTCTCTTGCAATCTCTCCACTGGCTGCCCATATCACAGAGAGTAATCTACAAGATCAATACCCTCTGTTACAAATGCCTCCACAAAACTGCTCCCTCCTACCTCTGTGAATGTCTTCACTTGTACACACCTTCTCGCTCCCTCCCGCAGATACTTTGTCCTTCAGAGTACCTAGATTCAACCTATCTACCCTTGGCCACCACTCTTTCTCTGTTTCTGGTCCATTGATCTGGAACGACCTCCCTCTCTCCCTCCGGCAAAAGCCTACTTACGAAACTTTTAAATCCAACCTCAAGACACACTTATTTAAAACCTAAGATTTTCTTCTTCTGTTTCCATCTCTTGTCTGCCCCCGCCTTTGACATCTACCTGCCAAAGTGTATAGCCTTTGTGGATGTGTGTGTGTGTGTGTGTGTGTGTGTGTGTGTGTGTGTGTGTGTGTGTGTGTGTGTGTGGTGTGTGTGAGTGTGTGGGCGCGCGCGCGCGTGTGTGCGCTTGCGTGTGTGAGTATGTTCGAATTTGCCAGGACCATAGATTGTTATTAATTGCTTGTGTAATGTATAGGTCGAATGCAAGGGCTTTGATTTGTTTTTACAAGATATAGCGCTATATAAGTTCCATGTATTATTATTATTATTATTAAACATTTTTGATTCCTGTCTAAGAGAAGCGGCTGACTGTATGAAAAAACAAATTCACATTGGAAATAATATGAAAGAAAATGACTGGTATGACACAGAATGTCTTGTCACTAAAAGAAAAGTGCGTAATTTGCTGAAAAAGTATCCCATACTTTATCTAAATCTGATCGTGAATCATATTGCAAAGCAAGAAGGGAGTACAAAAATATGTCAAAGAAAAAACGAAAAGATTATAACAATGCACTACTAACTGAATTAACAAATCATATTGGCAGTCAGATAGAGTTTTGGAATTGTGTACATAAAACATTTCCTAAACGAAAACAACCTAGACATAGTATTAACGTGGAAATGTGGTTTGGTCATTTTAGAGAGTTGCTTGAAAAAGATGAAAACCAAAGTGCTAGTTTAACTCAGGCAGATGTTGAAAATGCTGTTGAGAACAGTTATGATACTGAATATTTTAATCGCCCAATTTCAAAGGAAGAAATTTTGATGGCTTTGAGAAAATTAAAAAATAAAAAGCTTCAGGCCCCGATGGGATCATTGGAGAATTGATAAAAACTGCTTGCACTGAGAATGTTGTTCTAAATTTTTTGGTCACATTTCTGAACTATTTATTTGATCAAGGTATTTATCCTGATAGTTGGTCAGAGTCGATTGTCCTTCCATTATATAAAAAAGGTGATGTCAACAACCTTAATAATTATAGAGGAATTTCGTTGTGCAACATAAGTAGCAAACTTTACAGTGCTGTGATTAATGGAAGACTACAAGAATGGGTAACCGAAAACAATATAACTGGAGAATTTCAAGCAGGTTTCAAGCAGAATTATTCTACAATAGATCACATGTTTACACTTATGGCATTCATTCAAAGACAATTCAGTCTAAATCGTAAATTATATTTGGCATTTATAGATTTTGAGAAGGCTTTCCACTCTGTCAACAGAAGTTTGTTGTGGTTAGTTTTGTTTAGAAATGGTATTCATGGAAAACTGTACAGGTGTGTTGTGAGTATGTATGATTGTGTGAAAGCAAGAGTACGTTCAGGTGGTGTCTTATCAAATTATATTAATTGCACTTGTGGGGTGAAACAAGGGGATGTCTGCAGCCCTATTCTATTTTCTTTGTTTATCAACGAATTGACAAAAGAAGTCATAAAGTCTGGAAAACATGGTGTGACATTTACTAATGATGTTCTTGAAATATTTATATTGTTGTTAGCTGATGATATAATGTTAATGTCAGAAACTGTAATTGGACTCCAGAATCAGTTGAATAGTTTACATAGGGCTGCTGCTTCAATAAAGTTAAAAGTTAACCTAACAAAGAGTAATATTATTGTATTTAGAAAGGGTGGACATCTTGCAGTGAGAGAAAGGTGGACATATGCTGGAACTGTGATTTCTGTGGTGAATGTATATAAGTATTTAGGTATATACTTTTCTACTCGTTTAAGCTTTACATTTGCTTGCAAAGACCTCACAAGTAGAGCAAAAAATGCAATGTTGTGTATAATGAAGAAATTAATCTTATTGAATAACGAATCTCTTTCTCTGTTTCTAAAATTATTTGATGCCCAAATTCAACCTGTATTGCAATATGGAGCTGAGATATGGGGTCTATATCCTGCTGCTGTACACTGTGAGAAAATACATTTATTTGCCTTGAAAAAGTTTCTGGGAGTGTCACTCAAGACACCAAATGATCTCCTGTACATGGAAACAGCAAGGTACCCCATGTCACTGGTTTCTGTTGTGAGATGCATAAAATATTGGATAAAAATAACCCAGATGAATGCAGACAGACTGCCCTTTAAAGCATATAAAATGTTGTTAGATTTAGATAATAGAGGCAAAATCACTTGGGCTTCAAATGTGAGAATGAAATTATGTTAATTGGGTTTTGGTTGCATGTGGTTAAACCAAGGAGTTGGAGATGTTAGTGGTTTTATTCGAAAGTTTCGTGAAAGGTTGATTGATTGTTGTTGGCAAAATTGTGAGAGTCATGTACGGAATACTGACAGATTTTACCACTATAGAATGTTCAGCCAAGTAAATTGTGTACCAAGGTATATGTCCATGAATATTGATAGTTATTTGAAGTGTATAATGACGCGATTTAGATTTGGTATTTCCGATATCAATGTACATTACTATCGCTATAGAAAGGCACTTGCCACAAATCTTCAATGCCCAATTTGCAAATGTTCGGTAGAAGATGAAATACATTTTTTGCTCTCCTGCCCAGGGTTAAGAGATATACGAGAGCAGTTCATACCAGAGAAGTACTATAGAGATCCATGTTTATTCAGGATGGTTTTGTTATTAGCTTCAACGAATGAGTGTATTGTAAAACAACTAGCGATATATATGTATAAAGCATTTAAAAGGAGAAGTATATATGTAACATAATGCCATCACATGTCCATCATATTTTTGCTGTTGTTGTTGTTGTTTGCTTTATTTGTATTCCCCCTTCTAAGGGGCCATGGCCTTTATGAATAAACATTTCATTTCATTTCATTTCTCTCTCTCTCTCTCTCTCACACAACACACACACACACACACACACACACACACACACACAACACACACACCACACGCACGCACGCACGCACGCACACACACACACTACAAAATTATAGGGCATGCACACAGGATGCCTAAGGTGTGGAGTATGCAACAGCAAGAAAAGGTTAAGGAGAAGGGGGGGGGGGGGGGGGGGGGGGAGGTTGTTTTCTTTTAAACTTTTAAAATTAAATGTTAGAAAAGGATCCCTTTGTCACTGGCCTGACAGTGCCATGTGACTGAGTGATGGCATTCCGGGAGCTCTTTCCCAGGCCCGAAAATAAATTTATCATTTCAGTTTGGCATACTGCTGTTTATAGCCCCACCAACCAACGGTACAGGCAACAGTAAGCCTTTAATTCATCTCCTTCAGTTGGAAAGTTGGAGGCAAACTAGGCCAATTTGGCGTATCTCGGGCACTCAACCTGATAACAGCTGTATTTGGCCTCTTGTTTTGCCAGAGTAAGATCAGGATGTTTGCTCTGACTATAGAAAATCATCCCGAAGTCAGAATGCGGCTTCCTGAATGCGGGGGGGGGGGGGGGGGGGGGGGGGGGGGGGGGGGGGGACGATTGCGTATACAAAAATTTCACCATTGGTGAACTTCAGACCTCTGGCGGTAACCAAGACACCCCCCCCCCCAACACACACACACACACACACACACGGGATACCCTGATGTATGCGCTCATGGTCTGCTGACCCGGGTTCAATTCTCGTTCAAGAGGATTTTTCCTCATCAGTGCCGACTCCCCCCCCCCAAAAAAAAAAAAGTCCTTCGGATGACGCTGTGGTTCTTCTTCATAGGATTCTGACTCCATAACCAAATCCTGGTCACTAGTGTAGTCCACAGAATGGATCTCCATTTTTTTTTTCCACAAAACACAGATTTCACAAGCACTACAAAAAAAAACAACCCCAAGTTATACACAAATTAAAACAAACCAAGAAAAGCAAGGTCTAGAAACTATTATAGCTAGTGCTGAGATTCCTGATAGTGATGGGCGTTGCCGACACAGCGAGAGGCGATATGATAAACGTCTGGACAGTAGCTCGGCTAGGCACGAACTGACAGTAGGGGCTGCGCGCGGTTCTCATGTGCATATAGTGGAGGGATGCAGGAAATGAGCAAGAATTATGCAAAAATCTCACCACTGGTAAACCTGGGAGCTACAGCCCAGAAAAAAAAAGCTGTGTTATTTGGCAAGCTAAGTGCAATGAACACTGTGTAAAAGGGAAACTGCTCACCCACTGTGACCTAGTTTCTGAACAAAAACCCACAGGGGCTGGCTACAGGCTTACCATGGATTGATGCCAGCTGATGGTTGGCAATAACACCTGAGTCTTGCAGAACTCTTGTTTTCTCTTCCCTCAGCAGATTGCTTCATTCACTGGTGTGACTCCTGGACTGGTGTGGTCTTTGTGTGGAAGTTTGCTCAGATTTATCTTGATATAGACAGTGCACATGTGTGTGTATACAATGCACACAAAGGCACACACACACACACAAACACACACGTACACACTCTCTCTGTCTGTCTGTCTCTGTCCATCTCTGTTTCTCTTTCTGTCTCTTTCTTCCAAAGGACACATCGTCAACTTCAGGTTATGATATGTGTTACACACTTTTTATCCTTTGAATTTCTGCATACATAATAATCAAATGATCACTCTCCTATAACATAAGTCTCTCAAATCACTTTTGTCATCAACATCAATTACAAATGTCACTATCACCCTCCCTTCTACCTATTTGCTTAGGTCTCATCTCTTACAAATTCATTGGAATGTTATTTCTATTGGGAAAAAAACCAACCAAACAAACAACAACTCCTAAAGCAAAACCTCCAAGGAGTAATTTCTGAACCAAAATTAGGTTAAAATGAGATTAATTTCATTAGGTGGGCATTGTCACTTAAGCCATCACCCAGAACTTAAAAAAATAGTTTAATGTGAATCAGACTTTTTAAGTCACGGTCGCCATGGAAATAATTTAAGATGGCTGACAAAAAAAACCTACCAAGCTGAGACTTCAAAACTATCACATGTACTTTGTTTTTTCTTTCTGTGGTCAATTTATGATACATGAAACTGACTTTATATTACATTCAGACATTATTGTATTTTGGTACCTTTTGTTTTTTTTAAGTTTGCTTAAAAAATTTTGGCTCTTGTTTCTCTTAATGCTTTACACATAAATAACTATACCTTCAAAACTTTTAAGCTCACCGAGATTTCAATGCATAAAAATTTGGTACTGTATGTGTAAAAAAAAACAAACTTGCTGAGTTTACACATTACTATTTCATAATTATGAGTCCATGAAAAAGCATCAGTGATTTGAACATAATCACTACATCATGTAAAAAAAATGGGACAAAAAGAAACCAAATTAATGCAAATTTTCCTTTTGTACAAACTTTTATCATCAATTACAAAAAGAAAACAACTTATTTAAAAAAAACGGATCTCTTGCAGCAAGTAAAATAAGCACTTCCGTATCACAGAATGCAAAAGTCCCCAAATTGCAAAATAATGATCATGTTTTTTATGTCTTGAATACACACATAGCCATTCTAGCAAGCTGCCAACTCTACCTCACTCTCTGCATGCAGCAGCCAACTAAAACTAGAGATGCGAACCAAAAGAAATATCAAGCAGTGGGTATGTCATTGAAATGCTTGTTGTGAGTACACCTGAACAATCTTCCCAATTTAACCAATCTTGACTGGCACTGGCTTCTTCCCAATTTAACCAATCTTGACTGGCACTTGGCTACTTCCCAATTTAACCAATCTTGACTGGCACTTGGCTTCTTCCCAATTTAACCAATCTTGACTGGCACTTGGCTACTTCCCAATTTAACCAATCTTGACTGGCACTTGGCTTCTTCCCAATTTAACCAATCTTGACTGGCACTTGGCTTCTTCCCAATTTAACCAATCTTGACTGGCACTTGGCTACTTCCCAATTTAACCAATCTTGACTGGCACTTGGCTACTTCCCAATTTAACCAATCTTGACTGGCACTTGGCTTCTTCCCAATTTAACCAATCTTGACTGGCACTTGGCTACTTCCCAATTTAACCAATCTTGACTGGCACTTGGCTACTTCCCAATTTAACCAATCTTGACTGGCACTTGGCTCTATGTTAGGTGCTCTTTGAGGAAAGTAGGTGACATGACCAAAACAAGGGACAGCACTGTTTCATAAAATTAATGTGTGCTCAAGACTCGAGATGCTGGGTCTCATCTTGTTGTGATGGAGAAAAACCCTTCTCTTTTGTCCCCTTCATGCTCCTGCTGTATTTTAAGTGGTAGTTTTACCATATAGGAGACGCCCCTTTTCCATGTGGAAAACTGTTTTCTTTTTGTTGTTGCTGGACACTATACTCTGCAGCGCCAGCCATTTGCATGTCTAACAAGACCTCTCTGGACAACACAACTCTGTCATTGGGGGGGGGGGGGGGGGGGGGGGTAGCCTAGTGGTTAGAATGTTAAGTTTGCAATCTGATGGCCTGGGTTTGAGTCATCACTAAGGCTCTTGTTTGAAGGAATTTTTCCATTGGAGTTAACGCCAGTAGTGACCACTCCCCAGAAAATCTTTTGGATGAGACTCTAGCTAAGCTTCCATATTCTAAACACATGCAAACATCTTGCGCAATTTTAAAACCTGTTCTGCCTTTCAGAAGAGAAGCCATTGCATGCTCTGACAGGAGAGACACAGATTTAAAATACACTGCCATTGGTATCGGTTAGGACATCATCTTGAAGTTGGAATGCGCTACCTTGATAATGTTGTCAAAAACGGAACGCACAATAAAATGTCACCAAATGATGATGTAGGAGCTCTGAATGAGGAACAAAAACAAAAGTTCTGTCAAGACAGTTGCTACACTTGTGATAACTACCCCCCTCAAAGGCTACCAAAAATGAAGCCAAATTCGTGAAAACTGGTTCAAGTTTCTTCCAAAAAGCACACTCTCCACAACAAAAATCACAACCAAGCCTCAAAAACTCACCAAAAAATAATTTCCATGGAGCAATATCCAGCTCCTGTGATCATTTCAACTATCATTTCTATGTGCGAAGGATTGCTGATAAGTGATGCAAAATATGATCCATGAAAGCAAGCACTTTCATGGAATTTAAAAACAGATATTTACCACTCGCAACGAAATGCCAATGGATATAACACCAAAATTACAATGATGTTTCATATACTATAGCATCAACACTAAAATAATAACAGATATTAACGAAAAGAAAGATTGTAAATCAGAGCCGGATACACAGATTGTCAGCACAATGGTATTCATATACTAAACGCTCATCAAATGCTGCAATTAAAACAGATATTTACACACAGAAACACGAATGCAATCATACACATAACACCAATTTTCCACATGATATTTCTATGCTACAAGTCTATCAATGCTACAAAGAATTACAGGATATTTACACACAGAAACAAATGCAAATCATAACAATAACACCTACTTTCACATATCTTTTTCACACTCTAAGGTAATCCCTTTTTTTTTTTATTTTTTGGAAACTGATCATCAATCAACAGCCATTCATGGCTGAAGGAAAAATATGACACAGACAGACAGGTATTTGTAACTAAATTAATAATGAAACTACATGCCTTCAGACAAGAGCTACATCTTCAACCACCAGTTTCCCACTCTAGAACACATGTGATGTCACAATGAATGAGTCAGCCTGGCCAGACCCACTGACTTCAAACACACCTGACAGTTGTCAACAGAGGTGACAGACAACATTTCTCCCTGACTTCAAACACACCTGACAGTTGTCAACAGACGTGACAGACAACATTTCTCCCTGACTTCAAACACACCTGACAGTTGTCAACAGAGTGACAGACAACATTTCTCCCTGACTTCAAACACACCTGACAGTTGTCAACAGAGGATGACAGACAACATTTCTCCCTGACTTCAAAACACACCTGACAGTTGTCAACAGACGTGACAGACAACATTTCTCCCTGACTTCAAACACACCTGACAGTTGTCAACAGAGTGACAGACAACATTTCTCCCTGACTTCAAACACACCTGACAGTTGTCAACAGAGGTGACAGACAACATTTCTCCCTGACTTCAAACACACCTGACAGTTGTCAACAGAGGTGACAGACAACATTTCTCCCTGACTTCAAACACACCTGACAGTTGTCAACAGAGGTGACAGACAACATTTCTCCCTGACTTCAAACACACCTGACAGTTGTCAACAGACGTGACAGACAACATTTCTCCCTGACTTCAAACACACCTGACAGTTGTCAACAGAGCGTGACAGACAACATTTCTCCCTGACTTCAAACCACCTGACAGTTCAACAGGGTGACAGACACTTTTCTCCCGACTTCAACACACTGAGTGTGTCAACAGAGGTGACAGACAACATTTCTCCCTGACTTCAAACACACCTGACAGTTGTCAACAGAGGTGACAGACAACATTTCTCCCTGACTTCAAACACACCTGACAGTTGTCAACAGAGGTGACAGACAACATTTCTCAAAATGACTGTTCCCAAGAACAAGCCAACAACCACCACCCCCACCACCATTACCTACCCCACCACCCTTAAAAAAAAAGCTTTAGAGAGAAAGAATAACAAAAACAAATCAGGCCTAAGAATGCATACAGCATTTAAACCTATTAGTGTCACATTCATCATGCCAGGATGTGTGTGTGTGTGTGTGTGTGTGTGTGTGTGTGTGTGTGTGTGTGTGTGTGTGTGTGTGTGTGTGTGTGTTGTGTGTGTGCGTGCGTGTGTGTTTTGTGTGCACAAGAAGCTATCACTAAACAATACATCATTCTTTTTTTTTTTGGCAATACATAATTCTAAAGTTATTCAATAGAATCTTTTCTTAAATATCAAAAAAGTGTTCACTCCAAAATACTGCAGTTCAATACAAAATCCCAAAACTCAAAATCAGAACTTTTAGTAAAAAATATTTAGTTAATAGCCCGACAAGTGAATAAAAAACACACACGAAAAAAAAAAAAAAGGAGACAAATGCCAAAAACAAAGCAAGCACTACAGATGACTAGATATTTTCAAACTTCTAAAAAAACAAAAACACCACCTCTTAAAACTGGTGTTCAAAGTAATGAGGACTGAATTCTACTGGCTCAGGCCACTCATCTCCCCTGGAGAATGTGTCAGACTTTGAGGTTACAGCTGCCACATTATCTGACTTTGATGTTGCAGTTTGCACAAAATACTTTACTTTGATGTTGCAATCAGCACATCAGATTTGACTTTGATGTTGCAATTATCACATAGATTTGACTTTGATGTTGCAATTTAGTATTTGACTCAATGTTGCAATTAGCACTTGGAATCTTTGCATATTACATTTCATTTTTAAAACATTTTAGCGTAAGTTCTTTGGCAAAATTTGTGATTTGCACTATGTATTTGGCCTTGAGTTAATGTTTTTCACATTATATTTGACTGTGATCCTGGGCATACATTTATGTTGATTTTTGCATGCACTCAGATTTCATCAAAGTAGTCGATGCGGGATCCACTCTCAAAGGCATTCTTCTCCAGGATCTGGATCAGCTTGCTCACACTGGTGTCACAGGTCAGCAGCGATTTCTCCTCCTTGGCAGCTGCGGAAAACAAAATGTTCAATCCAAAATAAATGTGTCACACACACATGCACAAAAGATATACACATACATGCACACACATCATATACACATGCATGCACTAATACACATGTGTGTGCACACATATAATATACACATGTGAAACACACACACACTCAGACACACACATACACACACACACACACACACACATACACACACACACACACACAACACACACACACACATACACACAGCTACACACAGACAACAGACACACAGACACACACACACACAGACAACAGCACCACACACACACAACCAAACACTCTTTCTCTCTCTCTCTTCTCTCTCTCCTTCTCTCTCTCTCACACACACACACACACACACACACCACACACACACACACACACACACGCACATGCACACATACACACACACACACACACACACAACACCACACACACACACACCACACACACACACACACACACAAACCTTGGACTTTAGCAGGAAAGAAACAAAACCAAACCAACAGAAATTTCTGTTTGACATTTCAACTTCTTCATTTCCACTTTGGTCTGATGAAAAAAACGATCTGAGAGAGATGGGGTGGGAACTGGGTGACAGTGGTCACACTAGAATCAACCCTGCAGGGAAATTCTCTTCAGATTAGTTTTCCTGCTTACATTAAACAGATTTTTAGTTTAATCCTACGCAGTGAGTAACTTTGTTGAACTTCCCTCACTTGACAACTAGCATGCTCTATTATCACCATCACTATTTTACAACCACCACCCCCCCCCCCCCCCCCCCCCCCCCCCCCCCCCCCCCCCCCCAACGCCCCCACTTTCCCAAGAGAAAAAAAACAACAACCCATAAACAAAATAAGTAAACAGATAAAGGATGCAAACGAATAAATGTATTTATAAATATATTCAAATTCGAAAGCTCGGACACTGTTGAACTCTTACTTTTGGCCCAGTTGCCGACACCTTTGTCTTCACTGGTTATGATGTCATCTGTCATGGCCGTTTCCACTGGTCCAGGGGAGTAATTCAGCACACGCACGTCCTGCTCTTCTGAAGCTACCACCTTGAAAAACATATCCCTGGCAGCTTTTCCTGTGAACACAGGCAACAATGTTGATTATCAATCAACACTCATAATTTAGCTCACTGTCTAACCAACCACTCAAGACCTATACCAGGACTTGAGAAGGTAAAAACATATATATACTAAAATAGTTTTAACTTAAAAAAGACAAAGGTAAAAGTGTTCCCATAATCTATGCGTGTGGTTATTGGGGAGTGAGGTGTAGGAGACCAAAGCTTCTACAGGGGCCAGTGTACTGAGGGCCATGCCCATCTCCTCTCCCTGCTGCTTTACCTTCCCTGATGGAATTCCACTTTACAGCTTATTCTTTAGTGATCGACTATGACTCTCTGACTAGGAGGCTTGACTTGCACAGTCCTTATGTGCTGCAGAGTGTGTGTGTGTGTGTGTGTGTGTGTGTGTGTGTGTGTGTGGTGTGTGTGTGTGTGTGTGTGTGTGTGTGGTGTGTGTGTGTGTGTGTGTTGTGTTGTGTTCTTCAATTTAACGTCTGTTCACACTCAGTGATATTAGACGAGGAAAGTGGAAAGTAAAGAAGTTGAAGAAGTGAGTGGAAGGAGTGGGAGAAGAAAAGACTGAAGAGTTAACATGTGGGTGGATGTTTTTGTACATGAAAAGGTAATAATACTTTAAAAAAAACCCAAAAAAAACAAAAAAAACTTAGACATGAGAAAAGTTTAAATTTAACAAAGTGTGAACATTAAACATCAATCATGTAACTACAACAAATATTCAAGTGGACTGTGCAATAAACATCTAGCAATGGCAAAGCTAACTTTGAATTTTCAAATACTTTTTTCAGAGACTGCTCGGAAAATACAGGTAAGAAGGGCTTTACAATTGGGCACTCAAATATGATATGAGTACTTGTAATATGATCTCCACATAGACATTTGACATTTTTGCAAAATTTTGTGATAAATGCATTTAATTTCATTCTAAAATACAATGCATGTACTCTTCTTGCGGTTATAACACTAAACTGTATTTTAGAGGGAGACATGTAACATGAAATAAAGGAACTAGTCAGACCATTCTTTAGACATTGTTTATTGAATTGAACAGATTCTTTCAGCTTACTCCATGACGTTTGTTCTAATATACGGTATCCCTCCTGTAGAGATAAGGGAACATGTAGTGTTATTGATTCCAAATCATGTCTTGCCCCCTTTTTTGCAGCTCAGTATCAGCCCACTCGTTTGGAAATATTCCAACATGTGAAGGGACCCAACAAAAATGAACCGGAATACCTCTTAAACTTAGAAGGTGTATGACGTATTTAATTTAAAAAATAATTCTGGATACTTTCTTGGAATTTGGGGATTTTATAGCATACAGTACCGACTTAGAGTCTACACACAGCAAAATAGGAATAATGAAAAATGGAAAATCAAGAATGTGGTTAAGAGCCATAAGAATAGCAATTAATTCAGCTGTAAATATTGAATAATGTTTACCAAGATAGTATGATTTCTCTGTTTTGAATGCTGGTATGACGAATGCTGAACCTGTTTCATGGTTTTCTAAGACAGATCCATCTGTATATACTTTTAAGAATTTAGCATACTTATTTTCGATATGTGATCGGACATCTGCAACCATGATATTTTGATTTTCTTTCTTTTTTCCATTTGTACATTCTATATCAAAACATGCTTTATTTATTTCCCATGAAGGACATGGTAAAGCTTCTTCTTGTGTTTCTAAGTCCTAATGATTAAGTTCAGATTTTTTAAAAAGGTCTGATACATAAGTGCCAATAGGCGTTAAACACGAAATATGTCTGGCTCTTTTCGGAAAATTCGTTTCAGCTTGAACTTGTAATTCACTAGAAACAAAATTTTCATTTGCTGTGCTCCGTAACACATATTTGGCACATGAAAGTTGTCGGTATTCAGCTAAGGGAAGTTCCCCAATTTCGTTATAAGTTCCTATGGTGGATGCATGGAATGGCACACCAAGTGCAAGTTTGTATGCCTTACTGTCTATACTTTGGAGTTTTTTAAGTAAATAATTTGGAGCACTAAAAAAGACTTCTTGTCCATAAGACAGTTTGGAACGTACAAGTGACGTAGACAAGCATTTTAGAGTGAAGATATCTTGTCCCCATGACTGTCTACTAACCATTTTAAGAAAGTTGATACATTTTCTTGCTTTTGTTAAAATGTATCCAATATGAGCATTTCAGGTCAACTTTGATGTTAGTAAAATCCTAAAAAATTTACAGTATTTGTGTACTGAATTGTTTTCCCTCCAATCATAAACTGTGGTAGTGTACCTGGATCATTGCCATTGTTGAAAAGCATAATGTGTGTTTTTTCTGTGGATAATGTCAGACCATTTTCAAGAAAATATTTATATAAATGATCTAGCTCTTTTTGATATATCTTTCTAGTATAATTAATCATCCTCTTTGTTGTACTGCACTTCATAGTGACATTCATCCATATACATATATCATCAGCATATTGTACTAGGATTACATCGTTAGACAGTTTTGTTGGTAAGTCATGTAACAGTATATTAAATAGAAAAGGGGCTATAACAGAACCCTGTGGTAAACCCATGTGCAGTAACCTAGTGTGTGAATACGTATTCCCTACTCTTACTTGCATACTTCTGTTACATAAAAAGCTTTTGATATAATGATAGAGATGCCCAGAAAAGCCAATAGTCTTTAATTTATGCAGCAATTTAGCATGCCAAACTTGGTCATAGGCTTTTCTGACATAAAAAAATGTTGCAAGTACATTTTTTCTTCTGGCAAACTGTTGCTTGATTTGTGTTGTTAGCTTAACTAGATTATCAATAGCAGATCTGCTGCCTTTTTAAAGCCGGCTTGATTTACAGGAACTACTTTATTTTTTTGACAATATACAAGCCTCTTTAGAATTATTCTCTCCATAAGCTTACCTGTGTTAAAGTCAGGGCTATGGGTCTGTAACTACTTTTATCAGTTTTAGGCTTCCCTTGCTTATGAATGGGAACAATGATTGACTGCTTCCAGTTTATTGGGATAATACCTTCAGTCCAACAACTTTGAAAAATTTTATGCAACAGAATAATGAATTTTTCCGGTAACTGTTTAAGCATATCATTGGTTATGGCATCTAAACCAACAGAGGTTTTCTTACTAGGAAGAGAAAATAATACATCTTTTACTTCATTGATTGTTATTGGGGCATTGATATATTCAGTATTATTAGAAACTGGGTCTTCATATTCTATTTTGTTCTCTTCAGCTTTTCTGTATTTACTGCTTTTAAGTGAGAGACCTTCAATACGCATGGACTCTGAAAACATATCTGCAAAAGCCTCCGCCTTTTCTGCATTGGAGGGAAATTCATTGTTTTTAAATTTAACTGGACAATTTGGTAAAGTCACACCTTTTCTCATTTCATGAAATTTTTTCCACACTTTTTTAAGATCTGTATGACTTGATATTTCACTGGAACAAAATGATGACCAAAATTGTCGTTTTGCCTGAGCCATATCCATATTGCTGTAATTTTTGGCCTGCTTCTGTTTTTCATGGTTTTCTAATTAATGTCTTATTTTTTAGATACGTTTTGAACATCAAACGTTTATTTGTCACCGCTTCCTCACAAGCAGATGTCCACCAAACATTCCCTGAACACTTCCTTGATTTTAGTGATTTAATAGTGGGGATAGATAGATAAGCAGCTTGAATAATGGCATCAGTAAAGGTGGAATAAAATTGGTCTATATTATCAGAGTCCAAGCAATTCATATCGTATGCTGCAAGGAAGCTTTTAAACTTTTCCCAATTAGCCTCTTTATTGTTAAATTTTGGTAGTATGTCTTTTTCAATGTCACAAAGAGTTGGCATTTCATTAAAAGTTATAACAATAGGTAGGTGATCACTCCCCAGAGTATCTCCATTTGTTACCCACGTACATTCAGGAGCAAGAGCAGAAGATACAAAAGACAGATCCAAAGCTGATGCTCTGTGGGTAGAGATGTCAGGTATCCTTGTCACACTACCATCATTTAGAAGGCACAGACAAGAGTCCGTTATATTTTCTATAAAACGATTGCAGGAAACAGATGTACACTCTTTATCCCAGAAAGGTGCGTGGGCATTGAAATCTCCTGCTATCAGCCACTTCTGATTATCTTGTACAGAGTGCAGCCATTCTGTATAAAAGTTATTAACTCCCTTTGGTAAATACAGGGATACAATATTCATGACTAAATCATTTGTAAACTTTACACGTGCTGCGCAAGAATATGAATCTGGAATGTTATTAGGCATTGGTGAACAACATACATTATAGTCTACCCTTCTTGAATGTATATTGCTGTATTGATTTTACTCACAGCATCCACATGTTCATGTACAGGTGGATAGTAGTAGCCTTGAAGTTTAGGCAGTTTACATTTCTTTACATTGAGAGACTGTAATACTAGTGCTTGATAATTGTTATTAGAAAGATGTTGAACTAAATATGGCAGATTAGTGGATATGGATCTGGCATTCCACTGCATGATCTTCAGCATTTGTGAATTTTTTTGAGGCATTATATGATGATAAACCAAAATGCCTTATCAACAAGTCAATGATTTTAAAATATTACTAAACTGGTACCAAGTTAAAAAGAGTGCAAGTAAACTAATAATACAATGTCAATTATGTCATTTAAAGCACACCACAGAAAGATAATAGATGAACTAAATAAATGAACAAATAAATAGAAACAGAACAACAACAAAAAGTTCTTTATCTGGTGAGCAGCTGCTGTTAGCGAGATTACAGTGTCTGTTGTCTGTACTGCAGCTGGTGCAACCATTGATGTACAAAATGTCACCATTCAAAGGGTGTGTGTGTATATCATTGTATGTGTGTGGTGTGTGTGTGTGTGTGTGTGTGTGTGTGTGTGTGTGTGTGTGTGTGGTGTGTGTGTATGTGTGTGAGTATGTGTGTGTGAGTATGTGTGTGTGTGTGTGTCATTGTGTGTCAGTGTGTGTGTGTGTGTGTGTGTGTGTGTGTGTGTGTGTGTGTGTGTGTGTGTGTTTTACTGTTTATAAACAGAGACTCTGGCATGATGTAATTACCCTCTTACCTGAACAATACATGGCCCAGCTTTTGAAAGCTTGTACTGCTGCCAGTGAGCTTGTGTTGATGATCACACGTGATAACCCTTGTCTTGGAGGAAAACACTTCAAGAACTCAGCCGTTAAAGCAATTACCCCTGTGACATTTGTGTTGTAATAGTTGGTCAGTGCCTGCACGTCTGGTAAATTCCTTGTGAATACCACAGGCTTGGCGGAGCCCGCGTTATTCACCAGAACAGCTTGCTGGAAATCTGTGGTTTCAGCGCTCACTGCTTTTAATGTCTGCGTAAAAGCAGCATGGAAAACTTGCTGATTCTGGGAGTTCTGATCAAAACAGTGTGTCACTGCTTTGACCGCAGGTGATTTCTCGAGCAGACGCTTTTTTACATCCTCAAGGTCTCCGCCGCTTCTTGCTAGCAATACAATGACAGAACCTGGTGGTAACTTATTGGCAAAGTTCATTGCGATGCTTTCACCAATTCCTCGACTGGAACCGGTGATGAAGCATATCGTTTTCTTGGAAAACATGTTGGGCCTTGGTTAATCACACTGTGTTCCTTGCTTGCGTGGTTTCGACATTCGCCTAGGCTACTCTTGCAGCCTAGCGTCTTGGCAGTTACCTACCTTGAAAATCGCGCCTTGGCTGATTCTCGGGTGAAATTCAAACGGCGTTCGATACCTTACCAGCTAACCAGTTAAAAAAATATGTTTATTGTGCATCACGGTGAATAGCTGCACACTTGAAAGATTTTCTGGAAAGAGTATCGATTTGGTGTCTTTGGTGAGTTAGCCTATAGGCCTAGCATCTATTTACCTTTTGATTTTTTTGTTTGTTTTGGTCCAGTTGTGTTTGGGACCAGCTCTGCACAAGTTGTTTTTTAAATCATGTTCGAAGTTCAATAGTTTCTGTTCTTTCCTCTGTTGAATTGTCTGGCAGCTTTTGTATATTGGATTATTGTTTCCTTTGAAAATCTTATTCATGTATATCATTTAGAAATTTGAGAAAGAACAGCATATGTTGATCATTTTGACAAGTCAGATGCTGACTAGGCTAAGGAATTATATTAATATAGCCCACATAACACATTATAATCATATCTCATTAGGCCTATCTGGCCTGATTTATGACAGAAAAAAAAATTATCCAAAGAAAGGAAACAGTTTAAAGTTGCATGACTCTCCAGAGTTGAACATTCTCAGATGGATTTTTGTTTTAATTCTCTAGTCCAAAGGGGGGTAGACCTATTTTCAATTTTGATTAGGCTACTCACCTGGCTTCTTGACCAGACTTAGTAATTTTACTACCAATAGGCTACTAATGTACTATCAAAGTAGCACACTGACTACTACTAGTCTTGCGCACACGTTAAATCCTGTTCCACTTTTAGTAAGAGTAGCAGTAGGCCATTGTGTGCAGGTGGGAACAGATGACATATTAATGATATTTACAAAAC
>CM060317.1:73790226-73827726 GCA_030674155.1 Stramonita haemastoma | reverse complement strand
AAGTCTAAAATCATATGAAAGACTTGCAGAAATGAGCCTTGATGAGGATGAATCTGAAATCATACCATCATCCCAAAAGTCTGAAAAAGACAGCCCATGTAATAGAGGTACAAACTTAAGTACAGCTGTTACAGCAGAGCCTGAAGGAAAAAACTCTGACAACATTAACAGTCCCAAAGCAGAAGCACTAAGCCCACTGCCAGTACTTAAACACACTGAAAGCTTGGACCACAGCATTCCACTCAGCCCTGATCTGTTCTCCTCGCCATGCCAGAAGTCCTCAGCACCGGCAACAAGCATCCAAGGCCCTGTCCTTTCTCCCAGACCTGGTTCAGCATCACCCTGCATCACCAAACCAAAGTCTGCGTTGAAACCTTTGCAACCCATCCAAGAAGACCAGAACCAAGGAAAACGAGCAAAGTATGGAAGCCTGGTTATGAGGAAACCAATGTTGGCCAGGAGGGCAAATAAGGAAAACTTGGAGAGGGATTCTCGGTCTTCTCAAGCCTGTTCTTCGCTTTCATTCGTACAGACGCATAGCTCCTCTGTAAGTATTTCTGTTGAGAGTTTGTATGGGTGCTGGATTTTTTATTTTAGTTGTGGTGGTGTTTTTTTATCAAGTGTGTATGGGGGAGGGGGGGGGGGCGGTAGCCTAGTGGTAACTTAGAGCATACAAGTGCTTACATGTAACTGTAAGTAATCTGACAGCCCAGGACTGAGCCCACCAGGGCACCAGTTTGAGGAGATTTTCCCCCTAGAGTTAACATCAGTACCAAGAAGGAAGTTGGTAGGATGGTTTCCCGTTTAGACATTCTTCTGCCTAACAAGTAGTGAGTACACACACACAGTGCGCACGCACACACACACACACACACACACACACACACACACACACACACACACACACACACACACACACACACACACACACACACACACACACACACACACACATGAACATTTTAATAGAAATTTGTAAAATGATTTGTAGCTTTTTGGTAAACAACTTTTAAGAAGGCTTGTTTTAAAATTCATATTATATCCTGTGATGATGGTGAACAGGAATACAATTTTGACTCCTTCCATGTATTGTTTGGCATAGGAATATGATTTTGACTCCTTCCATGTATTGTATGGCATATAATTTTTACACAATCCACAACTAGTCAAGAATTACGAAGTGTAAAGAGTCATAAATTAAATTATCAATCATCATCCTGGTTAGAAACAAGCGAATATTGAGATTTATAATATATTCAAAATTTTAATAAGCCAAAAAAAAAACTGCCTCTAAATCCTATGACCTAAACTGTCATGAAATCTTGATAAAATGCTGAGCACAAGACAGTGAAGAATGTTAATATTGATCAGCATTGTTTGTTTTGTTGCACAGGTGGAGGAGGATGTGAGAGCGGCCATGACACACATCAATACCATGATCAATGGAGAGACCAGACATGTCTTGAAGGATCTTCAGTCTTCCCCCACTTTGCTGACGCACTTTCCTCGTAAGAGCATTCAGTATGCTTAAGTTGTCAAAAGTATTCTGTAGCAGAGTGATGAATAGAATATAGAGTCTGGGGTGAAATTAAGTTTTTGCTTTTGTTGTTGTTGATTTTAAACATTTTAGAGAAGGATTAGTTTTTCTTGACACACTTTTCTTAACTGACATAGTGACAGCAAAAAAGAAATACTTATTAAGTTATTTTACGAATACTATGATATTAATAGTAACACCCTAAGCAGAGGAGAAGATAACAGATGGATTTGCAAAACTGATTTCTAATTCGTAACCTGTTTCTGTTGCTGTTAATATAATATCATTATTGATTTATTGTTATTGTCATAAGTTTGATACACATGGTCCAGGGGACTTGTTCCCAAGAGGTCAGTATCAGCTCCACTTCTTCTTAAGTCCTTTGGGTAAGACTAAAAAAAACTGAGGTCTGATAATAGTAGGAACAAATAGAGAAAACACGAAACATCTTTCCCTCTGTTGAATGGCACCTCACCTTGTAAAAGAATTGACTGTTGGCAGTATTGTATGCTGGCAGGAGTTCAATGAATGATAAAATTACAACCAAAAAACTGTTGTGCTTTGGTGCCATGTTTAGTTTAGACATCATCCTTGAAGCGGCTGCCTTAATTGTGGGCTATGGTCAAGCGCAAAATCTCATTAGGATCAGTCTTGGAGCTTTAGCCAAGGAACAACAACAAAAGAATAGATAAAACCCAAAAGAATGGGAAATTAATCTATTACTATTATTGTATTTTGTAAAAGTTGTACTACTGCCCTGTACAAGATAACTGCCCTTTACAAATATAAAAATACTTCTGTCATGTCTGTTCTGCAAGTGGTTTGAAGATTAGCAAGGGAGAAGTTAACACAACAGTGTGTGGGTATGTTATGTAGGCCCTGTGTTGCTCTGTGCAAGAATGTGTCAATGAACACATGTGGCCTTCTTTTTAATGACATCCATTTTGCAAGAACCTGTCTTCCTCTGACTGAAGAAATCTCTTTCTATGAAAATGATGGTAAAAGATAAATGACCACTATTTTTGTCCTCAAATGGTAGTATTTTATAAGGTGTAAATGTCAGATTAATTAAAAACTGGTTTTATTTGAATGTGAACAGCTCCAAGTTCCTCAAATGGTAATATTTTATAAGGTGTAAATGTCAGATTAATTAAGAACTGGTTTTATCTGAATGTGAGCAGCTCCAAGTTCCTCAAATGGTAATATTTTATAAGGTGTAAATGTCAGATTAATTAAGAACTGGTTTTATCTGAATGTGAACAGCTCCAAGTTCCTCAAATGGTAATATTTTATAAGGTGTAAATGTCAGATTAAGTAAGAACTGGTTTTATCTGAATGTGAACAGCTCCAAGTTCCTCAAATGGTAATATTTTATAAGGTGTAAATGTCAGATTAATTAAGAACTGGTTTTATCTGAATGTGAACAGCTCCAAGAGAAGCAACTCGAATCAGCTGGAGTGAAAACCTGGCTGAGGAGGCGGTGGTCAGCTTGTCTCCAACAAAGACTCCACTGCCCCGCCGCTCCATTCTGCAACAGGTCATTCTTTTTTTTAATATTTTTAAAATATTTTATTCTTTTATATTGAGGATAATGGGATAAGCACTCTTGTGCTTTTTTTTTCATCCAGTCCCCGTGTGTATGCACTTGTGTAAATATTGTCATCTGTTCCCACAGGCACACAATGGCCTACTCTTACGAAAAGCGGAACAGGATTTAACGTGTGCGCAAGATGTTTTGCGTGCGTTCGCACACGGGGCCTCGGTTTACAATATCATCCAAAAGACTTTTTGGGAGAGTGGAGCCAGCACTGATGTTAACTCCAGGGGAAAAATCCCCTCCAACGGGAATCGAACTCGGGTCGTCAAATTGCCAGCGCAATGTTCTGACCACTAGGCTATCCCATCCCCTGTCAGAGACTGAAAGTGTGATAGTGCCACTTGTGTGATTCAGAAGATGGAATTATTTTGTACTTGTACTTTACAGTGCACAGTTGATTTTCAACCTGGTAAGCAGTTTTTATACAACATAAAAACAAAAAACCCAATGAAAAACATAAATTTCATAGATAATTTATAAAGCACACATAAGTGATGTCTAAGTTATGTTTCATTTATAAATTTTGGACTGTTTGTAAATGCATAAATGTACAGGAGTCTAGGAGATTAATTTCTACAATATAGAAATAATCATGTATACAAACAGGTCATGAGTGACAATATCATTTCCTGTGTAGATCTGGATTGATATCCTTTATTCAAGACATCTGCATCATTATGTAGGGAAAGGTTTTAGCAAAGAGAGAAAGGGGATATGTTGTAAAAAGGGAAAATACAGAATTCAAAAACAAAAGATAAAGAAACGGACTTAACACAAGCTACATTCCCTCACTTGTTCATCATCAGCCCCCCCAACCCCCAACCCCCCGCCCCCTTCCCCTCTACACACTCATACTCCTGCAAACCAGTTTTTTTTTCAAAGCTACCAATCAAAGCAATAAGTCTTTAAACTATAAATTATGACATTTTTTATTGTTTTTAGAGATTTACTGTGACTCTCTTTTGCAGCGACCCGATGACTTTGAGTTTCCCTTCAGTAAAGAGCCCCCATCACCCATAGTGCTGACACGCAGACGATCGCCAAAGTTTCCCAGACTTCTCTCTTTCAACAGTTTGAGTCTGGATCCTGGCCCTGGCAGACAGTGGCATCAGATGTGATAGTGCCTGTCCATCCTGTTACCACACAAAACGAATTGAACATGTATTTGAATTTATCGTTTAGATTATCAGAAGTACTTTTCAGCTTGTAAATTAAAGTGGGCATTTTTGTTTATGCGATGAATGTGAATATGTTGCTATGGTTGTGATGGGTCTATTGCTGATAAATGGCATCTGTTTGAACTGGTATTTTTGTAGCACTTTTCTTTCGTGTCAGGTTAGGGTTTTTTTCTTTAGGGTTTTTCTTTTGTTGGTACTGCTTTAGGGTTTTTTTATGGTTTATTTTGCTGTGTTTGATTTGGGTTTACCTTTGGGTAGGAGGGGGGGATTGGAGGGGGATGGGGGAGGGAGAGAAAGGGAAAAAGGTTTGTTTTTTGATCAGTAAGTGGGTAAGTTAGGATGTTTTTCTTTGGAGAGAGAAAGAAGACAGTTTGAGACCTGTCCTGAGCTGAATATGTAACTGTGCAGTTGCAGTCTAAAAAAAACAACAACCATTCCTTCCTTCTGTGTGTGTGTGGGTTTTTTGTGTGTTTTTTTTAACAAATATAAGAAAAGGAAGTTTATCAGTTCCTGCCAGGGTTTTTTGCCTTGTGTTGTATAAAAATACCCTGTTTGTATTACAGAGCTGAATCTTTTTTTTTTCAGATGACTGAAGATTTAGAAACATGAACAGAACAGTATCATTACATTTCACCTAGGTGCTGTTGGCAAGTGAACAGAAGGCCATTTTGATTCAGCAATACAGGGAAGAAGCAAGCTAGCTATCATCACACTTTGGACATTGAAAAAGCAGAGGAAATGTTAATAGAGACAGATTAAAAAATGAATTTTTTTTTTAAAAGGGGGGGAAGGAGGGATTGTGTGGCATGTGAGATTCGTCTGTTTTCTTTTTGTTACCTGGCTACAGCTCCGAGGTTCACCAATGGTGAGATTTTGTGTATGTGGACATTTATTCACCATTAAGTTAGCCACATTCCAACCTGGACCTGCCTATGTAAATAACAGGAAATGTTTTGTTGCAGTGTTTTGTGGTCATTCTTTTATCAGGGTTGGTTCCCTTTTTTAATTAAGGCTACTGCAAAGACACTGTTTGAGGTATGGAGTCCGACCTAGAGTAGAAAAGGATGACTACCACAACCTCAAAAGAGAAGAACAAGTCATCATTCTAAGACTCCGCACTGGGCACAACAGGCTAAACCACCATATGTCCACAAAGCTGTAACTTGCTCCTTCTCCCTTGTGTGCCTGTGGTAAAGAAAACCAGACAAGCGAGCGCATCCTTCAAAGGTGTACGCTTTTCAGCGACCTGAGGAAGAAAGTGTGGCCGACGGAGATAACCCTACAAACCAAGCTGTACGGCCCACGAGAGGAGTTGCAAAGGATATGCCATTATTTTTCCCAGACACATCTGACAGTGTAAAGCGAACGAGAGAAGAAGAAGAAGGTATGGAGTGAGTGGATAGCTCCTAAGAATGACTAACAGACTGCAGGAAAACAAAGCATTTTTCCTTTTTTTTGTGTGTTTGTTAAGAGTCCTGAAACCAGTGAGTTTTTGTTGTTTCTATCAGCATTTTGTTCACAAGCACCTTCTGTGCCCCATTCCTTCATAAAAACCTCAATTATACCCATTTCTTTCTCTTAAGAATTGTATCTTTTGGCTTGCATGTTTTCACTTTTTCATGGAAAGCCCTCTGGAGGTGGAAGTTGCGGAATCTCCTGGCATGGACATAGTGATGTTTGATCAACGCGCATTCGTACTGGGCTTGGCAAAGCACCTATAATTGTGATATCATTGCCTACATAACTGTGCATAAATTGTAAGTTTGTAAAGATCTGTATGTGTTAGTGAATACATTTGTATATATTTTTGAAATTGAATACACAGGCCTGTATATGGGTCATGTGTATGAGACAGTTTACATAATTTGATATACACATACCTTGATGTATAAGAATCAAAGAACAGATGACCGTTTGTTTTATGTTGGTTGTGACTTCAGTTGGACTGTGAATGGCTGCCATTTCAGTTACATCTTTGTTCTCTAAATGTTACATCTTTGTTCTCTGTCTTTTTCTACACAATAGTAGTTACAAAAAATGTCATTTATTTTATATATTCATCTTAACCGTATCTTATCAACAAAGTAACTTTACAAATACATAATTATAATGAACGATTCAGACAATCAGACGTGGAACAGTTATTGGTCTTGCTACTTCATTTTTAACTGGCATAAGACTGAAAAATCACCTTAATAACACATTATTTACATGTACTGATCTCAGACTGCTGTGGTAAATTTATTTGGTTTGAAAGGGTGACAATGAAATTTGAAAGAGTGACAATTGAGTGTCTGTAACAATGAAATGTGTCATTCAGTTTTACCTCCTCCAGGCATAAACAACCCGTCATGCACTGTAATAAAAATGACACGTGTGTATTCATTAATGTTAGGTGATGTTTTCTTCAATAAGATATTTTTTATTAGAATACTATTTCACAATGGATAAATACTTTTCTTGTTTTGCCTATTCCTTCAGTGAACTTTGAAATCTACAATTTTGTTACATGGCTTTATGCACACTGACTAATTGGACTTTGTATGTGGTGTAGAGTACAGAAAAGACGGAATTCTCAGATCCAGAAAAAGCCAAATCTGTATGGTTGAAGGTAATAACAGGAGTGTTTTGTGTAGTGTTTGGACGAACCTTCAGATTATTTATCCTGTACTACTATGGTTTAAATCATTTGATAGCCAATGGCCTCTGTTCAAGGCATCCCTCCTCCAAGCCAGTATTGCACATGTCACCCCCTCCCCCCAATTACTCCCCTCCCCATCCCTTTGTGTCTAGTTGGCCACTGGATGTTTGTCCAACTCCTGAGGTTGGTCCTAAGGGATATTTGAGTAGAATAAACACTGAATGTAAGATCACTTTCCTTCCCGCGTCAGTTCTCCAGTTATTTGATTTTATTTATTTATTCATTTCCATAAGTTAAAGTTAAAGTCTGTCCTGAGCTTAAGGCTCATCAGGCCGGTGCTTATCCCGGTTTCTGTGGCGTTAAGCGTCTGAGAGTCATGAGACTCCCCCCTGGATAGGACGCCAGTCTATCGCAGGGTTAACCCCCAACACAAGGTTGGTACCCCTTTTACACCTGGGTGGGGTGAGAAAATAGCCGTAAAGTGCCTTTTCCAAGGGCACAACGCCATAGCCGACAACCTTTAGATTACGAGTCCAACGCCCTAACCACTAGACTACAGCGGTGGCTATTCATTTCCATATCTTTATTTATTTAGGCTTGGTGACAGTAGTGCGAACAAATCAATTTTCTGTAGTTTGGTTTTTGTTTGGGAGATTTTTCTTTGGAGGGGGTGAGCTTCATGAGAAAAGTAAGATATGCCACAGCAAATCTGTTGATGTGTTTGCAAACATGCAGCTTTGTTTGCTTGACTGTGTGTGTGTGTGTGTATGTAAAATCAGTGTGTATATGTGAGTGCATGCGGTTTTGTTAAGTTTCTTATTGCTCTTCATGTGCTTTTTGTTTGGTTGTTGTTTTAGGGAAGGTTTTGGTTTGGCTTTTTTTGTATACATGTGTCTGTGCTTTATCATTGGGAGCTCAGTATTAAAATGTGAGTATGAATTTAAGATACACATTTCTTTCTGACCAATTCAAGTGCCATCAAATTGAGCTTTTCACTCAAATCTGATATACTGAACTGCTTTGTGAACTGACAACTTTCAGTTATCCCCTAGACATGGGAGCCAGAAAGGGGTGGAGAGGGGGGTCAATAAGTATGATAAGTGCGCCAGATTATTTGAAATTATGAGCTAGCTTTGTTTTTGATAAATCTGTTTTGTTACTATGTTCTTTCTGTCATCTTATATTCAGTCTTGCCCTCTGAATTTAATTTTAAGTAGGTTTTTTTCCCCTAAAAAAAATGCATAAATGGGAACACTTCTCTTTCTCTCTTCTTTACATTTTAGTTTTGTTTTGAGTGCCTTGAATGCATCTGCTAATAATGCTTTAGTTTATGCTTTGTTTTTTAATAAGCATTTTTTCAAAATAGTTTTTCAATTTTTGTTTAGCTTGCTTTCCATCAGGTAGAGAAAAATGTAATGTATGCCCACACTAAAGTAGGCCTGCGTAATATTTCAAAAGTTGTTCGTAAGAAAATGTAATGTACCATGTTCTACCCCAGTGTCTTTGTTAGGTTTCCTTCCTTCCTTCCTTTCTGAAGCCCTGAGCAGACAGTTGGGCTTTAGGTAAGCTAGAGTGATGATAAACTGCAGTGATTTCATTATTTACAGTGCACATATGCCACTCCTCAAGCTTAGACTTACAACACCATTATAAATAAACTGTATTCAAACTGACATCAGCCTGTTTAGACCGATTTACATGACAGCAGGCAATAAGAAATTGTCCTGTCAGTTTCCACTCATGCAAACTCGACATTGCCCTGTTAGTGTTGCTTGTATGGCAGAAATGTGAATCTCTTCATTTGAAAAACTTTTGTCATTTTTGTATGGTTCTTCATCAATCTTGGGTAGACTGAGCAGTTCTGATGGCAGAGTACATTTCATGTATATAAAGAGGTTTTGTTTGTCACTTTCCTATGCTACTTTGCTGTTGTATATACCCTTGTTTGTAATGTTGCTTTTAGAAATTTGTCATAGGACCTGATCCTATACAACTTGTTTTCATTTAAATCTGGCTAATAATGAAATCAGTAATGATCAGGTTTAGTCGTTTGTTGTTGTTTTGAACTCTTACAGTTACATACTTTGAACTGACAAATTTGCTTGGTATGCTTTCCCATGTCATTTTTAGACTAGTAAGAAAAGGGCTTGAGCTGATTTGGAAGAAAACCAAAGATTAAAAAAAAAAAAAAAAATCTGTGTCAGTTTTTGATTGTGTTGTGAAATGGGTTCTTGCTAGGAGGACTTTGGTACATTATCACAGTAACAGTGAGTACACTGTTTACTAGTTTTCATTTAGATGCTTGATACCCCAGCATGACAATGGACTCAGCCAATCAATCAATCAATCAATCAATCAATCAACCAATTAAAATCTTTTATTGCCAAAGGTGATACACAGAATAAGCTTAACATGCTTTTTCAAATAATGCCCTTTTTAGAGGATAAAGAAACCCACACACAACCACACATGCATGATTACACTCACACATAAATACATTCAGCATAAATCAGTTAAACATCTCATCTAATACTGTAATAGGCTATATAAAGACCCATTCACGTACATGTATACAATGTATACTGTAGAATACATAGTACATTACACCCAATCACATGTACACGACATGTGTATCAGATTATCCAATAGATGAGAAGGAAAAGCCGCAAAAATGTTCATTGACAGTGGCTTTCTGCCTCTTTTCCCTAAGGAATCATTGGGACATTTCACTGAATTTTCACCTAAAGACTGAATGATTAAAAGAATACTTCTATATATATATATATGTGTGTGTGTATATATATATATATATATATATATATATATATATATGTATATGTATGTATATATGTATATTTATCAGTGTTGATTCTAGGGTGCGCCCTTGCGGGATTCCTGCTTTTTTTTTCTTCCAACTTTACCGCAAAATAATTTAACCAGTGCACCCTAACGGATGCAAAAAAACCTGTAGATAGCGCATATTTGAACAAACAGTGCGCCCTCTCAACTGTCGTTTGTATAATTTCAAAATAACGCTACATGCGTTGGTCAATATGTTGATACCCCAGGGACAGCAAGATGCACTGATTAGCGCCTACAGTCATCACAATCGTCACAAAGCAGCTGGTCTGACGTCATTTCCCTACTCGTTTACATCATTACGTCATTTTCAAAGGAGCCTTGTACTCCTGAAACAAGTGACGTCATTGTGACAGAGATTGTTAGTGGTGTTAGTGGAAGAAGCCGCGTCCCAGCAGGGTTCAAAGCTGGTGGTAGACCAAAGAGTTTTCACGGCAGTTTTTCAGAGCTGGCTAGACAAGTAGCCCTGGCTTGAGAACAATGATGGGGGCATAGGGTAGACTATCAGCTGTGTATCAAATATGACTTTGACCTCTCTGTCTCTGTGTCCCTCTCTCTCTGTGTATGAGATGAATATCAAGACTTCGATATTGGATTTCACCTCTTTTCTCATCTAGATCTCTCTCCAACCAAAAATATCTCTCTCTCTCCCTCCCTCCCTCATGGGGAGGGGGGAGGGGCAAGACTTTGATATTGGCTTTCACCTCTCTTCTCATCTAAATCTGTCTCTCTTTCTCTCTAACTCTGAAAGTGGAAATACTAAATTGACTTTGACCTCCCCCCTTCTCTCTCTCTGCCATATGGGAAGAAAAAATAAGACTTTGGTATTGGCTTTAATCCCTTTTATCATCTAGATCTAAATCTACTTCTCCCAACTCTGAATGGAAATACAAAATTGAACTTTTGACATCCTTCCCTCCCCCCCCCCCACCTCTCTCTCATATGGTAAGGGGGGGGGGGGGGGGTAAGACTGATGTTGGCTTTCGCCTTTTTTTTCCATCTAGATCTAGCCCTCTCTCCAACTCAGAATGTGGAAATACAAATCTAACTTTGACCCTCTCTCCTTCCTTCCCTCCTCCCCCCCCCCCTCCTCTCTCTCTCTCTGTCACTCTCTCCCTGTCTCTTTTATATAAACAATGCATCTCCTCCTGTATCTATGCAGTATGTATCACCCCACATCTGAATGTACCACTATCTGGAAATAAACCTTAAACCCCCCCCCCCCCTCTCTCTCTCTCTCTCTTTCCTGTGTCAGAAAATCATTCTACAGACTTGCTGCAATATGTAAGGTGTATATTAAATGCTGTCTGCCTACATACCATCCTGTTTGTTTTGTTTCTCATCCTTGAAAATAACAGAAATTAGAGTACTTATGGTATTATGAGCAAATACTACTTACTGTTTGTCCCCTTTTTTTATGAAGGGAGGTGGGGGGGCAAATGCTCCCTTTTTTTCATTTTAGGGAGCCCTTGGGCCCCCTTTTTTGAAATCCTAGAATCAACACTGTATATACTGAACAAAAACAGATGAGTATAATACGACTATACAATTCTGAGTTAAGTCTACACTAAGATTGGGTACTGGTAATTATTGAAAAAAGTGTAATATGTGCAGAACAAAAATTAAGCCAATATTCACTCCCCCCCCCCCCCCCCCAAAAAAAAAAAAGAGGTGAGGGGAAAAGAATGAGAGAGGGGACTGATTAATTAAGTAGAATCAGAGGAGAGGAGATTTACTGCTGATTTAAAAGAGGAATACAATAATAAAATCTACAAAAACAACAGCAAGAGTTAATGTGAGACAAGAGCCAAAACACTATAAAATCATGTAGTCTGCTGAAATGATATAATAAATAAGGTTTCAAGGATGAAAGGGATGGTGAATTTCTGGAGTTAATGTGAGATACGAGCCAAAGATACAATAAAATCATGTAGTCTATATTGATGATATACACAAAAATGTTTCAAGGATAAAAGGGATAATGAATTTCTGAAGTCAATATGAAACAAGAGCCAAAGATACAATAAAATCATGTAGTCTATATTGGTGATATACACAAAAATGTTTCAAGGACAAAAGGGATGATGAATTTCTGAAGTCAATATGAAACAAGAGCCAAAGATACAATAAAATCATGTAGTCTATATTGATGATATACACAAAAATGTTTCAAGGATAAAAGGGATAATGAATTTCTGAAGTTAATATGAAACAAGAGCCAAAGATACAATAAAATCATGTAGTCTATATTGATGATATACACAAAAATGTTTCCAAGGATAAAAGGGATGATGAATTTCTGAAGTCAATATGAAACAAGAGCCAAAGATACAATAAAATCATGTAGTCTATATTGATGATATACACAAAAATGTTTCAAGGACAAAAGGATGATGCATTCTGAAGTTAATATGAAACAAGAGCCAAAGATACAATAAAATCATGTAGTCTATATTGATGATATACACAAAAATGTTCCAAGGATAAAAGGGATGATGAATTTCTGAAGTTAATATGAAACAAGAGCCAAAGATACAATAAAATCATGTAGTCTATATTGATGATATACACAAAAATGTTTCAAGGACAAAAGGGATGATGAATTTCTGAAGTTAATATGAAACAAGAGCCAAAGATACAATAAAATCATGTAGTCTATATTGATGATATACACAAAAATGTTCCAAGGATAAAAGGGATAATGAATTTCTGAAGTCAATATGAAACAAGAGCCAAAGATACAATAAAATCATGTAGTCTATATTGATGATATACACAAAAATGTTCCAAGGATGAAAGGGATAATGAATTTCTGGATATTATGTGCATTACATAAAGCATTAGTTCACTCTTCAAAGTAAAAGTTAAAGTTAAAGTCTGTCCCGAGCTTAAGGCTCATCAGGCCGGTGCTTATCCCGGTTTCTGTGGCGTTAAGCGACTGAGAGTCATAGACTCCCCCCTGGATAGGACGCCAGTCTATCGCAGGGTTAACCCCTAACACAAGGCTGGTACCCCTTTTACACCTGGGTGGGGTGAGAAAATAGCTATAAGTGCCTTTTCCAAGGGCACAACGCCATAGCCGAAAGCTGGGATCGAACCCGCAACCTTTAGATTACAAGTCCAACACCCTAACCACTAGACTACAGCGGCGGCTTATAAAATCATGTAGTCTGCTGAAATGATATACAAAATAAGGTTTCAAGGATGAAAGGGATGGTGAATTTCTGGAGTTATGTGAGATATGAGCCAAAGATACAATAAAATCATGTAGTCTATATTGATGATATACACAAAAATGTTCCAAGGACAAAAGGGATGATGAATTTCTGGATATTATGTGCATTACATAAAGCATTAGTTCACTCTTCAAAGTAAAAGTTAAAGTCTGTCCAGAGCCTAAGGCTCATCAGGCCGGTGCTTATCCCGGTTTCTGTGGCATTAAGCGACTGAGAGTCATAAACTCCCCCCTGGATAGGACGCCAGTCTATCGCAGGGTTAACCCCCAACGCAAGGTTGGTACCCCTTTTACACCTGGGTGGGGTGAGAAAATAGCCGTAAAGTGCCTTTTCCAAGGGCACAACGCCATAGCCGAAAGCTGGGATCGAACCCGCAACCTTTAGATTACGAGTCCAACGCCCTAACCACTAGACTACAGCGGCGGCTACTCTTCAAAGTATGAAAGATAAATTAGTGCTCAGTATCAAGACACGGATCACATTACCATACACACCCACAGACAGCGCATTGCTCACCAATGTTCTGACAATGAAAGGCAGAAAACACTACACACAATCTATACATAGGTGTGGTGAACACACAAAACCACAGAATTCAAAACCAGAACCACTCATATGTTTTAACACTTCATCACACATAGCCAACATGTATATTCTTCATCAACCTTTAAACAATGAAAGATAAGAGTCAAAACACAGAAAAATAAAACATAAGCAAAACAAATGATAAAAAGAAAGAAGGGGGGGAAGGGGAATTAAAAAAAAAACAGTTCTGCTCAAAGCAAAACCAAAAAACAAAAACACCCAACTCTTATACTGACAGACCCCATGCATACCCACAGGAGAAAAAACTAATATTACATAATGTAAAAAGGAGACCACTGAATAGAAGCCTCTACCGAAAATATTCTACATTGCTTTAAGTTTCCCACATAATCCATCACCCAAAACGACACAATAACATCATCCAAAACACTGCAACAACAAAAGGAATACATCATCCAGAACACTGCAACAACAACAGAATGAACACATCAGACCCAAACACTGCAACAACAACACAATAAATACATCCAAACACTACAACAACGACAGAATGAACGCATCATCCAAAACACTGCAACAACAACAGAATGAACACATCAGACCCAAACGTAACTATTGACCATCATCTGCCACCAGGAAATAATTACTAAGGTGCACTAAAAACAAAACAAAACAAAACAAATATATATATATATATATTATACATATAAAAACTAAGGTGCACTCCTACACCCTAGGGTGGACACAAGGACAACTACTCTGGACAAAAATGGTGACACGGAATGATGAAAATATGGAACCCGATCTTCCGCCAAGACAGGCGTATCCCTCTCTACTCCCATCAGAAATCCAGCATCGATGGGCAGGGCACCCAACAAACAATGCTGCAACAGTGACTGACCCCTCTCTTCCAGCAAGAGACCAACTCTCTCCAGAGACTCTAGCTAAGTCTGCCACTTGTTTCTTCACAGCCTCCGCCAACACCACAGCCAAAATTCAGGAACCTTCTCTTATAAATCACAAACTCCACATGAGAAGTTTACCTGATGGCAAACGCGCAGAGAAGAAGGAATGAACAATCCATACTGATTCCATGTGAGATCATGTAAGCCGGGTTGGGATTCCCTACATAGGCAAAGAATGCATACAGGCACACAGATGCGCATGCACACGCACTGGACAGGATTGCAAGGTGGTAAGAGCACTGCGCTCACAATCTGATGGCCCAGGTTCAAACCCTGTTCAAGGACTTTTTTCTCCAGGAGTTAACATCAGTGCCAACTCCTCTCAAAACTCCTTTGGATGAGACTGTAGACCAAAGGCCCTGTGTGCAAATGCATGCAGAACACCTTGCACACAGGTCAAAATGCTTTTCCAAAGAGTTGGCCATTGTGTGACAGTGGGATCAGATGACAAAATTTTCCTCTGAAGTCGGGAGTATGGCTGCCTGTATGGCGAGGTACTTGAAAACAGTCATACGCGCAAACTTCTCATTCAGTGTGCAATTTCAATCTCAGTGATTCCCAGGTGGGATGAATGAGTCAGAGTGCACATTCTGGATGACCCCCAGAATGTTATGCTGGGGAATGCACAACAACAACATGACAAAATTTACAAAACTGCATGCACATTGGGATTGTACGTACAAAAGCACTTAAGTCACAGAGACCTTATTCCATTATCCTTGAAATAAAAGAATGATAAATAAAACAAACACACATGCTATACTGATACTAGAAAGAATAAAACCGGGAATAAAATTATGCAAACCATGACAGTCACATATCTTCCACTAATACCAGGTTAACACAAAATGTATCGTGTCCATATATATACAATGCACACTTTGTACTTGCCAGTATTGCAAACAAAAATAAATAAATAATAATAATCTGCTAAACATCAAATTAGCTCCCTTCATACCTCTTTCTTTTTTGAGTAGTACAAGCTTCTTTTTTTTTCTTTTTTTTTTTTTAGCACAAGCTTTCATTAACATCATTCAACCCAGACTAGCAGACTACCACCATCTCAGAAGAGAAGAACAGGTCATCATTCTAAGACTGTACAGAGCACAACAGGCTAAATCACCACATACAGTCTACAAATCTGAAACTAATTCCTTCTCCCCTGAATGCCTGGGGTAAAGAAAACAAGACTGGTGAACACATCCTGTAATTGCAAAGATGCATGCTATACAGCAACCTGAGGAAAATGGTGTGGCCAACAGAGATAACTCTACAAACCAAGCTGTACAGCCCACGAGAGGAGCTGTGAAGGACACATATATGTCATTACTTTTCCCAGACACAACTGATTATATAAAGAGAACAAGAGAAAAAGAATACTGATTTATCCCAAAGATAACTGAAAGTTGTATAAATTGAAGTTGAACAGATGCAGACAACCACATGAGCAAGAACTGAAAGAAATTCTTTACAACTCTTGACTGGGGATGAAGAATATGATCTAGGAAAATCAAACTTTGTGACATTGATGCAATCGATCCTGATTTTGATCAAGGTCTGAACACTGATGACCCTGATTACATTTTTTTTTTTGTCTTTGTGCTTCAAGACTTTGGGTTCAGGGCAATTAGGCCAATTATTTGAGAAAAAAAAAACACTGCTCTAAACAAATTCTTGGATTATCTCTCTTCCACTGATTATACTTTTTATAATTGTTATAATTTCTAAAGTAGTCTACCGTATTTCATAAAATATGAGCTACATTCACAGTGCACAAATCCGAACATCACTGAGTCAAGGGTGCTATATTTAGCGAGCCCTTTCCTTTTACCTAGTCCAATTGTGGTCAGTTCTGCTATTAATAGCACCAGATGGCCCCAGCTGGGCTGGGATGGGATGGGATGGATTAATTAGCAGCTGAAAGTGGGGAAAATTGACAGCTGTGCATTGTTTCTTTTCTTTCTCGCTCCTTAGCTAGAGCTCCAAGGTTCACCTATGGTAAGATGTTGAATATGCAACTGTTTACCCGCCATTCACGTAGCCACATCAAGAGTGACTTTGGGGATGATGTCTAAAACATGATACTAGTATGCATGCATGTTTTCAGATTTTGGCATCCGTTCCTACAGAGATACAATGGCTTACTCTTCCAAAGGTAAAGTGTGTGCAAGACGTTCTGCATGCATTTGTACGCGAGACCTCTTTAGCAGGGTTCATACAGATCTTTGGAAAGAAAATTCAAGGACTTTTCAAGGACTTTCAAGGACCTCACTGTCAATTTTCAAGGACCTCCATGACAAATAGTGCTTGCATTTTAACAATGTCCACACACTTTACAGCTGAAAAGAAAATATCTATAGCCATTAGGTCCAAATTTTCTTCATAACAAGAATCAATATTTCTACTGCAGTTAACTGGGCTAAATCAAAAACAATCGTAGGCCTAAAGTGTGCACTTAGCTTAAAACAATTTCAATCTAAGTGATCACCCCATCTGTTCATTCATAATTTCTCTGCATACTGGTTCTCAAAGTCTAAATATGTGTAAAGCTCCCTGTGAGTTACTTTACCAGGAGACTAATAGTTTACAATAGTAAACATTCATCTTCCTGGATAACAGGTTGGAAGGGAGGGGGGAGGGGCTGTAGAGGGGGAATAGCTGATGGTATTGCTGTGGACAGATTTTCACATCACAACACATTGACATGGGTCAAAGTGAAAAAATCTCTCAATCCTGAAACCCAATTTTTTTTTGTCCTCTGGACATTCCAAATCTTGAAGAAAAAAAAATCAGTCCTGAAGCAATTTAAGTATAATTCCACCCTTATATAACTGTATGCACATCCGCGCGCGTGTCTCTGATGCCCCATCAAGTTTCAGTGTTGCAGGGATAGGAATTGACAGACTCCAAAAATTGTGAAAGGTGGGGGGGGTCCAGGGGGTATTGCCCCCTGGCGGGGTGAAGGGGCAGAGCCCCTTGTGGGGGTCAGGGGGCAACGCCCCCTGAAGCTGAAGATTTTTCAACAATTCTAGCCTGTTTAACAGCCTCTCCTTGAACTAATTTCAGTTCTTGATACTAAGCAATTTCTGCCCTGAAATAAACTCTCCAAGTATGACTTTTACTGCCATTTCTTCAATCTAAAGGAGGTTCTATTCCCAAGTAATCACACAGCAAAAATGAGTATATTTCTAGACAAATGTGCACTAATGCAGATAGAGGAAGAAAGAGAAAGTAAGGACAGACACACATAGACAGAGAAACAGAGAGAGAAAGAGATAAGGGGGGGGGGGGGGAAGAGGTGTGTGTGTGTCTGTGTGTGTAAGAGACAGGGAGAAGTGGAGAAAATGAGAGAGAGATACGAGAGAGACAGAGAGAGAGAAGTTTATGTGTGTGTGTGTGTGTGTGTGTGTGTGTGTGTGTGTGTGTGTGTGTGTGTGTGTGCACGCGCGCGCGCCTGTGTAAGTCAGTCATTTACTTCCAGCGTGTGTGTGGTGTGTGTGTGTCAGAGAGAGAGAGAGAAGAGAGAGAGAGAGAGGGGGGGGGGGGGGGGGGGGGGGGGGGGGGACTCTCCATGAAAAAGGGGAGGCCGGTGGCCTGCTGACTGTTGTATTTAATTTAATATAACCATTGCTCTCTGACCCCACATGGAACAGCCAGTGAAAGCCCCCTCTCCCTTTCTGCCTTATATTAGAGCTGCTAGTCTATCCCTATCATGAAACTTGACACCCATTGTTGGTACACATGGTCTTTCAACAGAAAAAGTTCTCTTGTTGGGCCTACCTAGGCTTGAATTGCCTTGTGACATAAAGCAGAGAAGGGGAGTAATTACTAACCGGCATGGAAGAGTTAGTTCCCTTGACCTGCTTTTGTAGATTTCTTTTTTCTCCTATTTTTTCTTCTTCTCTTTTTTTACTTTTATAAAAATTCCACGAATTTACAGTCAGTACCATACCTGATATTACCCATGCCAATCTCTCTCTCTTTCTCTTTATCCTTCTTTTTTTCTTTGGTAACAGTAAAATTCAAGGACTTTTCAAGCACCTGGAGGCATATGCCTGATTTTCAAGGACTTTCAAGGCCTTAAAAAGGGGTTCCAAAATTCAAGGACTTTGAAGAACTGTACGAACCCTGTTTAGTCCCATCTGAAGGACTTTTGGGGGAGTAAAGTCTGTACTGGCTGGTTAACTCCAGGGACAAAATCCCCTGGTATCTATAGGCATCTCAGTGGTGGCTCATGTCCACCCACACCATCAGATCACAAGCTCAACAGCCTAACTACCAGGCTACCTCCTACCCCTCATTAACAAGCTGATTAACTGACATCATAGGCACGATCTTTCTCTTTTGGGGGCAAGGTTCTCAGCACACACCCAAAAATTTTTTATAACCCCCCCCCAAACTCTATCTTGCTAAATACCTAATCAATAGGTTTGTACAGGTGGGAAAACTGGGGATAGGCATCGAAATAGTCTGCCAAGTTCAAATAGTTCTTCAGGTGATTTGGGATGGGAAGTTTGATCACTGATGCACGAATGTCACAAGGCTGCTTTCTCTCCAGGCATCCACGCACTGCCAGTCGACACCGGCACTGCAGAGAGCAGCGTTTACCAAGCAATGGCTCTTCACAGAGCGAGACTGCATGGACATGGCTTGGTTTGACAAGCGTTCAGGCTTATAAGGATGTTTACAAAGAATGAGGTACTGCCACAGAGGTGCTCTGATGCTACTATCGCTCTTCCCACTCTTTGTTACGAATCTGATGTTGGACATTTCCAGACCCCCACGATTAACAAGACGCTGCAGGATTGCCAAATCCACAGGAACCATCTCTTCACTGGTAGACCTACTGCTCTGAATCAACTCGCGTATTTCTGGGAAGAGAACTCCTTTACAGCAGACATGATAATCCGCTGCCGTTGAAATTAAAGCTCGAATGTTGTGGTCACAAGGTCTGAACAATGCCACTTTTAAAGGGGATAAGCCAAACCAGTCCTTGCCCCTGACAGAACTTCCTGATGTGATAAGGAGATCAATCATGTCCAAGTGTCGAAAGGAGATGCTGTGGTACAAAGCAGTCCTCCCAAACTTGTCCGCAGTATTGATGTTGACCCCTTTGCTCAACAGGAACTGGACAACAGAGGCATGCTGTCCTTCCACAGCCCGGTGCAAGGATGTCTTGCCCACAGAGTCTTCAGCATTCAGGTCAGCCCCCTGAGCATGCAGCATCTCAACCATTTCCAGATGACCATGATGGCTGGCAAACATCACTGGAGTCATACCACACCCATTACTGCCATTGACATGAGCACCATTTTGAAGCAGATATTCTGTCATGTCATAACTGCCAACTCTAACAGCCATATGCAGAGGCTGATAAGCATTTGCATATGGTTCTCCCAAGTTGACATTGGCACCTGACTGCACCATTAACTTTGCCATCGCAAAGTTCTTTTTCTCAATGGCATAGGTTAAGGGTGTTTTATTGAACACAATGGTACAGTTGAGTTCAGTTCCTTCACCAATCAATCGGCGTACAGCAGACAGATCTTCTCTTTCGATGGCCTGAACAATCTTAAACTGGAGTTCTTTTTGCTTCTTCTTTCCAAGGGACTGTGCTCTTTCTGAAAAGCACAAAATACAAAGTTATGAAAGAAAACTAATGCAATCTCAGAACACACACACACACATATAGCCACACACACATATTTGCACACCCTTTGAATTTTTTTTAAAGGCAAAAATGGCAAAACTACTGAGAAAATCAATAGTCTTTTGTCATCCATTCCTACTGACATGCAAGGGCCTACTCTTCAAAAAAAAAAAAAAAAAAAAAAGTAAAATGGGCTTTAACCCTCTTGCATTCGGATTCTCTGAACAAAAACTGCCCCTAGATATCGCATTCCATCACAATATCAGGTCAGGCACATAATCTTGCTCATCTTTTCCTCCTTCTAAGTAAATACCATATAATTACTTTCAGATAGTCAGCAGGCTTAGTACCTTTAGCCTGATAGAGCTTTGACACGTGGTAGCAATTAGTGATGGTCACAGCGTAATGGAAATCTACTGTGTAAATCCGGGTTCAGGATTCAAGGGGGACAATTATTCAAAGCTGGCAAATCTCGGTTTGGGACTAAGAGGGTTAACATGCCCCAAAGATGCTATAGATATGTGCATAGGTACATGTAGGTACCTTGGTTTATAGTCTCATATGAAAGACTTGCAGGGGAGTGGAGTCAGCAGTGATGTTAACTCCAGGTGAAAAAAAACCCTTGAATGGGCATCTCAGTAGTGGCTTGAACCCAGACCATCAGATCACATGCTCAACTAATACTTAACTAACCACCAGGCAGGGTTCATACAGATCTTTGGGAAGAAAATTCAAGGACTTTTCAAGGACTTTCAAGGACCTCACTCTCAATTTTCAAGGACTTCCATCGACAAAAAGTGCTTGCATTTTAACAATGTCTACACACTTTACAGCTGAAAAGAAAACAACATCTATAGCCATTTGGAGAAAACTTTCTTCATAAAAAAATTAAATATTTCTACTGCAGTTAACTGGGCTAAATCAAAAACAACTGGTGGCCTAAAGTGTGCACTTAGCATAAAAAATTTCAATCTAAGCATGGGTGAAAGTGAAAAAATCCCTCAATCCTGAAACCCAATTTTTGTTTGTCCTCCAGACATTCCAAATCCTGAACAAAAAATTCAATCCTGAAGCAATTTAACCCTTATACCCCTGGGGTCACACAGTTTATTCACTGTGAAACTTGTGTCAAAGGGAAGTAATTTATACATCTTTCAATAGTCAATACACAAAAAACTGAGGGCGCTAATGGGTGCAACAGGGTTACGTTATAAAGGGGCGCTAATGGGTGCAGCAGGGGGATAAGGGTTAAGTACAATTCCACCCTTATATAACTGTACGCACATTCCCATGTTGTCTGTGCTGCCCCATCAAGTTTCAGTGTTGCAGTGGTGGGAATTGACAGTCAAAAAACTGTAGAAAGTGGGGGGGGGGGGGGGGGAGTCCAAGGGGCATTGCTCCCTGGCAGGGTGAAGGGACAGAGCCCCTTGAGGGGGTCAGGGGGCAACGCCCCTGAAGCTGAAGGTTTTTCAACAATTCTAGCCTGTTTAATGGCCTCTCCTTGAACTAATTTCAGTTCTTGATACTAAGCAATTTCTGCCCTAAAATAAGCTCTCCAAGTATGACTTTTTCTGTCATTTCTTCAATATAAAGGAGGTTCTATACCCAAGTAATCACATAGCAAAAATGAGTATATTTCTAGACAAATGTGTACTAATGCAGATAGAGGAAGAAAGAGAAAGAAAGGACAGACACACATAGAGAAACAGAGAGAGGGGGGGGGGGGGGGGGGGGGGGGGAGGGGTAGGTGTGTGTGTGTGGTGTGGTGTGTGTGTGGGGGGTGGTGGGAAGAATGGAGATGTGGTGTGTGTGTGTGTTGTGTGTGTGTGTGTGTGGTGTGTGTGTGTGTGTGTGTGTGTGTGTTTTGTGTGGTTGTGTGTGTGTGTGGTGTGTGTGTGTGTGCACGCAGTAAGTCAGTCATTTACTTCCAGTGTGTGTGTGTGTGTGTGTGTGTGTGTGTGTGTGTGTGTGTGTGTGTGTGTGTGTGTGTGTGTGTGTGTGTGAGTGAGTGAGTGAGTGAGTGAGTGAGTGAGTGAGTGTGTGTGTGTGAGAGAGAGAGAGAGAGAGAGAGAGAGAGAGAGACAGAGACAGAGACAGAGAGAGACAGACAAAAGACAGACAGACAGACAGACAGAGAGGGTGAGTGAGAGAGAGAGAGACACAGAGAGAGAGAGGGAGGGGGGGAGAGGGGTGTCTCTCCAAGAAAAAGGGGAGGCTGGTGGCCTGCTGACTTGTGTAAACATTGCTCTCTGACCCCAAGTGGAACAGCCAGTGAAAGCCCTCCCCTGACCTTTCTGCCTTATATTAGAGCTGCTAGTCCATCCCTATCATGAAACTTTACACCCATTGTTGGTACACATGGTCTTTCAACAGAAAAAGTTATCATGCTAGGCCTACCAAGGCTTTGATTGCCTTGTGACATAAAGCAGATAAGGGAAGTAATTACTAACCAGCATGGAAGAGTTATTTCCCTTGACCTGCTTTTGTGGGTTTCTTTTTTCTTCTATTTTTTCTTTTTCTCTTTATTTTTCTTTTAGCAAATTTCCACGAATTTGTAGAGAGTACCATACCTGACCTTACTATGTTGATCTCTCTCTCTCGCTTATTATCCCTCTTAGTCTTTGGTGAAAGTAAAATTCAAGTACTTTTCAAGAACCTGGAGGCATATGCCTTTATTTTCAAGGACTTTCAAGGCCTTGACAAATAATGGTCCAAACTCAAGGACTTTCAAGGACCTACTAACCCTGCCAGTGTATTCCCCCCTCCCTCCCACCCATACAGGAGGACAGTAGTTGGAAATCCATGTCCAAACCTGGTGCAGTGGTGACCAGCATTGGTGGTGGTGGAGGTGGTGGTGAAGGTGGCATTGAATCCATTTTGCGTCTGTTGCTATCCTGAAGCAGCAACATACCAATCATGTCAACTGGTATCAGAAGGTGTCAATTATGTTAAGGCAACAATACTAATGTTACCCACAATGTAATGTTAACCACAATGTAATGTTACCACAGTCATTAGTAGTTTTAACATAACTTTGCACTACAACAGTAATATACAATCAGTCAAGGTTAAAGATTAACAGTACGTTTGTATCCCAGCCCTGTTTGCACAGATCTGCATCTACAGTTTCAAATTTTTAAATATAATGAATTATACACAAACTAATACAGGAAACTGTATGCTTAAAAAACAAGCATTTAAATTGGCAGTCTAAAAGCTGAGAGAATGAAATGTTCAGTTTTAGAATGCACAGCACCATTGTTAAAAGATCTCAGGAGGGAAGTTGGCAGGACTGTTTTCTATGTTCACCTGCTGAACAAGTAAACCATTAAGTTCTGGGTTCCATTCCCAGCCGTGCCCTTTCTTCTTTGTGTGACAGGATAGTCACACTGAATGTCAAGTCTTTCGGAGAAAATTCTAAACCATTCAGACCATGTGTTCACAGACTTGAACACATCATAAAAATCCTATTTATTGAAAATCAGAAAGAGCAGGAACTGAGGGAGGTATCTTTCAAATGTCCTGGCAAAATTGACAGGTTCAATTCCCAACTGTAGCAATCCTTTAAGTCAGAATTCCGCTACCATAGTTAATGGTTGGGAAAAAGTTAAAAACTGTCACTGTATGTAAAACACACAAAAAAATTAACCATTGGTGAACTGTGAAACTTTAGCCTGGGGGGAGGGGGGGGGGGGGAGAGATAAGATTTCAACTCTGGTATACATTTAGAAGGAGGTTACAAAGGTTAAACATTCTCCAAGTAAACAAGTGAGGTTCTGGGTTCAATTCCCAACCTCACCTTTCTTCCCAGTTTGATAAAAAATCAAACTGAATTAGTGAATATCAAAGTCCTTCACTTCAGATGAGACTATAAGCAGAGACTGTGTTGAATGCATGCAAAACATCTTTACACACGTTAAAAAGTGGTTCCACATTCAAAACAGTAGGCCATTGTGTACTGGTACAGTGTAGGAATGATGACTTAGTTAGCAAGTAAAGCCGGCTTTTTGCCGCTGTCAATTTTGCCAGCTCGGGTGAAATCCTGCCTGGCTTAATTGCTATGTGGCATCACTGATGACGGCTGTGCATGGCCATAGTAGAGCCGGCCCGGCCCAGTATTTTTAACTCGTCATTTCGACTTTCAAGTAAAACATCCATTTGCCAGGTTGATGGAAAGAAAAATAGTCAAGAAAAACTTATTTATGGTACAAATTAATTGCTCAAAATTTCTGACACACAAACTAGTAAACTGACCCTTCCCAATTACATTCCAGTGGTTTTAAAAAGTTTTGTGGGGGGATTTTACAAAAAAAAACACTTTTTGTGTTAACTATTTTCTGTCCATTTCACATGGGGTGTGGGGCGGAGTTTCAGTTGCTGGCGGAGCCTCGTTTTCACGTCACTCGCAGTCTCAGGGTGACGACTCATTATTTCCCTTGACCACATTATCAGAAGAGATGGCTATCAAACTCCAGAAAGCCGGGTTTTGACTAGGCCACTTTGACGGATCCGTTCTACGATAAAGATTTTATATCGAGGATAATGGGATAGCATCATTGTGACTTTTTACATCAAGCCCGGTGTATGCAGTTTTTAAATGTCATCTGATCCCCCACACACGATGGCCTACTCTTACGAAAAGCGGAACAGGATTTAACGTGTGCGCAAGATGTTCTGCGTGCATTCGACACACGGCCTTCGGTTTAAAGTTATCGAAGGACATTGTGGGGGAGAGTGGAGTCAGCATGATGGTACTCCAGGAGAGTAAATCTTTACCCTGACCAATTCAGAAACCGGGCTTTCAAATGCCAGCGCAATGTTCAGCCACTTAGGTATCCGTTCCCCCAGATAAAGACGATAAAGACGGGCTGTCAAAACTCCAGACGGCCGGGTTTACTATGGCCGTAGCCTATAACAGTATAAGATGACAAAAAAAACCCAACCAGCATGCACACAGGTGTCATACTGAGAAGCCTTCTTTTATTTCAAAGATGAAATAAGCACCTACATGAGGTTTTGTAAAGCATGCGCAGACTCAGTGAGGGTGCTTTGTGTGTATCATGTGTGAAGTTTACACCTGCATGTGAGTAGTGAGTATGCACACCTCATCACCTGAGACAAACAATGTGTGTGTGTTGTGTGTGTGGTTGTGTGTGTGTGTGTGTGTGGTGTGTGTGTTGTGTGTGTGTGTGTGTGTGTGCATGTGTGTGTTGTGTGTGTGTGCAAGACTAACTGCTACGTATATTATCTAAGCCTCCAAAATATATAACTAGGAGAATGGCTTATCTAATGGATGTTTTATGTTTTGACTAAGTGATACACTGTGATGTGATATGAATACAGAATAGATGACTGGATCAGGCCCTAGATTTGAACAGACCATGACAAGATTCATCCAATCCCTTATCTATCCAGCTTTCTGAAGGACCTTACTGGTTCATAACCTTGATAAGAGTCCATGGATCAAAAAGGCAACATAATGAAACTACTTCATCACTAGACCTCAGTTTATAAATTTACATTTTTGTGCCTGTACCACTCACCATAACACGGCATAAGCTGGTCTTTGGAAAACCTCAAATCATTAGATTACTGCTTATGTGGCCAGGTACAAAAAAACAACTGTGGCCTACACTGCACTTTAGAACTGCAGCAAAAATAACCAAAAAAAAAACCCAACCAAAATGTATGTAAATGTGATTTAGGAATTCTCAATGAAATCTGTTGTGAGAAAATAAATGCAAACATATCGCTCAGCACTGGGCGGTGGTGACTCATTCTTCAGCATCATAATCATATGAATTCCCACGCCAAGTAGGCTAGGCTAGTAAACAAAAGCACTGTGATGATCAGTGTATCTGCCGAAAGCATGTATATGTCATACTCAATCTGTACAATTTGCGCATTGTATACAATGCGCAACATTTCATGTCAGTGTACCTAATCTATGCGCAATAGTAGCTAGTACATTGATGATCATGTATCTCAGAAGCATGTAATCATACTCAATCTTACAATTTGCATGTATACAATCGCAACATTCATGTCAGTGTCTACAGTGCGCAATACATTTTGCACATTATAACAATGAGCAAAACAGTTACACACTGTATATAATAAGCAATACCGTAAAGTTGCTCATTGTATACAATGCGCACAGAGTCAGCAAGTCCATAAAATTAACATTGACTCAGATTCTTTAATGCATTTGTCTATTGTAAAAATATTCACAATAAATATAGGAAAATGTTTGGTGTTGGTTCATTCATGCAGTTAGTAAAATACACATTAAATCTTATCAATACACATGAATGCACACACCTTAAAAGCACACGCATGCCTACACTCATGTTCACCTTCACACACTATTAATTTTGCAAAAGCACACAAGCACCCCCTCCCCCCCCCCACACACACACATACACACACACATGCGCGAACACACACACACATCCCACACCCCCACAATTAAACATGTTTCATGTTTAATTGACATGTCTCAATTGTAATTGTTCTTGCACTTTGCATTTCTCAGGTGGCAATGAGAAGTGCACTGTAGCCGAGCCTTGTGACACTTGCACTTGTTTGTAGTACAGGTTCCATTACAGTTGCACTTTGCAAAAACTTGGCAGTCCAGACTGGACGCATGCTGCCTCTCTCACAGACATTGATTGGTGTCGCTTTTCCATTGGAATGTCGTCAGTGGTCATTAGCCCGTGGTCATTGACTTCAAATTGATTCCTGCTAAATTTCTGTGCAAGAAGTCCGTGTTTAGTCGCAATTGTGAACATGCCTTTATCTTTATTTCCTTTACTAACTGCATGAATGAACCAACACCAAAACATTTTCCTATATTTTATTGTGAATATTTTTACAATAGACAAATGGCATTAAATAAGATCTGAATCAATGTTGATTTTATGGACTTGCTCACTCTGTGCCCATTGTATACAATGAGCAACTTTATGGTATTGCTCATTATATACAGTGTGCAACTGTTTTGCTCATTGTGTATAATGTGCAAAATGTATTGCGCACTGTAGACACTGAGCATGAAATGTTGCGCATTGTATACAATGTGCAAACTGCACAGATTGAGTACGACATATACAACAACAAGGCCTAGGGCCTACTGTACTTAGTAGGCTTAGGCCTACTACATACTAGTACTATGCTTGGGATGGCTGAAGTTGAGGCTCTACTAGTATTACTCTAGATGCGAAGTACAGGCAGTAAACAAAATACAAAAATCTGAAATTGATTTCAAACATTCGCAAACATCTACAAAAGGATGTGAAGCGTATGAGCCGAATCACACTGCTATACTGAAACTAGCCCAGTGAAAGCTGAAAGTTGATCTTTTGGCTAAGCCCAGATTCTTCACCTGCTAGTGTAGAGAGTAAGAAGAACAAAACAAAAGGGCCTAACAAAGTTTCTTATGATTTTACTTCCTATCGACCCATGGCATTCTGTTCTTCAAAAATAAAGTAATAATCTGCACATACCTGAAAATCTAAAAACCACTTACCAGAAAATTGAGGCAAAAAATACAGAAGTTTACAACAACAACAACGCTCGACGCTGACCTACTTTCTGATTGTCAGGGGCGAATACTGATGTTGTGATAGGCCTACGCCTAGCCTTGGTTAACTCCCCCTCCTCCCCTTTTTTATTTAAAAAAACAATGCAACGGAATATTAGATCAATTGTTTCATGTGACGTTAACTTTCACGTCATCAGTCAAAACCTGACATTGGGAATATAACTCTTTCATAGTCCATGAAATCATCTAGACCATCTAGAGCTAGGCTAGAGCTTACGGGGGACGGGATAGCCTTGTATCAGAACATTGCGCTCCCAATTTGACGACCCCGGTTCGATTGCCGGTCGAGGGGATCTTTCCCCTGGAGCGCTGACTCCACTCCCCCCCCCCCCCCAAAAGTCCATCTGATGAGACTATAAATCGGGGCCCCGTGTGTAAACGCATGCAGAACATCTTGCGCGCACGTTAAATCCTGTTCCGCTGTTCGTAAGAGTTGGCGATTATGTGCCGGTGGGAACAGATGACACGATTTACAAAAAATGCATACACACGGGGACTGGATGTAAAAAAGCACATGAGTGCTTATTCCATTGTCCTCGATCTAAAAGAATATTTTAAAAAAATAAAATAAATGACTTCTCCTGTTTACTACTTGGCCAAGACAAGACTACTTTATGTAGGCCTAGGCCTAACATCTAGCCTACCGCGGGGGCCCAGTTCCTGTGCCATGGGTCAATCATACCAAAGGATTGAGTAATAAAGAAACTTTTGTAAAATAATAGGACGTCTGTGGTGTGTATGGAAAATGGTGAACATAGGACACTGAAACCAGTTCGCAAGGCCTATACCTAGTTTCATTTCTTAGCATCAAAACCCCACACCCTAAACACACACACACACACACACACACACACACACACACACAACGAGTAGGGGGGGGGGGGAACTTACACCCCACCTCACTCACCTCACCACCCACCAAAGAGCTGTTTCCCAAAACATCACCAGTATAACCTACTTGTTCTATTTATTTTAGGGCAACGTCAAAAATCTATGTGTGCTAAAACTTAAGAAAATCTACACTACACTGACAGCTACCAGCTGTGTCCATACATAGTTTTGCACAATAATAGTACTTATAAACGATTTTCACTTTTTGGCCTACAAAATGAACCACATGGCTGATTTTCAAAGCAAATTCAGTTAAGTGTGCGACTTGAAAAGACATAATCCAGTAGAATAATAGGCTATAGGACAAGATGATGCCAAAGAATGATGCAAGGCCTATTAAAGAAATTGAAAGTTTCTTCCAATGGAAAGAGTTGACAGTGAGCAGGTGGAACTAACAGAAGGAGAGAACAGATCTGACAGCTAGATTACCTTTAGCAGTATAAATCTTTAATGGGATTCATCTTGATTTGTGTGACACATAGGCCTAACAAAGTCTGTGCATAGGTAGGCCTACATGGAGAATGTTTACTTTCTGACTGTCACTTGCCAGCAGTTTCACACACCCCGCCAATCAGTGCTGGTGTAATAAGCCAAAATCACTCTATGCAACAAATACTACCACAGTCATTTTGGCAATGCTGAAAGCACTATCAGTAGTGTTTATAGCACAGGCCTTCACACCAAAAACACTATTTCTGGCTACGCCAATAACACTATCCTCAAGCAAAAATGACTTTTCAAGTAGGCCTATGCTAAAAACACTATCCCATCAATGATCCTGCTAAATAAACTACTGTCATGACGTCAAAAGTGCTACTCTCACCTAGTTCTTTGTGGAATACTATATCAACCCACATAAAGCATTACAGTTGAAATTATTGTTATAATTATTGTGACTATTCATATTGAATATTTTGCCTTAACACATGAAAATGTGATGCTGAAAAAATTGCATATAGCCTATGGGAAAAGTATTTCTGCTGTAGAAGTCGATAATGTTGTAGAGGGACCTACACAGGAATTCTCTAGGTCGCCACTCTAATTCACGTTCTGCCTAATTCGGTCTGGAAATATAGAGCCCTAGACTAATTCCTATTTTCTTTAGTAACCCTAAAGAGGAGTAGTAGTCGTCAAACTATATTTATGGCCCGGGAGTCATGTGATAAAGAGTAACGAGTCAACTTTCCAAACATTTTCTTTTGATTATTTTCTTTTTTTCTTTTTTTTTCTTTTTTTTTATCTTGTGGCTCAATCGTTTATCTAGTTGTTGCTGCTGTTTTGTTGCTTCAGATCTATATTTCGGTGTAGACCTATTTGGCTAGTGTTGTGTAGAAGAAATTTATGGAGAATTATACGTTTAATGGGAATGTGGTGTGTGTGTGTGTGTGTGTGTGTGTGTGTGTGTGTGTGTGTGTGTGTGTGTGTGTGTGTGTGTGTGATGATGCAGTTGATAAGGATAATGTGGGGAAGGGGGAGGGGGGGGGGGGGAATTTTGTGCATCTTATTTTTAGAATATAACCCATTTCCTGATTATTGTGCAAACAATCTATTTCTTAAATACACCAGTCGTAGTAGTAGTAGGCTTCTTCTGTCTTGGAAGACGATGCCTAGGCTTCCTGTAGTCACTCCAGTCTTGCTTGGAGCAACAAGGAAGGAAGGTGGCAGGATGGTTAAGACGTTCACCTGCCAATATATAAACCGTGAGTTTCTGGGTTGGTACCCAGCCTCGCCCCTTCTTCCCATTTGACGAAAAAATCAAACTAAATGTCAAAGTCATTCGGATGAGACTAGAAACCGAGGCCCCGTGTGCGAACGCAGCAGAACATCTTGCGCACACGTTAAAACCCCGTTCTGCCTTCAGGAAGAGCAGGCCATCGTGTGCCGGTAGGAGCGGATGACACAATTATATATATATATATATATATATATATATATATATATATATATATTATATATATATATATATAGTATATATATATAGTATATATATATTATATATATATATAAAACAACCCAGCATGCACATAGGTATCGTGTTTAGACACCACCCCTGAGGGAAAAAAAATAATAATGGGTAGGCACTGCACTTGTGGCGAGGGCTCTCCCCGGGGAGAACAGCCCGAATTTCACGCAGAGAAATCTGCTGTAACATAAAGTGGTATAAAATAAATAAAACAAAATAAAATAAAAAATAAAATAAAACATGGGGACAGACCTAACGTGCATGGCAGTCACTGGCACAGTTGTTGCAGACAAAATCAGACACCCAGTCCATGGCCTGGATTTTTGCTCTCTCTCCTTCCTTGCAGTTATGTTGTTGTTGTATTTCAATTAAAGCCTATTCTCATTGAGGATGTTGTTGCACCTATGTTCCCGGAAATTCACAGGCATAAGTCAAGTAGTCAGATATTAGACTAAACAAACAAACACAAAACTCACGAAATATGCATAGACCTGAAATAATCCTACCAACATCAGTAATCAATGGGTTTTGTTGGGTTCTTTTTTTTTTTTTTTTTTTTTTTTTAATAGGAAACTAGGTTCAATGGTTCCTCCCCCCCCCCCCCCCCCCCCCAATTTTTTTTTTTAATATATTAATTTTTTTTAAAAGGTTCAATGATTCCCTTTGAATTTAAATGCATATATTTGTAAACTGAATTTCAAAGCTTGGTTCAAAAAAAAAAGAGGGGGGGGGGGGAGCAAACCTATACTTAGGGAGAGATCTACAGAAATCGCAGCTCTGTCTGATTTTGTATAGTTGGGGGTTCTTCTGGACTCTCCCCAACAGATTCCGTCACGTGCTGCTCTCCTGTGATGTCCTTTTATCAAGGACGGCCCCATTCCCCAAGGACATGGCGTACAGAGAACAGCCTACAGGGCACTGTCCTTCAGGGCGCCTGTCATGGGACAGACTCCACTCTCCCCAGAAGTCCTTCGGGTGAGACTGTTAACCGAGGTCCCGTATGCGAACGCACTGCAGAACATCTTGCGCACACGTTAAAACCCATTCCGCTTTTCGGAAGAGTAGGCTATTGTTTGCCGGTAGGTAGGAACGGATGACAAAATGGAGAACACTGCATACAAACGAGGACTGGATGTAAAAAAAGCGCACGAGTGCTTATTCATTATCCTCGATCTAAGAAAAAAAAAAAAATAAGAAACTCTCTCTCTCTCTCTCTCTCTCTCTCTCTCTCTCTCTCTCTCTCTCTCTCTCTCTCTCTCTCCTCTCTCTCTCTCCTCTCTCTCTCTCTCAACACAAACTACCGTGACAACAGCAAATAAGAGATAATATATTTTATTCAAAGTACACAAAATCCATCTACTGTGAACCAATTATTACCAATCAACGGTTCACAACACTGCAGTTCAGACAATCATAGATTGTACACACCGAGAAATTTCAGATCTGATAACAAAGCACCAATTATCAGAGACAATCGGTTTTTCTTTTTCTTATTCTTATATTTTTTTTATTTATATTTATTTTTTTTTATATTCATGTAACACTTCTGACAAGCTATGCAGAGACAGGCAGACAGACAGAGAGACTGCAACACATACAGCTAGAACTTTTCTTTCATTATGTAACACTTCTGACAAGTTTTGTCTGATATTGTAGAGGCACGCAGACAGACAGACTGACTCTTGGTAAAAGAGAGCATATAATTGTAATTCTATCAAAGAATGGAATGTATATAGTTGGAATGGGGGGGGGGGGGGGGGGGGGGGAGGCGGAAATCAATTGAATGAGAAGGGGGGGGGGGGGGGAAAAAAGAACAAATAGCAGTAAAAAGAGGGAGATAGAGGAAAAGAAAAAAAGATGAAAATGATTTATAATTAAAACAACAACAACAAACAAACAAAACCGCAATGTCGAAAAAAAAAGGGGGGGAGGGGGGGGGGGGATATTTTGTACGCCGAATATCAATTTGGAATGTAGGCTACTTCGAAACAGCAAGTTGTCTCTTAGAAATGGTCTTAAGATGCCTGAAAATGCTAACACACTCTTTTTTTTTAAACAACAGAAAATCATCATTTTCATCATCACTATCCTTTCCTTTCACATTGTTGTGATTTTGTCAATATGCTTACAATCAAATAAAATGCCAGGGAATGCCACAACAGGAATGTTACTAAAATTGATATCCGGATCTATCAATTTAACTTCAAAAGAAAAGAGTTACATTCTGTTGTCCCTCGGCTAAAGCTCTGAGATTCGCAAATGTAATGGTAACAATTTTTATGGCTGTTGACCATTTGCTCACAATTAACGGAATGGAACAAAGAGGATCTATCGAGTGTAGAATATTTTGGGACATCTATATTCTGATACTTAATTAATCTTATGAATATGGTCATAAAAATCACGTTCAGAACCATATCGAATCATGATGGACAAAGTTATTCAGCTTACATTACTCATTGTAAGATACACAAAGTTTATACATATGATAATATCATTGTGAATAGGGTATATTTTTCATAGAATGAATAACTACACGTTATAATTAAGGCACACGTACCTGCTAAACTCAAAACATTGAAGTATTGGAATAACATTTACTGAAACTCTCTAAAAAATAAACTTGCGTAATAAAATTGAAAACATAAAATATGAATACAGCCTTCATCAAGATAAAAGAAAATGTCGCAACAATCAAATTTATTCCCAAAACGAGAGAGAGGAGAGAGAGAGAGAGAGAGAGAGAGAGAGAGAGAGAGAGGGAGAGAGAGAGAGAGAGAGAGAGAGGGGAGAGAGAGAGAGGAGAGAGAGAGAGGAGAGAGAGAGAGAGAGAGAGAGGAGGAGAGAGAGAGAGAGAGAGAGGAGAGAGAGAGAGAGAGAGAGAGAGAGAGAGAGAGAGAGAGAGAGAGAGAGAGAGAGAGAGAGAGAGAGAGAGAGAGAGAGAGAGAGAGAGAGAGAGATTTCCAACAGGATGAAGTGTGGTTCGTTGTTTTTGGTGCATCAAATGGATTAGAAGGTGATTTTTGAAGGTTGTCAATGATTGGTGCTGTTTCAAATGAATCAGGAAGGGAGTTCCACAGCACAGGGCCTGAGTACAGTAAACTAGACTTGAACAAGTTATTCTTGGGATGGAGACACTTGGCTTTCCAGTTTTTTTTCTGGAATGATTCATTGGGAACTTATCTTTTAAGGATGTGGGGATAGCTCCTGCCATTATCTTGAACATTATGATTCCTTTGTTATATTTCAGTCTTTGGTGTAGGGGAAGAATATTTAACTGAGTATAATCGCTTCTAGCAAGGTTTTTTTTTTTATTAATTTTTTATTTTTTTAATATTTTTTTAGAAGGACCAGTTTAAGAGCACGTTTATACAGACTTAGTAACGGTTTCAAAGTGTTTGCTCTAGCAGAATCCCACTGTGTTGAAGCATAGTCTATTGAGGATTGTATATAAGCTTGAAATAATAATTTCCTTGAATGAAAGTCAAGAAAGTGTTTAATTTTAGTCAACTGGTATACTCTTTGGGACAAGTATTTGCATAGGTAAGATAGGGCCTACGTGGTAGAACCAGCTGATATTTTCATCGATTGTTACTCCTAGAACTTTGTGGTGAGAGGTTTGTTCAATTGCTTTCTTTTTAATATGGATGGGAAACAGTTCATGCGATAAATAATGACGCTTTTGTCTGGTGGTGATAGGCATGCATTTTGGTTTTTTGGGGTGTATACACATTTGGTTCAGTTCTGTCCGTTTGACAAGATCATCAGCACTTTTTTTGTAATAAGGTTGCAAGAGGGTCAAAGTCGTTATGACTTATATGTATGGTTGTTTCATCAGCAAATAGCTCACATTTGGATTTGGAATGTACAGGAAGGTCATTATTTTATGTATAATGAAAAGAGAACTGGTCCTAGTATGGATCCCTGCGGTACTCCATAATGAGTGGGCTTCAGTTTGGATGCGGATGTAGCTATTGAGACACACTGTTGCTTGTTTCTAAGATAGGAATCAAGTTGTCCTAGGGTATCTACAGAGATTATATATATATATAACACACACACACACATATATATATATATATATAATATATATATATATATATATATATATATTTTATATTTATTATATATATATATTTATATATATATATATATATATATATATATATATATATATATATAATGTATATATATACATACATTATACATACACACACATACACACACACATATATACAGAGAGACGAGAACGAGAGAGACGAGAGAGAGAGAAGAGAGAGAGAAGAGAGAGAGAGGAGAGAGAGAGAGAGAGAGAGAGAGAGAGAGAGAGAGAGAGAGAGAGAGAGAGAGAGAGGAGGGGGTGTGTGGTGTGTGTGTTGGTTTGTGTGTGTGTGTGTGTGTGTGTGTGTGTGTGTGTGGTGGTGCGTGCGTGCGTGCGTGCGTGCGTGCGTGTGTGCGTGCGTGTGTTGTGTGCGTGCGTGTGTGCGTGCGTGCGTGTTCTTCTTCAGTTTAATGTCTGTTCACATAAGTGATATTAGACCCAAAAAAAGAGGAAACCCCCAAAATGCAAACAAATAATGTAACTTGTAGAACTTTTAACCCATGGTAGAAAGAAAAAGTAGGTAAAGTATAAGAAAGTGAACACTAAACCTTGAACAGTCAATCGGAACTTTTTTTTTTTAGAAATTAAGAAAAAGCACGTAGATCAATGTCTCTATCTCGTAAACAAGATACTGACATGTTCATAAGTACTGTAGCAAACTGTCAATGGGACTCTGCTTCAGCGACAAGGCGATTTCACACAGCAATGCACCTTTGCTTAAAACTTGTCCAAAGAGTTCTCACGTCTAATGGGAAGGCTCTGTTTTGAAATAGGACAGTCAAAAAGAATATGACTGACTGAAATCGTACCATCACATACGCGACGCATATTTTTTAGCATACTTTCTTTGGAAGGCATTTAATTTGAATCAGTTAATGAGACTAATGGCTGATCTAAGACGCAATTTATTCAGCCCAAAACGTACACAGAGAATAATGATTAAGGTCAAAAAAGGAAACGTGAGAATACCCAGCGTCTTGTTGTTGTTGTTGTTGTTGTTGTTGTTGTTGTTGTTGTTGTTGTTGTTATTTTTATCTAACATGTTTTCAGCATGCATGTTCGATCAAAGTATAATTCTCATCGACAGACATTGGTATGTTCAAAGTATCAGCACAATCGAAACGCATTGCTGAATTTTAGCAGCTCTATCAACCTTTTCATTGAATACTATTTTGCAATGAGAAGGTACCCAGCAAAAGGTGATATCAGTGCCTCTTAGGATTAGAAAATGTATAAGATGTAATATTTCAGTGATAAGTTATTGTCTTACTTATGACCCTGGATTTTTAAGAGATTTGAACACTGATTTTGAACCAACATGTAACACCACCTTCACAATGGTCCTAGGAAACTCAAGTAAATAATTCAAAGCCATCAGAATGGCAGTCAGCTCTGCTGTGAAAATTGAGTGATTTTTCCCAATGTGGTACAGTTTTTCAACCTGTAATGAAGGAATGATGAAAGCTGCACCTCCTTCAGTACCATCCGTATATATTTGAAGATGTGATGAGTACTTCTTTATAATATTTTCTTTCACATACGCGCTAAGAATATCAATTCCAATTTTTTTTTCTTTTTTTAAAATTTTATAGATGGAGCAGTTCAAATCAAATTGAGCCCTTTGAAGCTCCCATGGCGGACAAGGGGATAATAGAGGTATAAGCTGTTGCACTTCTCTGGGATTAACTCCTGACTTTTCAAAAAGACCATTTGTGAAGGTGCTGATTGTGGTGAGTGAGCGGATCTTTTTTGCTCTATTAGGAAATTACTTATCAGATCTTAGACTTAGTTCATCTATATCATTTACAGATGCTGAGCTTCTAAGAACGTACTTTGCCACTGCTACCTCTCGATAGTCAATAGTTTCGATAGTGTGTGTTGTGTGTGTGTGTGTGTGTGTGTGTGTGTTGTGTGTGTGTGTGTGTGTGTGTGTGTGTGTGTGTGTGTGTGTGTATCTATCCCTTAGTCTGGCGACCGTGGGGGCACCCCTGAAGACTTTACAACCAGTTCCCTCCATTCCTCTCTCTGCTCTGCCTTTCTCAAAATTTTGTTGAGTTCTAGGTCTGTCCATTCGCTGATGTTGACCTCTCATCTCTTCCTTGGTCTGCCTCTTTTTCTTCCTTCCTAGACAGTGCCTTGCAGTATTGTTTTTGCAAGTCCTTTTGATCTTGTAACATGCCCGTACCATTTAAGTTTACGCTTATTTACTGTTGATAGAAGATTTTCGTAGGGACCAATGGTTTGCTGGATTCTGTTATGCACATCTTCATTGCTTATGTGGTCTCTGTAGGAGATGCCAAGGAGTCTCCGGAAGCATCTCATCTCTACAGCCTGTACTCTTCTCTCCAAATCAGCCGTCAGGGTCCACGATTCATAGGCATACAGGACTATGGATATGACAAGGGAGCACATTAGTGATCTTGGAGTTGAGTGAAATATTTTTATCTTTCCAGGTGGTGTTCAGGTTTGACAGTGCTGTTATTGTCTGTGCAATCCTGCACACTACCTCTGGCTTGGACCCCTTGTCTGATACAACGGCTCCCAAGTACTTGAAGCTTTGAACGTTTCCAGCTTCTGGTCATTGACTCAGATATCAGTGCTTATGCCCTTGGCGTTATTGGTCATCAGTTTGGTCTTCTCTGCACTGATTTCCATGCCGTATGTTTTAGAGGCCTTGTTCAGATGTTCTGTTAGGCTGGCAAGCTCTTGTTCTGATCCTGCTAGTCCGTCAA
>CM060317.1:73785226-73787726 GCA_030674155.1 Stramonita haemastoma | reverse complement strand
ACAGAAACCGGGATAAGCACCGGCCTGATGAGCCTTAGGCTCGGGACAGACTTTAACTAACTAACTGTGGACAGACACCCCAAACACCTTCATAACAGAGACACACGCTTACTAACCCATGATGCACACGTTCATGCTCACACGTGCTGATGTGAACAATAGTGCTAATCACATTGTCGATAATGGTGATTAGATCATAATGATTTGATAATGATGATGATGTCGATGATAATGATGATGATAATAACAACAATAATAACATAATGATGATGATGATAATAATAATAATAATAATAATAGTAATAATAATAATGAGGAGGAGGAGGAATAATCAGGATGATGACGTGTGTCACACACACACACACACACACACACACACACACACACACACACACACACACACACACACACACACACACACACACACACACACAACACAACACAACACAACACAACAATACAACACAACACAACACTACACTACACTGCACTACACTACACTACACTACACTACACTACACTACACTACACTACACTACACAAAACACACACACACACACACACACACACACACACACACACACACACACACACACACACACACACACACACACACAACACAACACAACAACACAACACTACACAAAACACACACACACACACACACACACACACACACACACACACACACACACACACACACACACACACACACACACACACACACACACATATGCATGTGGATGGATGTTACAATGAAAAAGAAAACACCCAAAAGACAGTTGAAGTTCTATCAAAATGTATATCAAAAAGAAATTGACAAACTCAGTAGTTATCTTTTTGAAAATGGTCTCTCACTTTCACCTGAAAAAACCAACCTTGTCCTTTTTAACAACGGTGTTGACCCACAAGATTTACCTAATTTTCGAATTAATGGAGAAGATCTAGAATACAAACAAGCAGTGAAATTTTTAGGAGTATACCTTACTTCTAAGTTAATGTGGAATCAACATATTGAATACTTGGCAACTAAAGCTAAAAAAGTTCTTAACTTCTTAAAAGTTACCAGTAAACAACCATGGGGGCAAGATACTTCTGTATCAAAGCATCTATCCTTGTCCCTTGTGCGCTCAAGACTGTCCTATGGACAAGAAGTCTTTTTCAGTGCTCCAAATTACTTGCTTAAGAAAATCCAGAGTCTTGATTGTAAAGCTTTTCGACTTGCTTTAGGTGTACCACCTCATGCCTCATCTATAGGCACATATAAAGAAGTAGGGGTTCTGCCTTTGAATGAATATCGACAACTTGCTGTGGCAAAATATGTTCTAAGAAGTACAGCAAATGATAGCAATGTTGAAAAAGAAGTCCAGATAAAGTCTGACTTTCACTTTCCGAAAAGAGCAAGAACTATTAGCTCACTTACCACAATTAGCACGTATACCTCTACACTTTTTAAACATTCAGAACTTAACCCAAATGAAGTAGCTAAATCAGAGGTAAAGTCAGCTCCCTGTCCACCTTGGGAACTGCTTAAAGCTCATTTTGACATTAATTATTCTTCTATAAGAAAAGTTGACAATGTTAACATTCTTACATCATTAGTAAAGGAACATATTCAAACCACTTACCCTGATCATCTCAAAATCTATACCGATGGGTCTGTTCTAAATACTAATGAGACAGGTGCAGCTTTCATTATCCCATCATTGAAAGTAGAACGATCTTTCAACCTGGGAAAAAATAAATCTATATTTACAGCTGAGCTAACTGCCATTCTGTTGGCATTATACCATGTACTTGACTTCCCTAAAAACATATTCAACATCCTTATGTGTGTCGATTCTAAATCGGTTTTGCATGCTTTAAACAATTCTACTTCTAAAGTAAGAAAAGACCTCATCACTGAAATCAGGCATCTGGTACACTTTTTGATTTTAAGAGGTAGCACTATTACTTTCTGTTGGGTTCCCTCACATACTGGTATCTATTTTAATGAAAAAGTTGACTGCCTTGCAAAGTTTGGAGCCAGGTGTAAAAATAATTCTTGTGAAATAAATGTTGCCTTATCTCTGCATGAGGGATATAACTTGCTACAAAACGCTTGCTGGAAGCATTTCAGAAAGAAGATAAATGAGTCTGGCTATTGTCCCTATAATAGCCGCACAAGCAATGTGATAGATTTTCAGAATGCTTTAGTATGTAACAAAGTTTCTGGTTGGTATAATCGGAGAAATGTGTCATCCCTCATTTATAGAGTTAAACTAAACGCATTCAGGACAAAATACGTGAAAGATGTAAACTGTATTTGTGGTGAGAAGATTACAAATAGTCATGTCATTTTCAATTGTGAACATTTAAAAACATTTTTACCTGCTGTACCTAGTTTGTCACTGGATCAGATTTTGTCTGAACCTTCTTTGCTGTTGGACATTGTGTTAGCGTTGAAAAGAAGTCCAATAATCCAGTTTTTGTAGTGTTAGGATTAGTTTCTTATTTCAGC
>CM060317.1:73780226-73782726 GCA_030674155.1 Stramonita haemastoma | reverse complement strand
AAATAAACAACTGAAAACATCAATCCACCACCATCTATCAACAGATATGAGAGAGGAGAGAGAGAGAGAGAGAGAGAGAGAGAGAGAGAGAGAGAGAGAGAGAGAGAGAGAGAGAGAGAGAGAGAGAGAGAGAGAGAGAGAGAGAGAGAGAGAGAGAGAGAGAGAGAGAGATTGATTTATTCTTTTATATCGAGGATAATGGAATAAGCACTCTTGTGCTTTTTTACATCCAGTCCCCGTGTGTATGCAGTTTTGTAAATGTCATCTGTTCCCACCAGCACACGATGGCCTACTCTTACGAAAAGCGGAACAGGATTTAACGTGTGCACAAGATGTTCTGCGTGCGTTCGCACACGGGGCCACGGTTTAAAGTCTCATCCGAAGGACTTTTGGGGAGAGTGGAGTCAGCACTGATGTTAACTCCAGGAGAAAAATCTCCTCGACCGGACTCGAACCCGGGTCGTCAAATTGCCAGGGCAATGTTCTGACCACTAGGCTCATCAAGACATCCAGGTTATTGGAAGTCCGACTACCTTGTTTCTGTTCTGCCTTCTTGGTCCTGTTAGCATAAACAGCATCACCACCTTCTGAAAATTCTGTGCTAGGAATTTCTTACTTTTCTATCCCTCTCTTTGTTTTCTGACTCGATCCTTTTTCTTCCTGTCACCTCTTTCTTGTCTTATTTTTCTGCGTTCTTGGTCCATTCTCCTGTCTTTCTTTTCCGCCAGAGAGACTTAATTGCACGATAACAATTATCTCCCACGTCGAAATTGGATATGTGCCTGGCCTTTCATATCAAGCGCTTAACAGCAGCGCAACACATTTTCGCTCATAGGACAAACAACAGTAATTACTATCTGAACGTTTGACAACGAAGAAAAAAAAATCTATCATTTCCCTAAGAGAACTTGGGGGGGGGGGGGGGGGGGGGGGGGAGTTGTAGACACACATACATCTGAGAATACCACACATATGAAACTGTAAAATCAACCTGCACAAAATTCCTCTGAAGTCAGAGTATGGCTGTCTGTATGGTGAAGTACTTGGAAAGAGTCCTACACGTAAACTTCTAATCCAGTGTGTACTTTCAATCTGACAGTGATTCCCAGGTAGGGTGAGGTAGACAGAGTGCATGTTCTGGGTGACTGACCCCCAGGGTGTTAAGCTGGGGAACGTGCAACCACAACAATCAGTCAAAACAAAATACAATACAACCCAGTCTAATTATCCCTTGAAAAAGGGGATGGGGGGTTAGTCTAGTGGTTAGAAAGCTGCGCCTGCAAATTGACGGTCCAGGTTCAAGCCCAGGTTCGAACCACAACCCACACACCCGTTCAAGGGATTGTTTCACCACCAGCCGCCATGACGCAGTGGTCAGCGCCTTGGATTTCGGACTGGAAGGTCGCGAGTTCGAATCCCCTAAGAGTCATACGGATTTTTCGGATTCCGGCCGGCTCCTACCCTGAGTGAGTGTGCTGTGGGCTCAATAGGAAGACTGGGACCACACAGTCGAGCTTCATCCACTTTACGGATGCGAATTTGAGAGTGTTGCTCAAATTACCTGACCAACACTGCAGGTGTCTGTATCTCTCGGGGCCCGGTTGACGCCGGGATATGTCATGACAGTAAGCGTAGAGAACAACCCTGTCCAGCAGTCTCAAAGCGGATGCTCTTCCAGCAGCATCATGGGGACGGGATAGCATAATGGTCAGAACATTGCGCTCGCAATTTGATGACCCGAGTTCTACTCCCGTTCGAGGGGATCTTTCCCCTGGAGTTAAAATCATTGCTGACTCCACTCTCCCCAAAAGTCCTTCGGATGAGACTGCAAACCGGGGCCATTGTGTGCCGGTGGGAACAGATGACAAGATTTACAAAACGGCACACACACGGGGACTGGATAAAAAAGCACATGAGTGCTTATTCCATTATCCTCGATATAAAAGAATAAATAAATAAAATACATAAATCATTACATCACCTTCATTACCATTATCATACAATAATAAAAATTGCCTCTGATTCGGTGACCCCCTTTGCTGTGGTCTTATGGTGACCTCAGATTCGGTTTCCACATACACTTCTGTGCCTATGGTGAGTTTGTGTCAAAGCCTTTGGAGTTGGAAGTTCGCGGGGGGGGGGGGGGGGGGGCAGTCGTTGGAGGGACGTTGTGGTGGTCGCTACCTCATATGGGTGACTCATTCAGTCTGGCTTCGCGACTGAGCTAATACTGTCATTAGTAGGGGGCTTAGTAGGTGGTGTTGTGCATATGTTAGCTCAGAACAGGCACCACTGAGCACCACCAAAGTGACCCAGCAGAAGTGCAGGGCCCCTCTGGCTGGTGGCTCCACGGTGGCCTAATATTGATGGGCTCCCTGTGGACCCCTGACCTTGAAGATGAGACATGACAAATCTGGGTATGGCTGTGGCGAAGAGATTGAAACGGGCTGCGTGGGAGCAGCAGGACCGGGACGTTACAGAAGATGAGGCAGCAAAAAAA
>CM060317.1:73767726-73775226 GCA_030674155.1 Stramonita haemastoma | reverse complement strand
AAGCTACGGTTAAACAGCATCGAGCGTGGTTACCAATTAGATGGGTGACCGTTTGTGCACCTTGGCATCAGTACAATCCCCCAGTTCACCCAGCTGGAAATGGCCCAAATGGGTACCTGCCCTCTTTCGGGTCAGGGAAGGTAAGGCAGCAAGGGAGAAGAGATGGGTGCCGCCCTCAATATGCTGGCCCTTAGAGAAGCTGAGGTCTCTGATACCTGGCTCCCCTACGACCACATACGTTGTGGGACACCTTTACCTTTTCACCAACTCAATTAAAAAACAAAAACTATTGTCAATCCCCTCTATTGGAATTACTTGCTATTTGTTTTCATTATTATTTTGGGCCCTGTGTATGGAAGTTCATGCCGCCGCTGTAGTCTAGTGGTTAGGGCGTTGGACTCGTAATCTAAAGTTTGCGGGTTCGATCCCAGCTTTCGGCTATGACGTTGTGCCCTTGGAAAAGGTACTTTACGGCTATTTTCTCACCCCACCCAGGTGTAAAAGGGGTACCAACCTTGTGTTGGGGGTTAACCCTGCGATAGACTGGCGTCCTATCCAGGGAGAAGTCTATGACTCTCAGTCGCTTAACGCCACAGAAACCGGGATAAGCACAGGCCTGATGAGCCTTATGGCTCGGGACAGACTTTAACTTTAACTAATATGGAAGTTCATCATGATTCTCCATCCTGATTTCATGTGTCGTACATTTCAATGGTTGAGCTTTTTGTTTAGTTTGTGCTCCTCGGCTGGAGCTCAGAAGTTCGCCAATGGTGAGATACGGTGTAGGTGACGGTTTTTGCCCACAGCGAAGGTAGGTGTGGATCGCGCGCGGACTGGGGGACTGTACTGAAGCCAAGACGCGCAATGAAGGTAGTAGTAGTGGATCGGTGGTCATACACGCAAACTTCTCATTCAGTGTGTGCAATTTCAATCTCACAGTGATTCCCAGGTGGGATGAGTGAGTCAGAGAACTCATTCTGGGTGACCCCCCCAGAGTGTTAAGCTGGGGAACAACAACAACAACAACAACAAAACAAACAGTAGGCTTCTCAACTGAATACTCACACGCTCCACAATGAAGGAAATGGCAGGACCACAGGACGACAAACACAGCCACCACTCTGCTTTTCTCCATGATATCGTGCCTCCCCAGCTTTACCGTCCAACTGTTGAACTCTCCGAAGTCGGAAGGCAGGTACCTCAATGGTGATTAAAAAAAAAAAAAAAAGGTCACATACGCAAAATCTCAATATTTGGAAAGCTGGGAGCCCCAGCCGAGGAACACAAAAAGGAATTTTTAAACAATCTCATCAACAGCTCTCTCTCTCTCTCTCTCTCTCTCTCTCTCTCTCTCTCTCTCTCTCTCTCTCTCTCTCTCTCTCTCTCTCTCTCTCTCTGTGCTTTTTTATATTCAGAATTGTTTATATTATATTAAAGTTAATTATCGAGACCCTCGATTTTTTATGTATTATTAGAAAATATAAAAGTTCTTTCGAGTGTGAGAATGACGTGATTTTTTTTCCAAGGGGGGAGAGGGGTGGAAGGGGAGGAGATAGATTTATAGGAGAGATAGATAGATTTTTTTTTTAGATTGAAATCTCTGAGATCTGGTTGATTTGTACCTACATGGTACTAAAAAGTTTGGGTTTTTTTAAACAAAACCCCCCACCAAAAACCAAGCCTCCCACGCTTACCTTTTAATACAGACTGGTTACCAATCCTGTTAAGACCAGATAGCTTTTCTTCTGTTCAGTGTTCAGTGTTCTCTCTCTCTCTCTCTCTCTCTCTCTCTCTCTCCTCTCTCTCTCTCTCTCTCTCTCTCTCTCTCTCTCACTATATATATAGATAGATAGATAGATAGATAGATAGATAGATAGATAGATAGATAGATAGATAGATAGATAGATAGATAGATAGATAGATAGATAGATAGATAGATATACACGGTTGATGTGACGTAGTTTTCAGATGTTCTGTAAATGTCCCTGATTGCAATCCAAACATATCTGCAGCAATTTTTTTGTCTACAAAACTAGAAGAAGAAAAATAAGAACATGAAAGATAACTCTTTTTTTTTTTTTTTTTTTTTTTTAGATAGAAATCTCTGAGATCTGGTTGATTTGTTACCTACATGGTACTAAAAAGTTTGTTTTTTAAAAACAAAAAACACACCAAAAACCAAGCCTCCCACGCTTACCTTGTAATACAGACTGGTTACCAATCCTGTAAAGACCAGATAGCTTTTCTTCTTTTTCTTCTTCTTCATTGTCAAACACACCGACAGCAACTATTACTATCTGTCATATACGCGAAAATGTCCCTCAAGCGTCTGACATATCAAGCCCAGTGAATTACATTTCCGAGTGAGAGAGAAATATTGTTTTAAGTGTTTCTGGATGTTAAAAAAAAAAAAGCCGGAGAATGGACCAAGAAGGCAGAAGATGGTGGCAGGGAGAAAAGGGATAAGGCAAAAACAAAATGTCCCGATGTGGGGATGCTGTTTACACTGACATATGCATAGCACAGATCTTGTTGAATACAATCACTGGATCTACCGCCTGTTACAAAACTACGTCATATCAACCATTTAAAAAAAAAAAAAAAAAAGCTAGTTGGGTTGTTTTTTTTTCTCCCTAACACGAATAGCCTATCAAATTGGGGTCTTTGAAATAGATGCCATAATCTTTTAGATTAGGACGGAGTTATGCCTACTGGTATTACTATTAGCTTATTTTGAATTGTGGTTATATTGAGTGCGGGTCTTTCATGAGTGTTGTTGACTTTCGAACGGCGTGGGTTCGTCGGGTTTTTATGATAGATGCAAAAACGTTACTACCGCTTGAATAATTTAGATCTGATATCACTACAGTATGTGTGCAGTTTTGATGTACGAATATATAAATCAATGAGTAAACAAAGAATGCGATAGTCACACAGGACACAATTGCCAGTGTTTTGGCAAGAATTTGAACTGATGAAGGCGGGTGTTCACTTTATCGTTCATGACTGCTGCTAAAAGTTGGACCAAAATGATTATTTTTTTGTCCTAAGATGTAGTAGCATCTTTAATTTCTGTAGATCTGTCCGTAGGTATAGCATGCTCCAATACTCCATTTGTACATATGGACTACACAGATTGTCCTTATTTTTATTTCTAAATCTACACTTTCATTTGCCCCAGCAAATGTTTTTAAAAGGCTTTTTTCCTGTAGTTAAAAAACAAACAAACAAACAAACAAACCAAAATGCAAGGGAAAAATAAGCATGCCTTTCAAATTTTAACTTTAAATAAAAACATAGGCCTTACCTACCTCTCTTTTTCTTTTTTTCTTTTTTTAATTTTTTATATTTTTTTAGCTTTACTGCACAAAAGGCGCCAAAATGGCTTCTGTGACGTTTACAAAGAAAAGATAACCTATTAGCCTCGCACGCTCAGCCGATCAGTGCCCGTATATAATATATACTGCAGTTAGACACACGAACTGTGTGTGTGTGTGTGTGTGCGCGCGCGCGCGCGCCCGCGTGCGCACGCCTGGGCATGTACTCTCTCTCTCTCTCTCTGGGCCGGATGAAAAAAAGTATGTAATGCTTACTCTGTAACCCTTGAAAAATAAAGATCATTCATTCATTCATTCATTCATTCTCTCTCTCTCTCTTAATATTGTTGATTTCTTAATAGTGTTTTTTGATTGTTGTTGATTTTTTTTAATTAATTCATAGTATTGTTTTAAAGTAAGAAGTTTTGTGGAAAAAAAAAAAAAAAAAAAAAATACATATATATATATATATATATATATATATATATATATATATATATATATATATATATAATATATATATATATATATATATTCGTGGGCTGTTCTCTTATGTAGTCCTACTGTATCCTCTCTATTTCAATCTATTTGAATCACGGGTCAGATGGGGAGCATGTGTTTATTGAGCACACATTTATCTGTTTTGTTTAAATAGTTATCAATGTATCCTGCTGGGGATTTTGTGGTTGAACCTCATATCTTTCTCCTTTTTTTTTTAAATGATAGGTTGAACTTTTGTTGTTCGTGGTGGTGGTTTTCACATGGGAGGGATTGCTATTATCATTAATATTTTCTTTTTTCATTTGGTTTGTTTTAGGTTTGCTTTGTTTTATTTGTTGTTTTTAGGGCTTGTTTTCGTTTTGATAGTCCCTAATCAGGGCAAGGGCCGGATTAAAAATAAAAAATTTTTTTTAAAAAGCAACTATGTGAATACTTGTCTGTCACCCTTGAAAAATTCAGATTATTCATTTATTCATTCATTTATTCCTACTCTGTCTCTATCTCTCTTTCTCTCTTTATATTAACTCTTTTTTTTCACTGGCAGCCTTCAGTCTCGAAAGGCTATGGAGTTGCGCTCTAGGTGTTTATTCTGGTACAGTGTGGGCTGTGGCTGGCTTGTCCAACACAGGAATGACAGTTACTGTGGCAGAGGGCACAGATTAAGTCGTATAAGAACGTAATGATGAGACAATAAACCGAGGGCCCGTTTACGAACGCACGCAGAACATTTTTGCGCACACGTTAAAACCTGTTCCTCTTTTCGCAAGAGTAGACCATCGTTTGCCAGTGGGAACAGATAACAAAATTTACACAACTGCATATACACAGGGACTGGATGAGAGAAGAAAAAAAAAAGCACATGGGTGGATATTCCATTATCCGCGAAAAAAAAGAATAAGCAGATGAATATTTTGTCCTAAAAAGGAGAAGTATCTACTTAATGTAATACCACCGCATGCCCATTCTATTTTTGCTCCTGTTATTTGCCTTCTAAGGAACCATGGCCTTTAGGAATCAACATTTTCATTTCAGTGTGTGTGTGTGTGTGTGTGTGTGTGTGTGTGTGTGTGTGTGTGTGTGTGTGTGTGTGTGTGTACGTGCGTGCGCACGTGCGTGCCTGCGTGTGTGAGTGTGTACGTGTGTTTTTGTGGAGGGGGGGGGGGAGGGGGCTATTAGTTTTTCTGCTTTTTTTTTTTTTTAGTGGAGTGTTTTTGTTGTTTGTTTTTTTCTTTGGGGGAGGGGGGGGGGGGATGTTGTTGGTGGTGGTTGTTTGGGGGGGGGGCTGTTTTGTCGTGTTTTTTTTTTTGGGGGGGGGGGCTGGTTGGGGTGTGCTTTCCCGTCTTCTGTGCGGCACCTGTCCTGCTGCTCCCACGCTGCCATGCCTATCTCAATCTCTCCGCCAGAGCCCAAATCAGCTTCACCATGTCGCGTCCTCAGGGGCACAAGTCCACAGGGTCCAGAGAGAGAGAGAGAGAGAGAGAGAGAGGGGGGGGGGGGAGAGAGAGAGAACAAAAACCGAAACCAAACAGAAAGCCTTCTAGCCACAAAACACACACACACACACACACACACACACACACACACACACACACACACACACACACACACACACACACACAGTAACAACAAGTGTAAAGACCGACAATTCTGATTTTTAATATATTTCTTTGAAAGCATTCAAAAATTGATTATCTTCAATGGATTTAGAAAGAAAATATTGATGATTATATGGAAACGAACCACACAGCGCATATCAAGTGAAAAGTTCTATGTCATTTTGCTACTTTGATGCAACATGCTTGAATTGTCGTGACTGTTGGTCCATTACTGATCAGCCATGGATAGAGACACAGGGTCTTGGTCAGCATGAACTTGAGGACATGGTTTCCTCTTTTACTTGTAAAACCCAGGCTGGAACAAAAGAAAGCAAACAAAAAATTGTCTGTTCATGTCTAGAATGCACTCTAGTGACTATCTTTTATCAATCGTTTTTGACATAATGAACCAGTAAACTACATTGTAACCACTATCAACCCCTCCCCCCCCCCCAAAAAAAAAAAAATCATCATACGACAGTGGCACTGATTTTCCATGTCTCTACTGCCATCAGCTCTTTATCACATTATTTCCAAGACGTAAGCTGGCTGTGGATTTATTCAAAACTGAATGGCCCCGTGTGTCCTACTTGTCCATTATTGTACCAGATTTTTTCTGGTTTTGCCCCAAAAAGAAGTAGGCCTAAATCTTATCTTTTGATTCCTCACTTCAAAGCTGTTTGTAAAGCTGGAAGGCATGAAAACATTTGGAAACTACGACACTACCTTCTGCACGGATCACATTTACTATTACAGTTGCATATTTCTGTGTACCGTAGCATTCTATTTTTTCTATAATAACTGTTATATCAAGCAACAACAAAAATAAACCCGGAATAACGAAACAAAGGTGGTTTCGTTAGCATGCAAATCTGTACATTAACACCTTAACAAATTCAGTGTTATCACCAATGGTGAGATTTTCGCATATACGACTATTTTGGCCCACCTCAAAAGTAGCTAGCTGCACACCAACTTCGGGATTATAAGGAATACAAAACCAAGAGATGCCGCCGCTGTAGCCTAGTGGTTAGGGCGTTGGACTCGTAATCTAAAGGTTGCGGGTTCGATCCCAGCTTTCGGCTATGGCGTTGTGCCCTTGGAAAAGGCACTTAACGGCTATTTTCTCACCCCATCCAGGTGTAAAAAGGGGTACCAACCTTGTGTTGGGGGGTTAACCCTGCGATAGACTGGCGTCCTATCCAGGGGGGAGTCTATGACTCTTAGTCGCTTAACGCCACAGAAACCGGGATAAGCACCAGCCTGATGAGCCTAGACAAAACCAAGAGCACAAAAGGGGGGGGGGGTTGGCTGCATGAAAAGGAGGAGAAGGGACTAACACACCATCAAATGATCTGAAGAAGACAGACTGACTGACTTACCGCGAATGGCGCTGACAGGATTCTCCTTTGCCGCAGATCTGTAGGTAACAGAACAGGTATTTCGTTAAACACACCTTTAGCATTAACTTCTGATCTGTAGGTAACAGAACAGGTATTACTTTAAACACACCTTTAGCACTAACTTCAGATCTGTAGGTAACAGAACAGGTATTACCTTGAACACAGCTTTAGTATTAGCTTCAGATCTGTAGGTAACAGAATATGTATTACTTTAAACACACCCTTAGTACTAACTTCAGATCTGTAGGTAACAGAACACGTATTACCTTGAACACAGCTTTAGTATTAGCTTCAGATCTGTAGGTAACAGAACAGGTATTACTTTGAACACACCTTTAGTATTAGCTTCAGATCTGTAGGTAACGGAACAGGTGTTACTTTGAACACACCTTTAGCATTTCCAAGCAACTGTTTGAAAAGGGTGGTGTGTGTAGGGGGGTGAGAGAGAGAGAGAGAGAGAGGAGAGAGAGAGAGAGAGAGAGAGAGGAGAGAGAGAGAGAGAGAGAGAGAGAGAGAGAGAGAGAGGAGAGAGAGAGAGAGAGAGCAAAACAATGGTATTTACCTCATTTTGCATTACATTGTGACCAGTAAAAAGTGGACAACAACAAGCGGCTGTGCGAAATATTGTGATAAAACATGGACCTTTTGGTTCCGTTTTGCTCTTCCTTGGCGGCAAACCGGGTC
>CM060317.1:73751122-73763622 GCA_030674155.1 Stramonita haemastoma | reverse complement strand
CTTGCTCTGACCATTTTGTGAGTCTTTTGTTCAAAATGCGTGTGTATACCTTGCTGACAATACTTGTTAGGGCTATACCACGATAATTATCAGGTTGGTTTGCATCTCCCTTCTTATGAAGTGGCACAATGATAGATTTAGACCACTCAATAGGGAAAACACCTAAATCAAACAATCTGTTGAAAAATGCAACCAAAAAATCTATAACTGAACTGTCTGCATGTCTGAGCATTTCACTGACTACTCTGTCAGGACCTGAGCTCTTTCCAGCTTTGAGGCTACCAATACTGGCAAGAACCTCTTGTCTGGAAATAGGCTCATTAAACAAAACATCATGGTTTTCCTCTTCTATTTCTTCAGTTTCATCAATGTCATCAAGCTGAGTACATAAATTAGTTTCATTAAATACTTTGAAAAAATGTGCACACCATTGTTCTGTAGTGATACTATTGTATATAGCTGGCTTTCTATTTACTGACCTTATGGTTTGCCAAAACAATTTAGGATTATTAACAGACTGTTTTAGTTTTGCTAGTCTTACAGCATCAAAGTCATTTTTCTTACTTTTCAGTAAATGCTTATATTCTTTTCGTTCTTTGACATATGCGTCTTTTCTCTCTTGGCTTGACTGTTTTGATTGCTTGAATAGTCTCAATAGTTTTCTTAATTTTTTTCTTTTTCTGTCACATTCTTTATCAAACCAATCATTTCTGTTTTTCTTCTTCCCTACTGTCCTAACCATGCATGCTGCTGAACTACACAATGCTTGTGTGAATATTTTTATGGAATCATTGACATTAGAGTTCAGCGCTATCAAGGCATCTCTCATACCTTCCTTAAAATCTTGTGAATGTTGCTCTTCTTTATATTTGGATACATAATCTTCAGACCATAATGATCCGTTCTTCACCAGTAGTTTTATCATCATGAGGTTCATTTCTAACTCTATTTTTACAAACATTCATCCATTTAAATTCTACTGGTAAATGCCAGGAATCAATTCTATCACTAACAAACAAATCACAGCACTTCCATGAAAACAAATCTTCTGATATGATTACATAATCAATGACACTACAGCCATGTGGGGAGACATATGTATAGTCACCCTGAGAATCACTGTAGCAACATCCATTGACAATGATACAGTTTAATTAGAAACATAAGTTTAATAAAGATCTTCCAAAGCTGTTAGTATATTTATCTTTAGATTTTCTTTGTATGCTAGTGCCACTGGTAATAGTATCATGAACATCACAGACAACATCATCACCAGTATCATCCTCATCCTCATCATCAAAGTATGGAGAATAGGTTATCATTTGTTCGGTTTTGGGCTGGTTATCTGCAGTTCTGGCATTAAGATCTCCCAGAATCATGATATGCAAATCTTGATTCTGTACTATGTGTAGAATACTTTCTTCTAAGTTTACAATGCCATCTTTGATATCCAACTGATCATATAAAGGCCCATACTCTGGTACTACATAACACGCAATCAAAAGGACATCTTTCTCACAATTAAAGACAGACTTACTAACTCTGACTGCAACCACATTGTCACAATCAACATCAATCCTTGAGACAAAATTACATAGTGATTTTCTAATCAAAAGCAAAACACCACCTGAATGACGACCATGTTGTGAGAGTTTTTTGGCTGGAGCAGCAAACTTCTCATGATCATGAAATATACCATTATAATCAAATGTACTATCTACAAACGTTTCTGTCAAACAAGCAAATTCAAATGTAGAAACATAACCAAGAAAAGAAAAGTCATTTAGTTTCGAATACAAGTTTTCAACATTATAAACAAGAATATTAAGTTTTTCAAAATGATCCTGCCTGTCCTATTGGGTGCTCCTTGTAGAGCGGGTAATGCGGGATGGGCCATTACCAGAAAACCTTCTGACTGGAGCAGACTGATTGCCTCTGGACTGGGTTACATTTCCACGGCTCTGTCTCTGTCTACTGCCCCCACCCCCTCTACCACCACGGACACTGTCCCGCATGCTCTGTGCACGGCTGTGCTGTCTGCCCTCTTGACTAACACCAGGGGAGTCCCCATTCCCTTCCCAGTGTTTCTCAGCATCCCGACCCTGGACATCACATGCACTTACCTCGGTCATCCTGTTGGTGTGGTGACTGTCATGTGCATGTAATCCAGAATGTTTACTCCCTGAGGAACAAGGAGAACCCTCACCCACCATTCTGCTAACATCCTGGTCATGACCTCTGCTTCTAGTCACCTTGTCACTGCGTTCATAGTATCCACTGCCACGGTGACCACCACAAGAACTCCTTTCAGCACTCCACTGAACATCCTCACTAGAGTGACGTGGGGAAACTCTGTCCTGCCTTCTGCCTCCACCATGACTGTCATCTGACACTGCATGCTTGGAGCTCCCTGACCGACTGTCAGTTGGATTGTTGAGCGGTACTCCTCTGGAACTGGAAACACCTGCTGCTGCTGCCACTTCTGCGTATGTCCTGGGATCTGGTCGTTTGGGCCCCACAGTCAGTTTGCCTGTCTTGAAAAAGGCCACCCTCCCTCTTTTCTTGCCTCTGCCACCACACTGGCTTGCTTCCGGGTCAAGTCATTGGCCACTCTGACCCCCTTTTCTTTCAGTCTTGCTCTGTAGTCCTGATCTCTGAGCACTGTCATTTTGTCTCTCCACCGGCTAAACTTGACAATCATGGGCTTTGGCTCACCATTCCGACTTTCTCCCAGAGAGAGAGAGAGAGAGAGAGAGAGAGAGAGAGAGAGAGAGAGAGAGAGAGAGGAGAGAGAGAGAGAGAGAGAGAGAGAGAGACAGACAGACAGACAGACAGACAGACAGACAGACAGACAGACAGACAGACACACACACACACACACACACACACACACACACACACACACACACACACACACACACACACACACACACACACACAGATAGATAGATAGATAGATAGATAGATAGATAGATAGATAGATAGATAGATAGATAGATAGATAGATAGATACACACACACACACACACACACACACACACACACACACACACACACACACACACACACACACACACACACACACTACACTACACTACACTACACTACACTACACTACACTACACTACACTACACTGCACTACACTACTCCCCCAAAAAGCCTTCACCAGCCAATGTCCCAACTCTCACATGTCCAGCCGAAGCCCCTCAATCCATCTCTGGTCAGCTTCAGCCCACACCAGCATGTCGCGGCGATAGGAAAATCCCAGGGCAGTCATCTTGGCATACCGTCCTTGAACAAAGCCGACACCGTGCACAGGCCGCCAGGTAAGCGGGATCCAGTGGTTAGGATTCCCCTGGATTTGCACGTGGCGGGTGAGTTGATCGAACGGGAAAACGGTTTGGGACCAGATCAGCTTGCATGTTTGATTGTTCTTCAGTGCTGCTTGTAGTACAGAGACAGACAGACAGACAGACAGACAGACAGACAGACAGAGGGAGAGAGAGAGAGAGAGAGAGAGAGAGAGAGAGAGAGAGAAGAGAGAGAGAGAGAGAGAGAGAGAGGAGAGAGAGAGAGAGAGAGAGAGATTGTTACTTATTATACATCAAAAAAAGTAATAAGATATGAAAGTTCAGAAAACTTAATAGATAAATTGATACAGACACGTTGGTGTTAGATAGAGAGAAAAAAATAGATATAGGTAGCTATATAGATAGTTACATATACATATACATATACATATGTATATGTATATATATATATATATATATATATATATATATATATATATATATATATAATATATATATATTATATATATATGCATATGCACATGCACACAGTGATTCCCAGGTAGGGTGAGTCAGAGTGCATGTTCTGGGTGACCCCCAGGGTGTTAAGCTGGGGAACGCGCAACAACAACAACACCATAAGTTGCTCGGAGCTGAAAATTTTAAACACAAAATGTACTGCCTGACTGTGTAAAATATTGTTACGAGTTGAAATCATCAGTATCAATAGCCAAACTGAGTACAGAATAATGTTGGAATGAATTTTTACAGTCTGATTTCTGTATCCTCCTTTATATCAATCTGTCATTTCATGGTATGTTTATTTAATGCTAATACTGTAGGGTTTTGTTTGTTTGTTTGTTTGTTTGTTTGTTTGTTTGTTTGTTTGTTTGGGGGCACGGGGTGGCTCAGTGGTCAGAGCACTCGCTTTCCCCAAGCTACGGTTAAACAGCATCGAGCGTGGTTACCAATTAGATGGGTGACCGTTTGCGCACCTTGGCATCAGTACAATCCCCCAGTTCACCCAGCTGGAAATGGCCCAAATGGGTACCTGCCCTCTTTCGGGTCAGGGAAGGTAAGGCAGCAAGGGAGAAGAGATGGGTGCCGCCCTCAATATGCTGGCCCTTAGAGAAGCTGAGGTCTCTGATACCTGGCTCCCCTACGACCACATACGTTGTGGGACACCTTTAGCTTTTCACCAACTCAATTAAAAAACAAAAACTATTGTCAATCCCCTCTATTGGAATTACTTGCTATTTGTTTTCATTATTATTTTGGGCCCTGTGTATGGAAGTTCATGCCGCCGCTGTAGTCTAGTGGTTAGGGCGTTGGACTCGTAATCTAAAGTTTGCGGGTTCGATCCCAGCTTTCGGCTATGACGTTGTGCCCTTGGAAAAGGTACTTTACGGCTATTTTCTCACCCCACCCAGGTGTAAAAGGGGTACCAACCTTGTGTTGGAGGTTAACCCTGCGATAGACTGGCGTCCTATCCAGGGAGAAGTCTATGACTCTCAGTCGCTTAACGCCACAGAAACCGGGATAAGCACAGGCCTGATGAGCCTTATGGCTCGGGACAGACTTTAACTAATATGGAAGTTCATCATGATTCTCCATCCTGATTTCATGTGTCGTACATTTCAATGGTTGAGCTTTTTGTTTAGTTTGTGCTCCTCGGCTGGAGCTCAGAAGTTCGCCAATGGTGAGATACGGTGTAGGTGACGGTTTTTGCCCACAGCGAAGGTAGGTGTGGATCGCGCGCGGACTGGGGGACTGTACTGAAGCCAAGACGCGCAATGAAGGTAGTAGTAGTGGATCGGTGGTCTAGAGGTAACGCGCCTGTCTAAAAAGAGAAAACTCCGGGTCGGCGTGTGCGGTGGTTCGAATCCCGTTTGGGCCCAAAACTTTTCCCCTATCCATTAGACCATGAGTGGTGGTCTGGGTGCTGGTCTTTCAAATGAGGCGATAAACCGAGGTCCCGTGTGTTACATATCATTATTTAGCGCACGTAAAAAAAATAAATAACCCCACGGCAACAAGGGGGTTGTCCCTGGCAAAATTCTGTAGAAAAAAGCCACTCTGATAGGGAAACAATACAACAATTGCTGACAGGAAAAAAAACAAAATAATGGGTAGCGCTGCACTTGTAGCGACGCGCACTCCCCGGGGAGAGCAGCCCGAATTTCACGCAGAGAAATCTGCTTTGACATATGATATAAATATATATATTTTTAATAATAAAACAAATGAAACACACTATAAACTCCAAGCTTTGTTGCTTGGATCCTGTATTTCGTTGTGTAGTTGAGGGTGAATTGTGAAGTCGCTTTTCCAAGAACCAGTATACTGTAAGCCAACTCTCAGGGGGGTGGGATAGCTCAGTGGTTAGAGCGTTGAATTTCTGATCTGACGGCACAGGTTCGAGCCACCACCGGGACACCTGTTCAAGCAGATTTTTTTTTTCCCTGGAGTTCACATCAGTACTGATTCCACTCCCCGAAAGTCCTACGGATGAGACTAGAAACCAAAGTCTCGTTTAAGAACACCACACACACACACACACACACACACACACACACACACACACACACACACACATGCACACACACACACACACACACACACACACACACACACACACACACACACACACACACACACACACACACACATCTCTTGCGTACTCTTTAAAACCTGTTCCGCCTTTCGGAAGAGTAGGCTAATTCGTGCTGTTAGGAACGGATGACAATTTGTGTGTGTGTGTGTGTGTGTGTGTTTTTGGGGTTGTTTTTTTTACTACATGCACACAATTGTCATGTTTAGGCATCACTCTTAAAATGAGAACGCAGCTACCTTAAATTGTAAGCTTTAAAAAACAAAAACAGTCACATTCGCAAAACGTTCACCATTTGTGAACCTTAAGAGCACTAGCTGAAGAATGAAAAAAAAAGTCTAAAACAACCAAGAGTAGAGTAAATCAAAACAAACAGTTGGCTCAGGCCAAAAGTTGAGTCAGTTATTGATGTCAGCTCATTGCCAAAGCCTACACTAAAATGTTATGATGTTGTAAAATGTTGTGTTGAGATTGCCTTCAGCCATGACAAGCTCTTAACAGAACTACCTGCACTCTCCTTTTAAAGGAGAAAAAAAATCCTCTGAAGTCGGAGTATGGCTGCCTATAATATGGCGAGGTACTTGGAAATAGTCATACACGCAAACATCTCATTCAGTGTGTGAAATTTCAATCCCACAGTGATTCCCAGGTGGGATGATGAGTGAGTCAGAGAACTCATTCTGGGTGACCCCCCAGAGTGTTAAGCTGGGGAACAACAACAACAACAACAACAAAACAAACAGTAGGCTTCTCAACTGAATACTCACACGCTCCACAATGAAGGAAATGGCAGGACCACAGGACGACAAACACAGCAGCCACTTTGCTTTTGTCCATGGTATCGCGCCTCCCCAGCTTTACCGTCCAACTGTTGAGCTCTCCGAAGTCGGAAGGCAGTTACCTCAATGGTGATTTAAAAAAAAAAAAAAAAAAAAAGTATTAAAAAAAAAAAAAGGTCACATACGCAAAATCTCAATATTTGGAAAGCTACGAGCCCCCCATCCGAGGAACACAAAAAGGAATTTTTAAACAATCTCATCAACAGCTCTCTCTCTCTCTCTCTCTCTCTCTCTCTCTCTCTCTCTCTCTCTCTCTCTCTCTCTCTCTCTCTGTCATCAACAGCTCTCTCTCTCTCTCTCTCTCTCTCTCTCTCTCTCTCTCTCTCTCTCTCTCTCTCTCTCTCTCTCTCTCTCTGTGCTTTTTTATATTCAGAATTGTTTATATTATATTGAAGTTAATTATCGAGACCCTCAATTTTTTTATGTATTATTAGAAAATGTAAAAGTTCTTTCGAGTGTGAGAACGACGTGATTTTTTTCCAAGGGGGGAGAGGGGTGGAAGGGGAGGAGGAGTGTTCAGTGTTCTCTCTCTCTCTCTCTCTCTCTCTCTCTCTCTCTCTCTCTCTCTCTCTCTCTCTCTCTCTCTGTATATATATGTGTCTGAGTGTATGCATGTGTGTGCATGATTGTGCATATGTGTGTGTGCATGCTACGTCAGTGTATGTGTGTGTGTGTGTGTGTGTGTGTGTGTGTGTGTGTGTGTGTGTGTGTGTGTGTGTGTGTGTGTGAACTTGACTTTATGACCATAATTGTTCAATGTAAGCTCTCTCTCTCTCTCTCTTCTCTCTCTCTCTCTCTCTCTCTCTCTCTCTCTCTCTCTCTCTCTGTGTGTGTGTGTGTGTGTGTGTGTCTGATGTCTCAGTATGACGTTTAAGTATGTCAAAACAAAGGTTTGTAAAAATATCAAAACAAAGTTTCACAATGACGTTAATCAAAATTGATGTCATACCATCACGTCATCGTAATAAACACCCCCTGAGGAAGGCGAAAGCCGAAATATTGGGGAACCATAATATGCTGGTTGTTTTACTTTCGCTATGTGTTTTACTTATATATATATATATATATATATATATATATATATATATATATATATATATATATATATATATATATATATATATAGATAGATAGATAGATAGATAGATAGATAGATAGATAGATATACACGGTTGATGTGACGTAGTTTTCAGATGTTCTGTAAATTTCCCTGATTGCAATCCAAACAAATCTGCAGCAATTTTTTTGTCTACAAAACTAGAAGAAGAAAAATAAGAACATGAAAGATAACTCTTTTTTTTTTTTTTTTTAGATAGAAATCTCTGAGATCTGGTTGATTTGTTACCTACATGGTACTAAAAAGTTTGTTTTTTAAAAACAAAAAAACACACCAAAAACCAAGCCTCCCACGCTTACCTTGTAATACAGACTGGTTACCAATCCTGTAAAGACCAGATAGCTTTTCTTCTTTTTCTTCTTCGTCATTGTCAAACACACCGACAGCAACTATTACTATCTGTCATATACGCGAAAATGTCCCTCAAGCGTCTGACATATCAAGCCCAGTGAATTACATTTCCGAGTGAGAGAGAGAATATTGTTTTAAGTGTTTCTGGATGTTAAAAAAAAAAAATGCCGGAGAATGGACCAAGAAGGCAGAAAATAAACAAGAAGATGGTGGCAGGGAGAAAAGGGATAAGGTAAAAACAAAATGTCCCGATGTGGGGACGCTGTTTACACTGACATATGCATAGCACAGATCTTATTGAATACAATCACTGGATCTACTGCCTGTTTCAAAACTACGTCATATCAACCATTTAAAAAAAAAAAAAAAAAAAAAAAGCTAGTTGGGTTGTTTTTTCTCCCTAACACGAATAGCCTATCAAATTGGGGTCTTTGAAATAGATGCCATAATCTTTTAGATTAGGACGGAGTTATGCCTACGGGTATTAGTTTGTTTTGAATTGTGGTTATAGGCTATTGAGTGCGGGTCTTTCATGAGTGTTGTTGAGTTTCGAACTGCGTGGGTTCGTCCGGTTTTTATGATAGATGCAAAAACGTTACTACCGCTTGAGTAATTTAGATCTGATAATCACTACAGTATGTGTGCAATTTTGATGTACTGTCGAATATATAAATCAATGAGTAAACAAAGAATGCGATAGTCACACACGACACAATTGCCAGTGTTCTGGCAAAAATTTGAACTGATGAAGGCGGATGTTCACTTTATCGTTCATGACTGCTGCTAAAGTTAGTTAGTTAAGTTAAAGTCTGTCCCGAGCCTATAGAGGCTCATCAGGCCGGTGCTTATCCCGGTTTCTGTGGCGTTAAGCGACTGAGAGTCATAGACTCCCCCCCGGATAGGACGCCAGTCTATCGCAGGGTTAACCCCCAACACAAGGTTGGTACCCCTTTTACTCCTGGGTGGGGTGGGAAAATAGCCGTAAAGTGCCTTTTCCAAGGGCACAACGCCAAAGCCGAAAGCTGGGATCGAACCCACAACCTTTAGATTACGAGTCCAACGCCCTAACCACTAGACTACAGCGGCGGCTGCTGCTAAAAGTTGGACCAAAATGATTATTTTTTGTCCTAAGATGTAGTAGCATCTTTAATTTCTGTAGATCTGTCCGTAGGTATAGCATGCTCCAATACTCCATTTGTACATAATTATGGACTACACAGATTGTCCTTATTTTTATTTCTAAATCTACACTTTCATTTGCCCCAGCAAATGTTTTTAAAAGGCTTTTTTTCTGTAGTTAAAAAACAAACAAACAAACCAAAATGCAAGGGATAAATAAGCATGCCTTTCAAATTTTAACTTTAAATAAAAACATAGGCCTTACCTACCTCTCTTTTTCTTTTTTTCTTTTTTTAATTTTTTATAATTTTTTTAGCTTTACTGCACAAAAGGCGCCAAAATGGCTTCTGTGACGTTTACAAAGAAAAGATAACCTATTAGCCTCGCACGCTCAGCCGATCAGTGCCCGTATATAATATATACTGCAGTTAGACACACGAACTCTGTGTGTGTGTGTGTGTGTGTGTGTGTGTGTGTCTGTGTGCGTGCGCGCGCGCGCGCACGCATGCGCACGCCTGGGCATGTACTCTCTCTCTCTCTCTCTCTCTCTGGGTCGGATGAAAAAAAGTATGTAATGCCTACTCTGTAACCCTTGAAAAATAAAGATCATTCATTCATTCATTCATTCATTCATTCATTCTCTCTCTCTCTCTCTCTCTCTTCTCTCTCTCTCTCTCTCTCTCTCTCTCTCTCTCTCTCTCTCTCTCTCTCTCTCTCTCTCTCTCTTAATATTGTTGATTTCTTAATAGTGTTTTTTGTTTGTTGTTGATTTTTTTTTTTTTATTAATTCATAGTATTGTTTTAAAGTAAGAAATTTTGTGGAAAAAAAAAAAAAAAAAAATATATATATATATATATATATATATATATATATATATATATATATAGTATTGTTTTAAAGTAAGAAGTTTTGTGAAAAAAAAAAAAAAAAAAAAAAAAAAAAAAAATATATATATATATATATATATATATATATATATATATATATATATATTCGTGGGCTGTTCTCTTATGTAGTCCTACTGTATCCTCTCTATTTCAATCTATTTGAATCACGGGTCAGATGGGGAGCATGTGTTTATTGAGCACACATTTATCTGTTTTGTTTAAATAGTTATCAATGTATCCTGTTGGGGATTTTGTGGTTGAACCTCATATCTTTCTCCTTTTCTTTAAATGATAGGTTGAACTTTTGTTGTTTGTGGTGGTGGTTTTTACATGGGAGGGATTGCTATTATCATTAATATTTTCTTTTTTCATTTGGTTTGTTTTAGGTTTGCTTTGTTTTATTTGTTGTTGTTTTTTAAGGTTTGTTTTCGTTTTGATAGTCCCTAATCGGGCAAGGGCCGAATAAAAAAAAAAACACAAAAAACTATGTGAATACTTGTCTATCACCCTTGAAAAATTAAGATTATTCATTTATTCATTCATTTATTCATACTCTGTCTCTATCTCTCTTTCTCTCTTTATATTAACTTTTTTTTTTCACTGGCAGCCTTCAGTCTCGAAAGGCTATGGAGTTGCGCTCTAGGTGTTTATTCTGGTACAGTGTGGGCTGTGGCTGGCTTGTCCAACACAGGAATGACAGTTACTGGGGAGAGGGCACAGATTAAGTCGAATAAGAACATAATGATGAGACAATAAACCGAGGGCCCCTTTACGAACCCACGCAGAACATTTTGCGCACACACTAAAACCTGTTCCTCTTTTCGCAAGAGTAGACCATCGTTTGCCAGTGGGAACAGATAACAAAATTTACACAACTGCATATACACAGGGACTGGATGAGAGAAGAAAAAAAAAGCACATGGGTGGATATTCCATTATCCGCGAAATAAAAGAATAACCAGATGAATATTTTGTCCTAAAAAGGAGAAGTATCTACTTAATGTGATACCACCATATGCCCATTCTATTTTTGCTCGTGCTATTTGCCTTCTAAGGAACCATGGCCTTTAGGAGGTGCGTAGTGTGTTGTTTTTTTTTTTTTTGGGGGGGAGGGGGCTATTAGTTTTTTTTGCTTTTTTTTTTTTTTTTAGTGGAGTGTTTTTGTTGTTTGTTTTTTTCTTGGGGGGGGGGGGGGATGTTGTTGGTGGTGGTTGTTTGGGGGGGGGGGGGGGGGCTGTTTTGTCGTTTATTTGGGGGGGGGGGGGGCTGGTTGGGGTGTGCTTCCCCGTCTTCTGTGCGGCACCTGTCCTGCTGCTCCCGTGCTGCCATGCCTATCTCAATCTCTCCTCCAGAGCCCAAATCAGCTTCACCATGTCGCGTCCTCAGGGGCACAAGTCCACAGGATCCAGAGAGAGAGAGAGAGAGAGATGAGAGAGAGAGGGAGAGAGAGGAGAGAGAGAGAGAGAGGAGAGAGAGGAGGAGAGGAGAGGGAGAGAGAGAGAGAGAGGAGGAGAGGAGAGAGAGAGAGGAGAGAGAGAGAGAGAACAAAAACCGAAACCAAACAAACAGAAAGCGTTCTAGCCAAAAAAAAAAAAAAAAAAAAAAAAAAAAAAAAAAACACACACACAGTAACAACAAGTGTAAAGACCGACAATTCTGATTTTTAATATATTTCTTTGAAAGCATTCAAAAATTGATTATCTTCAATGGATTTAGAAAGAAAATATTGATGATTATATGGAAACGAACCACACAGCGCATATCAAGTGAAAAGTTCTATGTCATTTTGCTACTTTGATGCAACATGCTTGAATTGTCGTGACTGTTGGTCCATTACTGATCAGCCATGGATAGAGACACAGGGTCTTGGTCAGCATGAACTTGAGGACATGGTTTCCTCTTTCACTTGTAAAACCCAGGCTGGAACAAAAGAAAGCAAACAAAAAATTGTCTGTTCATGTCTAGAATGCACTCTAGTGACTGTCTTTGTCAATCGTTTTTGACATAATGAACCAGTAAACTACATAGTAACCACTATCACCCCTCCCCCCAAAAAAGAAAAATATATAAAAAATCATCATACAACAGTGGCACTGGTTTTCCATGTCTCTACTGCCATCAGCTCTTTATCACATTATTTCCAAGACGTAAGCTGGCTGTGGATTTATTCAAAACTGAATGGCCCCGTGTGTCCTACTTGTCCATTATTATACCAGATTTTTTCTGGTTTTGCCCCAAAAGAAGTAGGCCTAAATCTTATCTTTTGATTCCTCACTTCAAAGCT
>CM060317.1:73731122-73746122 GCA_030674155.1 Stramonita haemastoma | reverse complement strand
GAGAGAAGGCAAGGCAAGGCAAGGCAAGGCAAGGCAAAATTCTTTTATTCGAGGCTAATAGATAAGCACTCGTGTGCTTTTACATCCAGTCCGAGAGAGAAGAGGAGAGAGAGAGAGAGAGAGAGAGAGAGAGAGAGGAGAGAGAGAGAGAGAGAGAGAGAGAGAGCCAATTGACTGGACAGAAGTTTGAACGTGGCACCGGCTTGTTGTCTCCTGCACAATTTCTGCACCATTTAAGGCTTGCTGAACATTTCAGGTCCTGGCTAGTTTCAGAAACAGAACAAAAAAGTTTTGTTTTTGTTTTTTAAAAAGCAGCTTGCAAGCATGGCAAAAACCTGGCTGGCCAATTTCAAATCAGAAAAAAATTGTTTTAAAGTTGCATTAATAAAGAAAAGAAAAGAAAAAAGGAAGTAAATTCTAGGTTTATGATTTGATCGTTGCATTTGATAATAAATCTACACTCTACCGGATTGGAATGTTTTAATTTGGCATTATAAAGGAAGAAGTATCGGGTCATTTGTGATTATCTTCCCTTTTTTTAAAAAAAAAAAAGATAATAACAAGGCCTAGTCTTTCAAGTTGGAAAACAGGCAGATTAAAGAAAGATTATGGTCGAAACAAAGCAAGACGGGAAAAAAAACAAAACAAAACAAGACAAGACAAGAAAAGAAAGAAACTCAAAGAAACTATGGTGCAAAGACAGGGCTATAGGCCTGAGGCTAAAACCTGTGAAGACTTTAGTAAGATATAGCGCTATATAAATTCCATGTATTATTTATTGTTAAGACAGTTTAGCAGTCTCCGGCAGACACAACCAGTAATATTCACTCTCTGTATCTTTCGTAGTCTGCCCCTAGCCTACATGTCACAGAGGATTTTCTACAGATGAGCGATGCATGGGACATTTTTGAGAGGACATCATTTGAATTTTTCTCTGTCTGTCGTTGTCTGTCTGTCTGTCGGTGAGTGTGTGTGTGTGTGTGTGTGTGTGTGTGTGTGTGTGTGTGTGTGTGTGTGTGTGTGTGTCTGTCTGTCTGTCTGTCTCTGTCTGTCTGTCTCTCTCTCTCTCTCTCTCTCACTCTCTCATCTCATCCTCCTCTCACTCTCACACCTCAGTCACACACACACACACACACAGCACCATCATCGAGTCATCATCAACATCACAGGACACTAGCATCCTCTATGCCAGCCAGCATGATCATCCATCACTACCCCCTCTCTGTGGCTGGCAGGAAAAGCCGAAGGATAAAAAACGGACTCCTTTGACAAGACTGATGACCCCAGACTGGATAAAATATGAGGGACAACATGCCGCTGGTCACAATACATGGCTGCCTCCTGTTTGCTTTCAATCCGGGTCTTCACTCAGCGGCGAGACAGAGACTGACAAAGCATGTGTCTTCATCTTCCTCCTTTTGATAACCCGAAAATAGTATTTCCCCCCCCAAAAAAAAACACACACCTTCCATGTGCACTCTCGCCTTGAAATTCTTTGTTAGAGATGGCCGTCAGCTTTCAATCCGGGTCTTCACTCAGGGGTAAGACACAGACTGACAAAGCATGTGTCCTCCTTTACCTTCTTCCCCCTATGATAACCGGGAAATAGTCCAGTCTCTCTCCGCAAAAACCCCACACCTTCCTTGTGCACTCTCGCCTTGAAATTCTTTGTTAGAGATGGCTGTGAGATGAGGGACCTCCCCCCCCCCCCCCAAACACAAAAAAACTACATTGACTGACTGGTCTTGTCCTATCGCCAGAAAAAACTTCCTTCCCTAAAACTAGGATTGCTTTTCTGGGTGACAGTTGAAGGTCAGTTTTTCTTCCCTGCATTTTTTTATTTTATTCCAGCAGGCCAAAAGGTTTGTCAGTCATTGATGTCAGTAAACAGCCAAGGCTCCCTTTGATCAACATGTTGTTATAATATTGAAAGGTGTGTTGAGACTGTCTTCAGTCATGACAACCTCTTGGCATAGCAACCAGAGAAGAAAAATTCTGCAGTTGGAAAATGGATGCCTATATGGCAAGGTACTCGAAAACAATCTTCCAGACAAACTTCTCTATGTTATAAGTACTACAATCTCTCAGTGATTCCCAGGTAGGCCAGCAAAGTCACAGTGCTTTTTTTTTTTTAGTGACACCCCCCCCCCCCCCTCCAGTGTGTTTAGCTGGGGCATGCATAACACTAAATGCTTTTTTTTTGGGGGGGGGGGGAGGGGAGGAGGGGGGTTAATTTATGCTTTGTTTTCCATCCTTGTTCCCTGTTTTATTCTGATCAGTGAGTTGTGTGCAGGAATTGTCAGTGGGACAAATCCCTTGCTGCTTTGAGTTTTTAATACTCATGCTAAATGCATGCTAATACGCTCCAAAGCTCAAGTTTTAATGGCTGAAAAAAAGTACATTTAGAAAAAGCTACCTACAGTGAAGCTTTCGACTATCATAGTTATTGTGTTAGAAAATGTACATTACTACTGGCAAGAAACTGTACCGACATAAAGGAGTTGAGCTAACTCCTCTGATGAATCAGCCTAGATGAAAATAAATGAATGGAAAGTTTTATTTCCTAACCAACAAGACAAAACCGCCTCCCATGACAATCCCATTTACAACCACACAAAAAGAATAAACTAAAATGAGAGGAGGGTGGGGGTGGGATAGTCTAGAAGTGAGAGTGTTGAGCCTGTGATCCAAGGGCCTAGGGTTGAAGCCAGCACTGAGGCACATGTTCCAGGAGACTTTCACCCTGGCGTTAACAGCAGTACTAACTCCACTTCACTAAGTCCCTCGGATGAAACTAATATTTAAAACAGAAGTCTGGTATGCCAAGCATGCAGAACATCCTGTGCACATGTTAAAACCCGCTCTGTCTTTCGTAAGAGTAGGTCACTGCATGGCAATAGGAACAGTTCACAGTTTGAGAAAAACATCAGCACACCATGTCATTTCAATCACCACCCCTAAATGTGGCTAGCCTTCCAGAGTGGATAAATGGTGGCCTAGCAAAATCTCACCACTGGTGAATTTCAGAGCTCTAGCTGAAGAATGATGCAAAAGATTTTTTTTTAAAGGTAGCTCTCTGTGAATCAAAGAAGAAAGTAGACAGCTAGCCAGCCTTTGTCATTCTGTGCACCAAAGAGTAGTAGTTACTATAAGAGCTTTCAGAACAGAAATTGCTCAGGGAAAGAATCATGGCCGCCTGCCTTCAAATCAATGAACCAGCTTTGATTTTTTATTTGGTTTTAATCAAACAATAACTTTTAATATAAGTAAATGGCATGATCTGGAATCTATTGATCTCTCTGTGCTGAGCTTGATGCTTGCTTTTACGTTTATTTTAGAGTGTCTCTGATTGTTGATGCTAGGCTTTATGTTTATTAAGAGTGTCTCTGATTGTTGATGCTGGTTTATGTTTATTTAGAGTGTCTTGATTGTTGATGCTGGTTTATGTTTATTTAGACTGTCTCTGATTGTTGATGCTAGGTTTATGTTTATTTAGACTGTCTCTGATTGTTGATGCTAGGTTTTATGTTTATTTAGATGTTCTGATTGTTGATGCAGGTTTTATGTTATTTAGACTGTCTCTATGTTGATGCTGGTTTTATGTTTATTAAGAGTGTCTCTGTTTATGCTTGGTTTTATGTTTATTTAGACTGTCTCTGATTGTTGATGCTAGGTTTTATGTTTATTAAGAGTGTCTCTGATTGTTGATGCTTGGTTTTATGTTTATTTAGACTGTCTCTGATTGTTGATGCTTGGTTTTATGTTTATTTAGACTGTCTCTGATTGTTGATGCTTGGTTTTATGTTTATTTAGACTGTCTCTGATTGTTGATGCTTGTTTTATGTTTATTTAGACTGTCTCTGATTGTTGTGCTAGGTTTATGTTTATTTAGAGTGTCTCTGATTGTTGATGCTAAGTTTATGTTTATCTAGTGGTCTCTGATTGTTGATGCTAGGTTTTATGTTATTAGAGTGTCTCGTTGATGTAGGTTTTAGTTTATTAAGAGTGTCTCTGATGTTGATGCTTGGTTTATGTTTATTTAGACTGTCTCTGATTGTTGAGCTAGGTTTATGTTTATTTAGAGTGTCTGATGTTGATGCTAAGTTTCATGATTTATTAGTTGTCTCTGATTGTTGATGCTACTTTATTTTATTAAGAGTGTCTCTGATTGTTGATGCTAGGTTTTATGTTTATTAAGAGTGTCTCGATTGTTGATGCTAGGTTTTATGTTTATTAAGAGTGTCTCGATTGTTGATGCTAGGTTTTACATTTATTTAGAGTGTCTCTGTCACACAGCCCCTTGTGTGTATGGGCTTTAAGGTGTATCATCACAATAAACCATAGTCTCTCTCTCTCTCTCTTGAATGCTTGTGTTGACATTGTCAGGTTTAACTTATTACCAAGTTTGGTCCCAGCTGGGTTTTGACTTGTATTTCATTCTGTAACTTTGAGCAAACATTTGTTTGAATTGTTGGTCGAAGTTAGCACTTTTTGTATTATTTTGGAATATGCATTTTCAGGAGCACAGTTTTGGGTACATGCCAAGGTGTATAATTATGACAAATTCTTATCATGTGTAGCGATACTTCATTTTCTTCACTTTTTTTCTTCCCTTTGAATTGTATTGTGGCCAAAGTACAATAAATGATTTCAGTGTTCATTTCTCATTTTCTCTCTCTCTCTCTCTCTCTCTCTCTCTCTCTCTCTCTCTCTCTCTCTCTCTCTCTCTCTCATGACAATATCTCCCAGAGTACAATATTTCAAACTTTTATTTATTAAAGTGCAAGTTCAACAGAACACATTGCTTTTATCCAAAATCCACATCCATACATTTTTGGTTTGATAGCTTGTAACACAAAAAGAAAAAGCACCTCTAAACTTAGGAGAAAAAATGCACAAAACTCATACTAACTTTAAGTAACCAAAAAATTTTAAAAATCAATGAGCAAACTTAAGTCTGATAAAAGCAGAGAAACCTTTAATAAATTGCAAAAGGAAAACCTATTACTCAATACACACACACTACTCCTATCTCTCAAACTGGAAAGAAGTCGAATAGAAACCACACACACACACACACACACATACAAAACACACACACACACACACAACACACACAAACACACAGAATTTTCATGCATTTTCAGGAGCACAGTTTTGGGTACATGCCAAGGTGTATAATTATGGCAAAACAAGCATGCACTTACGTATGCACGCGCGCATACACACACACACACACACATACATAAACATACAATTTCTAGTGTCATAAAAATTCATTTCCATATTAATTAATCCACACAAACTACTCTTTCATACCAGGACTGATGGCGTAGTGTCTTGAACAGCACCAAAACCAAACAAAAATGTTCCCACCTAGCCCCCCATCCTGCCCTCCAAAATAAGCCCGACCCGACCCAAAGACAAAAACCCAACAACAAAACATGGCACACACTAAAAAGATCAAAGATCTTGCGTAAACCCCAAAACCAGATGGGCATTTGCAAACAGGACAGTATTTAAATAAATGCAATGGTCTTTTCAATTTGTCATGATAGTCAAATGATCAGTTATTGGATAATCCATAGACATATAACAGCACACCTCTCTCTCTCTGCGCACTCACTCACTCACACGCACGCACCACGCACGCATGCACACACACACACATTCCCTCTCTCTCAAAAACCCATTTGGTCAAGGGAAAAGTGCAATTGCTGCCATAAAACATCATCACCAACAGGGGTCTTGGCATTTTCTCCATCAACCACAGCCTCCTTGTCTGAAAGTCTACAGACAGAACTAAAAAGTGTAAACATCTAACTGGACTTCACAACAAGTTTTTTCTCAGCCCTCCTTGGCTGTGTGCCTCCTAAGAAAAACACCAAGTGTAAGATCAAACAATCCAAATCTGACCCTAACATGCTTACTTATCATCAACTTTCTAAATTATACATAGCAACAATACGAGCCATTCTAACATCACTTTCTTCAATTAATAAAGAAGAGTTCTCCTAAACGTGAAACAAAAAGGAATCATGAGTTTTTCCATTGTTAAAATCCAGAAAAAGCCTTTTTGTCCATTCTTTGAAAAGAACCAAAAAGCTCATCTGTGACCTCCACCATGAAATGAGTCATACTGCATCTGACCCCCTTTAAAGGTGGGGGGGGGGGGGGGATTTACAGGTTATTGATTTTGATAGATTATAAACCTATAAGCTTTTTTCTACCTTGTACTCAAGTTTTAAAACGTCATTTTGTTTCCTTTTGCTTTAAAAATGTGTTTAAAAACACCCACCCCTCACCCTGACTGCCTGTTACAATGCAAAATTCGTCAAGTTTCTCAATTTTTCACTTCTTAGAGTCTAGCTTTTCAATTGGTGATAACTTTTCATAGATTACGCCAGTTTTAGTATGAGTTTGGGTTTTTTTTGTTGTTGTTTTTTTTTTAATAACTTCAACCAATTTTTTAAAATTGCAGACTGACGATATGTTAACAATTTTAAAAAAAGGCCTCCACAACAATGTGATTCATTTTGTGGTGATACATCACATTTGCTGTTTAACTACTTGCAAGGAGGATACAGAAAAAAAAACTGAACATAAAAGCAATGCACTTGAAGAGACACAAATAAAAGTCTTTTTTTTTTTTTTTAGTTCTTACCTCCCTTCCCTCACTTCTACCACCCTACCCCTTCCCTGCTGATCCTCTTTCAACACTCTTTCATCAACAAAAGCTAGCTGACATTATGTGACTTTTCACTTTATTGAGTCCTTTTATTTTTAACTTGAACTAAGTAATTGGTATAGGTGATGATTACTTTCTTACTCATTTTACTTCCTTTTTCACCTTCGGAATGACATGGAACAATCACAGCTAAGCAGGAAGACATACAAGTCAAAGATAAACAGAAAAAGTAAAATGGTGTGGTATTTTAGGTTCTCTTTGTTGTCAGAAAAAGAACACGTTTTTTTCAAAGCCACCAATCCTCCACAGTAAGAATGGACCTGAAGATTCTGCCCTAGGTCTCTGACCTCCACCATCTTCACACTTCTGTCCCAGGCATGCAGCAACTTCTCTCTGCTTTAGCCTGGGTCCACACACATCCCCCCCCCCCCCCCCCCCCAATAAAAAAAAAATCTAGGAAAACTAGTCCGTCCTTCCAAGTCCCACTTCTGCAAACAGATATTTCCCTCTTAAGATTGTCCACTCATAGGTGACTAAAGATTTGCCTGGAGATTCAAGCTCCTGTGACCTGGCGCAGACAGCTGATATAAATGGTTGTGGACAACGATCTTTATCATATTCAACAAGCAAATGATATAAATGGTTGATTGTGATGACTTTCTTTTCTCTTCTGCTGGCAGACAGCTGATATACTGATTTATCTATATAAAAAGAGTTGTGCACAATGACTAGTCACCTTACATGTTCTACAAACAGCTGATATAAATGGTTGATTGCGATGACCATCTTTTCTTTTCTAGAGAAAGCTGATATACCGATATAAAGAGTTGTGCACAATGACTACTTTTCATATTCTACAAACAGTTGATATAAATGGTTGCGTATGACGACTATCTTTTGTGCTCAGCAGACAGACAGCTGATATAAATAAACACTTGTGCACAATGACTAGTTAGTCCCCTTTCATCTTCTGTTCCTTCAAGCAGTGGACAGGCCTAATGCAGCACATGGTTCATGCAAGTTGTTTCTTACTTTTTGATAAACACTGCTATTGACACAAAATTATCCATCTGTTGGGTTTTTGTTGGGTTTTTTGGTAATAGAAACTTAATAGTAAATTTTATTTCTTGTTCTTACATACTGCATTCCAAAGAAAAAGAAAAATGCACACAAGAAGTTCACACATATCAAGGTTGGTTTTGTTGTTGTTTGTTTTCTCTCCATTGTGGCACCCGTTTCGTTCTGCCTCCAACAGACATGTTCACATGTTGAGCATTGTTCAGGCATGGTCCCTCACAGTCAAAACAGCTTGGTGCCAATCACTCCACACTTTCTACAAACAAGCAGTAGCAGCTGCAGCTGAACAGTAGCAGAGGAAGGACTATACAGAGGACAGGGGGTGAATCATCACAGCAGGCTTGAGTGAGGCTAGTTGTTCAGGGCAGCAAATGTCTGTGCACTGGGCATCACTTTCACATCAGGCTTGCTGTCTGTCTCACGGCCCGTGAACACACCACCAATACCACGCGATCTGTTCACAGCGTGCCGGTGTCTGGATTCGTACATGTATTTCTGAAAAAGAAGAACCAGCAATTCTTTTTTATTTTTTCATCTCTTTTTGGCTGTTGACATTATTCACAAATTCAAGACAAAACACAAAATCATCAGATAGGGAAAATACCACGAACACTATCAAAGAAGATACAATGACTTAAAAAATCAAATTCCAAATCTGTTTACCCTTTTTCACACTCAGTGCTCATTTTGGAAATTATGTGCAAGGAATTCACTCTTTTCTATCCCTCTCTTTGTTTCTGCCTTGTTCTTTTTCTTCCTGTCACCTCCTTCTTGTCCATTTTCTGCCAATTTGGTCCATCCTCCTGCCTTTTGTCCAGAAAGACATAAAAGGTTTTCTCTCCCATGCCAAAGTGAGATATGCTGGGCCTGACTTGTCAGGAGCTTGACAGCAGCACAATGCATTGTCAGTCATATGACAGATAAGAATAGCTGCTGTCTGAGCGTTCAACGAAGAAAAGAAAGACGACATTGAACACAGTGTGATCAGTGTACAAATTCTATAGTCATTGCCATGCTATACTAAGTTCTCTGACTGTGCTCATGGTTCTAGAATAAGAAGCTTGTCCTATCTCCTTTGCTCATACTGCCCTGTTGAACTATTCCACTTTTCTTTTACTATAATAGGCTATAGCGTATTGCATGCATACCTCTGTCGGTTACTCAGACATGCTACTGTGTACCCAAACTTTAAAGATTTATACTGCACGAGTCAAGGGGTAGGTGTGAAAACAACGGGCACAGCTGTATTCTACGATCAATTAAGAGAGTGCATGTAGCGTTGGATTGGCTGTGAAGGCCTGTGTTTAATTAATTACTATACATGCCACACCATCAGGGCTGGGAGTTTGCAGTCCTGTGTTTGGCACACTTTCAGCAGTATAATTAGAGAAGAAATGGGACTGAGTTTGCCTCTTTGCTCACTCACTCAACATAGTGGCCACTGTTCTTACAGAACTGCATACACATAGGGACTGGATGTAAAAAAGCACACGTCTGCTTATTCCATTATTCTTATTATTATTTTTAAAACAAAACTGCACGCATGCACGCACGCACACACACACACACACACACACACACACACACACACACCAAACTGATCTCACGTACCTTTCTCTGTTTGGGAATCTTGCCAGCAGCCTCTAACTTGGCCCTGGCTTGTCGTCGCTTCAGAATCCTGTTGTACTGCTTTGCGTTGACATACAGCGGCTCATCGTGGCCCTCAGACTGTCCAAACCACAAACACTTAATTCTGACATGGTTAGTGTGATCACTCTGACTAAATAATCACAAACAGTTCACTTTGACATGATTACTGTGATCACTTTGACTAAGTAACCAGTGCTGTGATCCCAATGACTAAATAATAACACACAGTTCACTCCGATATGATTACTATGATCACTCTGACTAAATAATCACTGTTACGTTATTTTCAAATGTGATGACCAATATGCACAAAAAAATTACAACATCACTCTGATGAACTTGGCTAAATAATACGTTTGTTTTTTTTCAAATGTCAATATGCAACAACAAGTTTACTTGATATGAACACAATGACTAAACTGGCTAAATAATCACACTTATGCCTTTTTTACACATGTCAAAATGCACCCAAAAAAATATTTAAAACAGGGTTCTGACAACAGTATTTACAAAACAATCCCAGATATATACTTTTTCCAATGTGTCTGATTAATTTTACAGTACAGATCTGTTACATACCCTTTATTTCGTTTCTCTTATGACCCATCTTCCTTTGCTAAGCTACTGTTCCTTTTGCTCTCTTCTTGCTCTCTGAAATGTATTTTTGTGGTTATAATTTACTTCCCTTTGCTACTGTTCTTTTTGCTCTCTTTTTCTGGAAATCTATTCTGGTGGTTATAATTTACTTCCCTTTGCTACTGTTCTTTTTGCTCTCTTTTTCTCTGAAATCTATTCTTGTCATCAGAATTTACACATGTATACATTCACTTGTGCTCTGACACTTTCTTTTCAGATTTCTAATGGACCTAGCTAAATACTGCATTATTCAGCTGACCATAGCCTGTTTCAGGTGATGACAATCTTACAATGTCATCTAGATCCATTTTTGTCTATGTGTGTGTGTGTGTGTGTGGTGTGTGTGTGTGTGTGTGTGTGTGTGTGTGTGTGTGTGTGTGTATTAATTAATGATCTCTCTCTCTCTGAGTCTCTCTCTTTCTCATTTTTTTTTCTCTCTTTCTATAACCTTCATATGTAACTTTTAGAAGGCCTCACAGTACCTATATATTAAACTACACCCCAGAGAGGGCAGGCAGATCTATGGCTCTGTGCTACTTACCACAGGCAGCTGTTGACTAGAGTTCTGTGCTGGTAAATTGATGACTTGCATGCCTGTTCATAAAAACAAAAACAAAAAAATGACATGATTGTTTTTATCTGCATAAGTTTTTCTTTCCTGGTGACATAAAACAAACAAAAACAAATGACATGATTATTTTTATCTGCAGAAGTTTTTCTTTCATGAAGACAAAGTTCTAAACAGAATAAAGAAGAAAAGTGAATGTTTACATTTCATGTTAAAAAACACCACTGGTGCACACACACACACACACACACACACACACACACACATACACATACACACACACCACACACACACCACACACACACACACACACACACACTGTATCTAATCAATAAAACAGTCATAGCGAAAATACATAACAGATTTAAAATAAATGAAATGACATCTCCCCACCTTGAGGAATCTGCACTGGTTTGCTGTTGGCATCCACAAGCATGTAAGAAGTCTGGCCATTGACAACCACCTGGTTGAGAAAGAGCATCTGAGGAACAGCAGACGGGTTGATGGTGGTGACATTGGCACCCTGTGTGCTGGGGGCTGCCTGGTTCCCGACAGCAGCAGGCTGCTGTATCACTGTGGCTGTCTGGCTGTGAGCGATGCTGTCCATGCCGCTGCTCACTATAGTGCCACCTGCCTGTAAGCACAGAAGCAGAATCATCAGCTGTCTGTTTAAATTAATGAAAACACTCTTTGCTTGATTGAACTTGTTCTATATTATGGATGTGAGGTTTCTCCTGTCATGCACAAATCGTCTCTCCTGATTATGGCTTTGTTTTTATGTGCAGGATGATCCATCTTCTTTTTTTTTTTTCACAAGCCTGACAAGGCCTATCTATATTTTATGACAATGACAATACAATAAAAAAAAAATTTAAAGACCCCCCCCAGGAAAGGAAACAAAACAACGACAATAAAAACACTTTTTTTCTTTTTACAACAAAAACACTTTAAAGAAACAAACTTCCATCCACCTCACCCCACCCCCCTAAGTAGTTTATCCCTCTCTGAAGACGCAGTTTGATCTATCCCTCCCCCCCCCCATTTCCATTTTTTTCTGAAACAAAAGTTATGATATTATTAGTAACTGAGCTGCTTACATCATAAATATAGTACTGATTCCTTTTCCTTCTTTCTTCCTCAGTTAGAACTCTCCACTGGAGTGGTTTTGGTGAATGCAACCATTTTCACACCATTCACTTCAGATCAAAACCTCCTGTCTGTGGGGATCCAATGATGTCTGAACATGACACCAGTGTAAAAAAAGTCAGTGTTTTTTAAAAATTTCTCTTTCATTGCTACTAACTTGTGATGACTTGCTCTTCTTCCAAAAACAGAATGGGATTTATATATTGTGCACAAGACTGCTCAGGTAAGTGTTTAGCACAGTTTGTAAAACCTCAATTTTAGTCTCACAGTGAAGGACTGGAAGGGCCTAGAGTCTGCAAAATTTTGTCTCCACCAGGAGAAAGCTGCTTCTAGTGGCCACCACATCATTCATGATCTGTGACAGACCATTGGACCAAGCAAACGTCCTACCTCCTGAATCAACCAGACTCCCTTCCCTACACTACAGCGACTTCAACTATTCGTTTCTGCAGATTCCTACCGATTTCCAGTGTGCTTCCAACTCTTCTGGCCTTTTATTAGTGCTAACAAAAATGTTCAATGTTTGTGTGTGTGTGTGTGTGTGTGTGTGTGTGTGTGTGTGTGTGTGTGTGTGTGTGTGTGTGTGTGTGTGTGTGTGTGTGAGTGTCTGTGTGTGTGTGTGTGTGTGTGTGTGTGTGTGTGTGTGTGTGTGTGTGTGTGTGTGTGTGTGTGTGTGTGTGTGTTGGGTGCGTGCGTGCGTGCGTGCGTGCATGCGTGCGTGCATGCATGCGTGTGTGTGTACGTGCATGCATGCATGTTTGTGTGTGTTAAACAGACTTGAAACTGCTCCAAACGCACCTGCACTATGTCAGTAGGGAGATGAGCCAGCTGCCCATCTGGAGTGACGAACTGGATGTTCTGCACTCCTGTCCCCGTCTCCACTGAAGGCGTACTGACTGTGACAGCCAAGGGCTGCTGTGTTTCTGGACTGTACACCATGATCTGCTCCCCGTCTGTTAACTCGGTCTGAAATTTAAAAAAAAAAAATAATAATATAAAAAAATTTAGAAACAAACAAACAAACAAAAACCTTGGTCTGAAATCAAACCATTTCAATTCATGTTTCAAAATTCACTGAAGGCTAGCAACAATTACTAAAAGTTTTACTGTGCTTGTTCTTTTTACCTAGTTCACTTGGATTCCAGTGCTTCCACCCTCCTACCTATCCCTCCCCTTCCCCCTTTCAGTTTTACTGTCTGATTTAAGGACATTTGTGATACTGATAGGCGAGGTGGCTATGTAGAAAAAGGCTAATTTTAGTAACAAGCAAATTATAAACAGACACACACACACACACACACACACACACACACACAGAGGACAGGATAGCCTAGTGGTCAGAGCATAGTGCTCGCAATCTGACAACCTGGGTTCGATTCCCATTCAAGGGGACTTTTCCCCTGGACTGCTGGACATCAGTGCTGACTCCACTCTCCCCAAAAGTCCTTTGGATGAGACTATAAACCGAGGCCCCGTGTGCGAACGCACACAGAACATCTTGCGTACACATTAAATCCTGTTCTGCTTTTCGTAAGAGTAGGCCATTGTGTGCCGGTGTGAATAGATGTTAGATGATAAGATTTACAAAACTGTATATATACCAGGGTTCGCGCTAGGATTTTTTAAAACCGGTACTGCCAGTTGCCATTTCAGAGACATCTTGACCAACTCTCCCCAAAATCGGTCCCAGAAAATAAAATCCGGTACGTACTGTCAACAAAACGAAACTAATCAGTGAGGGGGTGGGGGAGGGGGGGATTGTTCGGCAGCAAAACTAAATCTAAATTGAACGCGAATCTCTCAGACTTTGACTGCCGTGCTGCTTGCTGCCACTCGCTTCTTGGGCATGAAGCCACAAAGGAAATAGGATTTTTTTTCTAGCGCCTGTGCCACTGTCCGTGTCAGTCTGCTGTTTTGCATGGCATCATTGGTGTGACTTATATTCTTCTTTCTTGTTTCTATGCTTAGCGTTCATCTAGATCTTTGTTCATTTTAGATTTGGTTTTCGACTCTTCTCTCTGAAAGGAACGCGCAAATTCATAGTCATAGACCCTCGCTTTTCGCTTTTCGTAAGAGCAGGCCGTCGTGGGAACGGATTACATTTACAAAACTGCATACACACGGGGACTGGATGTGAAAAAGCACAGGAGTGCTTATTCCATTATCCTCGATATAAAAGATTAAACGAATACAGAATAAATAAATCTAGGCCCCATTTACTCGATGTGAATGGAAGTCACTGTCATGCCAAGATGAGCGGGAAGCTCTATTCTTTCACAGTAAAGCTTGCTGTTCTGCGTGCAAGGCTAATAATGAGGCTGGCACTAAAGATGGTCGTCGAAAGGGGTGGGAAGGGGTAGGTTCGGTAAGCACAGTACAGGCGCATGACAGACTGTCAGAAAACGTCACTTCAGACTCTTTTTTTTTGAGACGGAAATCTAATCGGTCACAGGCAAACAGAACCGGTTCGCGGTACCGGCTGCTTTGAAAATGTCCGGTATTCCCTGTTTACAATCGGTAAAATACCGACAATTACCGGTTATCGCGAACCCTGATATACTATTTGTATATATACGAGGACTGGATGTAAAAAACCACTTTAGTGCTTATTCCATTATCCTTGATATAATTATAAAAGAATAAATAAACAAATACACACCCAAACACACACACACACCCACACACACACAAGTGAACAACAAAACCAGCAAAAACACTCCTAATCAAAAAATGATAAATTCATACAACTGAGATGTAAGACACACAAAAATGAGCTATTAAAAGGGTTCCAGGTCTTTTTTTTCAAGTCCTCCTCACAACAAAATCTGTGTCAGTTATTTTATTCATCGATGACTACTAATAGCAAAGGCCTACACTAAAATGTTATGTTGTAAAATGTTGTGTTGAGACTGCCTTCAGTCATGACAAGGAGTATGGCTGTCTTTAAGTTTATGGTGAGGTAGGCCTACTTGAAAACAGTCATGTACACAAACTTCTCATTCACTGATTCAGTGAGTAATTTCAATTTCACTGTGATTCCCTGGTGGGCTAAATGAGTGAACTGAAAGTGCATATTCTGGGTGACCCTCCCCTCAGAGTGTTTAGCTGCGGAACGCACAACATTAATGTTATTTCTGTTGAGTGCTCGTTTTCGACAAGCTAAAGATCAGCTTCGCAACGACAACGTCAACGATCATCCATTGTGACCGATGACAATGTAAAAAAAAAAAAAAAA
>CM060317.1:73723622-73726122 GCA_030674155.1 Stramonita haemastoma | reverse complement strand
TTGACGTTTCCTTCTTTCGAATGATTTTTCCCTGGAGTGAGTTAGCCTATCTCTGACTCTATTCCCCTGTAAGTTCAGTCTTAGATGAGACTCCAGACCTAGGTACCATGTTCAGACGCAATAATGTCTTGCACACATCCTCAAAATCCGGTCATCTTTCCTGGAAGAGTGGGGTGGATGCTGTGGATGGCGTGGCTGTTAGGAAATATCCCCAATGTGAAATCTAAGGAATGACCTCCCCCTCTCTCTCTGCCTTCGACACAAGCCTACATATGACACTTTTAAATCCAACCTCAAGACATATTTATTTCAAACCTAAGATTTTTGCCTTCTGTTTCCATGATCTCCTGTATGTCCCTGCCTTCAACATCTGAAATCCCCATTCACCCTGCCAAAGTGTATAATCTTATAAGTGCGTGTGCGTGCGCAAGCTCGTGCGTGTTTTTAATTTTATTTACTTTTATTTATTTATATCGAGGATAATGGAATAAGCATCCATGTGCTTTTTTATTTTTTACATCCAGTCCCTGTGTGAGTGCAGTTTTGTAAAGCTTGTCATCTGTTCCTACCGGCACACAATGGCCTGCTCTTACGAAAAGCGGAACAGGATTTAGCATGTGTGCAAGATGTTCTGCGTGCGTTTGCATACGGAGCCTCGGATTATAGTCTCATCTGAAGGACTTTTGGGAGGAGTAGAGTCAGCACTGATGTTAACTCCTGAGGAAAAATCCGCTTGAACGGGAATCGAATCGGGTCGTCAAATTGCAAGCCCAATGTTCTGATCACTAGGCTATTCCGTCCCCGAATGTGTGTGTGTGTGTGTGTGTGTGTGTGTGTGTGTGTGTGTGTGTGTGTGTGTGTGTGTGTGCGCGCGCGCGCGCGCGCGCGCGCGCGCGCGCGTGCGTGTGTGTGTGTGTGCATTCAATTTGCTAAAACTATTAATCGTTATTGATTGGTTGTGTGTTATATACGTCGAATGCAAGGGCTTTGATTTGTATTTGCAAGATATAGCCTATAGAAATTCCATGTTTATTATTATTATTATTTATTACTGTTGTTTTTTATTTGATTATTTATGATTATTATATTATATTGTTATTAATGATGGTGATGATAAGAAGAAGAAGAAAAAAGAAGAAAAAGAAAAGAAGAAAAGATAGCCATTGATAGGAATATCCCAATATGCATTCTAAGACAGCCAGGTTCACTTGCCCAGGCACACCCCTTAAAGTCTCGGTGCAATGCCCTAGGGGTGGCAGCACGGGGTTCAGGGAATTGTCAAGTTTGAAAGAGAACAAACACAACACGACACACAAGATACCGCACCCCACCACCACGAAACACAACAAAGCAGCAGACAATGAAAACACATCACAACAACATAACACAGCACCACACCATAATATAATTATATGATGACAAAAACGAGTACTACACACTTCTATTCTACCCTACCCATCCCGACACATAAAGAAAAGACTCCACACTTGTGTTCTATTCACCCATCCCTACATAAAAGAGGTCTTAAATGTCGGTTCAGATTCGCCACACCTGACACAAGAAAGCCACCGAGCGTATCGAACCAGGCGTTGGATCTCTTGTTTTATACGCTCTGTGGGGGTCGGCCGGCCGATTCGAAGCTAGCTTAGCTCACAACTGGGTGCAGGGGGCGTGCTGACACAGGCACATGGCTGATTTAAGCCGATAGCCCCCCGAGGGTCCAGGTATAAACCCCTTCAGATTTAATTCTGCTGAAGCCTTCACACGTCACTAGACACAAACCAACGGGTGTTGGGATGTTTTGGTGTCTCTTGTGGACTGCCTGTCCTTAACTGGGCTCAGGAAAAAGAAAGTGATCTTTTTTTATCACAGCAGCGCGCGCGCGCGCGCGCGCCGCACACAACACACACACACTCATCACACACACACAACACACAACACACACACATACACATCACAAAAATACATACATACATCTACATTACATTATAGAACTATACATAACATAATACTCATAATCAATACTTTAAGACCTCAGCTTCTCTAGAGGCCAGCATATTTTGAGGGCGACACTCATCTCCCTGGCTGCTTTACCTTCCCTGACCTAAACAGGGCAGGTACCATTTACAGCTGGGTGAACTGGGGGACTATACTGAAGCTAAGGTGCGCAAACGGTCACCCACCGACTTGGTAACCTAGGGTCGATGCTCTTAACCTTAGTTGGGGAAAAGTGAGTGCTTTGACCACTAAGCTATCCCATTTGCAATGGTTTTTTTTGTGTTTTTTTTTAACTGCATAATGCATTTTCTGTTTCAAGTATGAAGGGCACATTTAAAACGCGATAAAAAGTTTTAATTGCTTAATACAGTAAGAAGTGTAGACTCAAATTTGTTAAGTTTGTTGATGTAGTTGCTGTTCTTTTTAAACAAGTCTTAAGTCAGCTTACTGTGCCAGGAAAATTGTTTTTTTCTGTTAAGGCCAACTGTAGCACTAAGGACAT
>CM060317.1:73711122-73713622 GCA_030674155.1 Stramonita haemastoma | reverse complement strand
GGGCTGGCTGCTGTGTGTCTGGGTGTGGATACATGTGGGCTGGCTGCTGTGTGTCTGGGTGTGGATACATGTGGGCTGGCTGCTGTGTGTCTGGGTGTGGATACATGTGGGCTGGCTGCTGTGTGTCTGGGTGTGGATACATGTGGGCTGGCTGCTGTGTGTCTGGGTGTGGATACATGTGGGCTGGCTGCTGTGTGTCTGGGTGTGGATACATGTGGGCTGGCTGCTGTGTGTCTGGGTGTGGATACATGTGGGCTGGCTGCTGTGTGTCTGGGTGTGGATACATGTGGGCTGGCTGCTTGTGTCTGGGTGTGGATACATGTGGGCTGGCTGCTTGTGTCTGTGTGTGGATACATGTGGGCTGGCTGCTTGTGTCTGTGTGTGGATACATGTGGGCTGGCTGCTTGTGTGTCTGGTGTGGATACATGTGGGCTGGCTGCTGTGTGTCTGGGTGTGGATACATGTGGGCTGGCTGCTGTGTGTCTGGGTGTGGATACATGTGGGCTGGCTGCTGTGTGTCTGGTGTGTGGATACATGTGGGTGGCTGCTTGTGTGTCTGTGTGTGGATACATGTGGATACATGTAGGCTAGCTGTTGTGTGTCTGGGTGTGGATACATGTGGATACATGTAGGCTGGCTGCTGTGTATCTGCGTGTGGAGACATGTAGGCCTACGTCGTTGTGGGTATGGATTCTTGCATCCATGGTAAGGACCAAGAACGCATGGTGCAGGCAGGCGGGCAGGCAGGCACACACGCATGCACACTAATACACACACACACGCGCGCGCACACACACACACACACACAGACACACACACGCGCGCGCGCGCGCGCGCGCTTTTGCCCGACAAGAACTGATAAGTGAATCAAAAGTGCTCTCACTAACTGAATGGGACTGCTGGGTGTCTGACGGACAGACAGACTGACTCAGTAACGAACTGTACGACAGACAGATTGGAATGACTGACCGACAGAATCACAATTTTGTCAACCGAGAAACACCGTACATGCCCCCGCCCTCGCAACAGTGCCTTTAGCATCGTCATTCTCATTGTTATCATTATCATTACTTATCTAAGCGTGTATCATCTGTTTACCTATTGCCATCCTCTCCCGTGTGTCTGTCTCAGGGCCTGGAGATGTGGCTGGAGGCAGACATGAACTACGCGGGCTTCATAGAGCTGGACATCGCGGAGCTGACAGAGCGGAGACACAGCCTGGCTCAGGACGTGCACCTGCAGACAGTCAGGGTCGGGGAGCACGAACACCGCATCAAGGTCATCCAGCGTGACTTGGGCACCTGCAGCCACGACCTCACCCGGCTGGGGCCCAAGAAAAAAGCTTTGGTGAGGGAAAAGGGTGAATGATGGTGGAGGAGGAGGAGGAGGATGGGTATTGTCATTAATATAACTATCATTGCCGTCGTTCTTCTTCTTCTTTGTCTTCTTGTTTTTTTGTTGTTGTTGTTGTTGTTTGTTGTTGTTTTTGTTGTTGGTTGTTGTTTTCTTCTTCTTCTTCTTCTTCTTCTTCTTCTTCTTCTTTCTTCTTCTTCCTTCCTCACCTCCCCCTCCTTCTTCTTTCTTTCTTTCACTACAGCTTTCTGTCTTGTCATTGTTGTTGCTGATTTCTTGTTACCGGTCGTTGTGTTTATTGTTGATTCTGTGGTTTTGTTACGAATGTCATCGTCGTTTCTGCTGCTTTAGTTGTTGTCTTTTCATTGTTGTTTAGTTTGTTTCTCAGTCTATAATCCATCCGACCTTTAACAGACCACACCATGAAAAAAAATAGCACAACACCTACATATGTCCATTGTCTGATTGACTGATTGATTTTGGATTGATTGATTAGCTGATCGACTGATTCATCGGTTTTCTTTTCTTCCTTATCCCCATGCTTTTATATTGAACTTCATAATTTTTAATTGTTTTTTTATGTCGTCATATTTCTTTCTTTTTTTTAATTTTTTTTTAAAAGAAACTATTTTCTGGATGGTTGGAATGAACATGCCTAGAGTCCTTTGTTTGTGTATGCTGGAAGATGTAGCCTAGTGTATAAACTAGCAGTACTGGAGGCATTGGCGTCATAGTTACGGACCATGAGCCTTGGACCTGTCGGTTAGTTTTACCACCTCGCTGAGTGTGTTTAGAGAGATCTTGCTTTTAAAAAACACACCAAAAAAACACAGTCCCAAAATGGGATAACCCTCTGGGACTGTAATACACTCTATAACAACAGCGCTGATACATGTATGCTTTATTTTATATTTATTTTATTTTATTTTATACCACTTTATGTCACAGCAGATTTCTCTGCGTGAAATTCGGGCTGCTCTCCCCGGGGAGAGCGCGTCGCCACAAGTGCAACGCCTACCCATTATTTTTTTTTCCCCTCAGGAATGGTGTCTAAACACGACACCTGTGTGCATGCTGGTTTAAAAAAAAAAATTGTCATCCGCTCCTACCGGCACACAATGGCCTGCTCTTCCGAAAGGCGGAACGG
>CM060317.1:73648622-73708622 GCA_030674155.1 Stramonita haemastoma | reverse complement strand
GGGGGGGGGTTGGGGGGGCTCTGGTTGTTCTATTCAGTCTCATAGAGAACTTACATCATTGTGGACTTACGTGTCATTGTGGATTGACTGCCATGTTTGTGTTCCTTTGCCAGCAAGCCAGAAGTATGTTAATCTGCCTGAACGGTATTGCTTAATTAAAGCTTTTTTGTTGCTAGTTTCCATACTTTCAGGCAGGTGCGCACGTGCGTGTAGACACACACACACACACACATGCACGCACGCACTCAAGCACGCACACACACTTACACACACACACACACACACACACACACACACACACACACACACACACACACACACACACACACACACACTGTCTAATATCACAATTTGTGAAAAGACGTTAAATGAATTTGACACACACACACACAATCTGTTTTAGAGAATGTGGGCAAGACAACACCGAGTTTGTGGTAGACAGGAATGTCCACAAGACGAGACCCTCATGGAACATTGGTGCTACATGTAGCCTACTTTTGGTGGTGGTGGTGGTGATGGTGGCTGGTGGTGATGATGGCTAGTGGGGATGGCTGTGTGCTGTGTGCCATCACCACTAGCCATCTCACCACTAGCCACCATCTCCACAACAACAAAAGTAGGCTACATATAGCACCAATGTTCCCATACGGGTCTCGGCCTGTGTGTGTGTGTGTGTGTGTGTGTGTGTGTGTGTGTGTGTGTGTGTGTGTGTGTGTGTGTGTGTGTGTGTGTGTGTGTGGAGAGAGAGAGAGAGAGAGAGAGGAGAGAGAGAGAGTTGTGTGTGTGTGTGTGTGTGTGTGTGTGTGTGTGTGTGTGTGTGTGTGTGTTTACTGGCCAAGACACCTAAGCAAAGTGACTCTGCACTCAGATATATACCTTTCTGTCCCCCTGTGTTCCAGACAAACTGGACGTGGTCTGTCACCAAGTGGCTCAAGCCATCGACACGGACTGGGTGAGGCTGTACCACACCCTCCCCTTCCACCCTCCCCGGGGACAGCACATCATCACTGACGACATCGATGACATCAGAACCCGCTTCTTACGTCACACCATGGAGGAGCAGGCACGTCAGAGCTTGGCGAAATGGCGACGTCTGCACACGCGAGCGTGCGTGGAGGATCTGCGCGCGGCCCTTCAGGCGGTGAAAAGGCCGGACGTATGGAACGTGTGGACGTCAAAATGACGCCGCGTGCCCGGCCTTCTGTGGGGCCAAAAGACACCGCACTGTGCACTTCCCTCGCCTGCCTGTAGGACGAACCAGATAGCCTAGGACCCACAATATGATGGCCATGTGTAGTTTTTTTTACGTTTTTTTGGGTGGGGGCGTGATTTTGTGTGTGTGTGTGTGTTGTGTGTGTGTGTGTGTGTGTGGTTGTGGTGTGGTTGTGTGTGTATTTGTGTGTGTGTGTGTTTGTGTGTGTGTGTGGGGTTGTGGTTGTGTTGTGTGTGTGTGTGTGTGTGTGTGTGTGTTGCGGAGTATTTTTGGATTTTGTTCGACTAGTTTTGAAAACAAAATGGATGGACAATCAATCTGTTGATACACTCAGTGCAGCTATGTCGCTTGGACAAGCAACTTGTGTGTGTGTGTGTGTGTGTGTGTGTGTGTGTGTGTGTGTGTGTGTGTGTGTGTGTGTGTGTGTGTGTGTCCTAGATGGGAGTGGTCACGTCAATGCAGTATTGGGAGAAGTACATGAAGTTTATTATTGGAAGAGGTGGTTGGACAGCCATTGACTCAGTCACTCATATTGAGAGATATACCTAACACATTACCATGGAACTGACTTGCTTGAAAACTTTCTGGGAGGGGGTGGGGGAAGGGCTCAGTTTTCACTGGTTGGAGATGAATTACAGATCTAGACTCAGATTAACAAAGAATTAGCACACTGCTGTATTTTGCCAGGCCTGACAAGCAGAAAGGCAGAAGAAAGAGAGGAATGGAAGAAACTGTTGTCAAGTCTCTGTGGGTGCCCCCAACGTCGCCAGACTACAGGATAGATAGATAAGCAAGTTCATCCAGAGGAAATGGTCGGTCAAATGGAAGGTTGTAGAGGGACATGTGATGACAAGTATTGTGAAAATTTGACAGTTGGAAGCTGGTTAAAGTGGGCTGAAGAGCCATGAAGTGGAGTCTTGCTTTTGGGAGGAAAACCACCACCAACAAGCACAACAAACATGCACATTCCGTTCTGAGCAACAGTGGGAACTTGCAGCAGTTTTTAGGTCCGCTGAAACAGTGTAGCCAGTCTTCTCTTTTGGATTACATCCTGAAGAAAAGGTCTTATCCCATTTAGGTTTCGTTTGAAGACAGAAGTGTTAATTAAAGGCTGATGTCTTACACCCAGAGGAGCATAAGGCGCTGAACAAAACTAATGCCACAAGCAAAAGCTCTGTTCAACTTTCTCTTTCGGTTTATCAAGATCTTCCAGGTTGATCCAAAGAGAGTATGGAACCACTTGGACCAGAAGAAAATGAGTTTTAGCCATGTGCTGCAGGAGACTTGTTGTATACTGACTTGAATCCAGCATGTAATGGTATAAAGGCAGACCCTGAAAATGCTGCAGGATGAAGTGGTGAAAACAATGGGAACCATGTCAATGGATCTGCCATTTTCATGACTTGGTGATTACTATGGAGCCCCTCTTTGTCTTTTTCTTATGAAGAAAACCACAAAGTACGAGCATTTTCTGGAGGTGTGTGTGTGTGCATTTGCTGGAGGTGCGTGTATATATGCGTGTGTGGAGACAGAGAGAGAGAGAGAGGGGGAGAGAGAGAGTGTGTGTGTTGAGAAGAGTATGTAGCTAAAAAGACCACATAATAAACATGTGCACACACATCGGAAAGTGTATGCATGCATGAAAGACTTTCTATTCAGTCTGGTATATTTTTTCTTGAGTAGATTGTAGAAGTCTGGTTTACCTAATTAACAAACACACACACACACACAACACACCACATGGGGGGTCGGGATAGCCTAGTGGTCAGAACATTGCACTCGCTATTTGATGACCCAGGTTTGATTCTTGTTCGAGGGGCTTTTTCCCCTGGAGTTAACATCAGTGCTGACTCCACTCTCCCAAACGTCCTTCGGATGAGACTATAAAATGAGGGCCCTTGTTCGAACGCACGCAGAACATCTTACGCACACGTTAAATCCTGTTCCGCTTTTCAAAAGAGTAGGCCATTGCGTGCCGGTGTGAACAGATGGCAAAATTTACAAAACTGCATACACATAGGGACTGGATGTAAAAAAGCACACGAGTGCTTATTCCATTATGGATATAAAAGAATAAATAAATAAACACACACACACACACACACACACACACAGAGTACAGAGCATCCATATATATCTGCATGAATGACTTCTTTCCATTCAACTGATCAGGCTTTCACAACAAATCCTTGACAAGCTAAGACTGATGGTATCTGCAACCAGGTTTATTATTTTTAACAAGGTGGTTAATTTTCTCAGGCTACATGTGCAAAGTGGTGTTACTAACCCCCAACTAACACTCATAAACACTAATAATGTTAATGAATTCAGATAACGTGTGCAATATTGAAATGCGACATTTATCTAATAAGCAATATAACTTGAAACTTCATAGTAACAATGCATTTCATAACAATGACTCATGACAATGATTTTCTGAATTTATATCAGCTATTCTGGAACAATCTTTACCTCTGAACTGTTGTTTACATGTTCATAAAAAGAAAAAATCCAACAGAGATAAAGAGGAAAACAATTAAAACGCATTCCCCAATTATCGTGATAACTTTTCTTGCTCTCCTAGATAAAGCTGTCTGGCAGGATAAGGTGATCACAGAGCTCAGATAAGAATGGTTGCTGCAGATTTTGGGGCACGTATTCCTTTCCTCTTGTTTGAGATGACATTCAAAACTTTCTGGTTCTCTAACAATATGTAAATTTGGAAAGAGGTAGAAATAAAGTCCAAGTACAGTATCATATTTATTTAAAAAACAAAAGCAAACAAACAAAACCCCCACTTGTTTAGTCTAATTCAGAATTAATCCACTATTCTATGCCAAGCAATTATTTCTATCTGATGTGGAATCAAAAGTTTGTGAATTGATTTCGCTGCTTTCCTCTGAATGTCAGAAACATGCATGATGTGCCAATTCTTCAGGCTGTCATTCTAATGTCTTTGTATCTATTCAAGATATGCCTATTACAAGGACAATATTAACAGTAGTATGTGATGGATTATGAACACACAAAACTATCCTACTTACAAGTTTTCCCCATCTCTAATGCAAAGAGAAATGGAGTTCAAACACATGGACTAAAATATACAACTATACCAGGTCTGGTAACAAGTGAAAGCCATTGGAAAAACAAGTGTTGGAGACATTATATCAAAGTATGAAATCTCTAAACGAAAGATTAGCTGGATTACACAGATGAATATCTTCAGCCACAAAACAGATTTGTGTTGGCAATGTACAAATCAGTATTAGACACATATGAGAACTTATTTTCATAATATCAATAAATGGTTGTCATCAAGTTACACACAAGACCACACCACCCTACAGGTAACAAGCGCTAGACCCATCAAAGTAGTAGGAATCGCGTGTTATGTGGTTATGTAATGTCATCAGAGTACACAGAATACTTCAATTAATTCTACTTCATCAACAATGTGAAGTAGTGCATTTTTCTCTTTTCATTTTCTTTTTATTCTTAGAGAGCAAGAAGCGGGCATGTTACATGGGGGAAAAAGGTGAGAAATAAGTGAAACAAATCTACAGTTGGCACCAACCAACCTGGCCAAGACTGTTACCTAAAAGGCTGAAGTTCCTCTCTCATCCAAGGCATATGGTCTTGTAAGGTTTTCAGATAATGGAAATTTTTGGGTTCCCAGTACAGTTGTGGATCACCAACTTCTGAAATGCAGTATTTAAAAAGTACTCAGTCAAATTACCTGACCAACACAATAGCTATGTGGACTTGATGCCTGGCTAGCTGGCTTTACAAGACATCCACACACATGAAAGGAGCAAAGCCCTGGTACATGTCTTACTCAACAGAAAATCTTCACCATCCAAATTATTATTTTTTGTTCCTTCATAAAAACAACGCTTCAGCATTCTGTTGCCCTTTTCTGGTGATATTAGTTTCAATTACTCATTCACAGCCTTGCCTGTGGTTACACTGTATTGTGTTTCCAAAACCTGATTTAAGGAATGAATGTTGGAACAGTGCTGTCACAACTGTTCACCAGGCAATTCACTCACTCTGGTTCTTCTAACTACATTATACACATACAGCCAGGGAGAGGTTGGGGTTGAAAGGGAGGGAGAGAAAGGGATGGGCTCTGATAGTGTCATGCATATTTAAGAAAAAATTTGTTATGCCACATTATGTCACACATTTCTCCACACAAAATTCTAGCTGCTCTCCCTGGGGAGAGCGCATTGCCACAAGTGCAGCGCCACCCTTTTTGTAATTTTTTAATATTTTTTATATACATGTTACATGTACTACCAAACATTAGTTGAAGTGATCCGGAAAGGTGGTCTCACGCTTGCCTAAGACATGACTATAAATGCTAATTCCTTGAAACTACTGTCTTCAGAAGCAGGTAAGAAAGAGTGAGGGTGTGGTTGGGTATGATGCAGTGAAGATAAACAGCATAGGACCTGGAACATCGGGTAGTCACAGAACATGAACAAGCAGAAACAACAATAAAATAAGTCTGCTGACCTGAGAGACACAGTGGGCATGGTTAAAAATCTCATATGTGCATAACATTAGACACAAAGTATTATAAAGTATTTACAAGTTTATCACCTCCTCACAATGTTTTTAAAAAAAAAGGTATTTTACTGACTAAAGCAGTAATCAATAAAAGAACAAATGTGATTTTTTTTTTAACAAACTAAAACTTTTTCTGCAAACTTTTTTTGGACTTTACAATCTCAATCCAAGCATTTGGGCTGCCATACACAGTAACACCTAGGAATGCTTTTATCAAAGCCTAAAGTGTAAGCTGTCTTTGAAGAAAAAAAAAACACCACTAACAACCCAATCACTATGAAAGTATGTTGATGCTACCAAGCCACGCACAAGATACAAGTTTGCACTATTAGCAAATCACTGTGGTGCTCGTTCTGCTTTATCTAGATGTATCTATCAAATATTCTTGAAAAACACAGTTCAGTTTCACTGTTAGCAAATCATTTTGCTGCCTGTTGTGCTGTAGGTACACTATGTATGAAATATACTTGAACAAAGGCAGGGTTATGGGCAAGACAACTTTAAGCACGGTCAATATTCTTTTCAAAAGACAAATCTACTGTAACACTGTAAAGATCTGGTTTAAGCCCACACAGGTTTTGAAATAAACGCACGAGCAAAAAACTGAGATCAACAGTTAACATCTCTTTTAAAAATCCAATTTCCATACAAATACAAACAACAGGTTTTTTTGTGTTTTTTTAAAATACATGACACTACAGGAAAAACATACCCATGAGCATGAACTGGATATATATGCAGTGCCCTATGTACAATACACGATAATAAACATTGCATATGTGAACACCGCAACAGTTTACATACAAAACTGTTCTCTCTCCCCTCACCTTCAAAACAAAGTAAATACAGATCACGCTTATTCTTATCAGGTGTAGAGAGTGAAAACTTATGTTTAAAACTCTATAAAGTCTGGGGAGATGCTCACCGGTAAAGAACTGCAATGCTCAACAGACTCGGGTTCGTTTTCCTCTTTTTCCCACAAAGGTCTATCAGAAGAAGAAAGAGGAAATCTGGTCACCAACACAAATGGGACATTTCCCATCCCTTGAGTGGGTTTGTTAGGTTTCTTTCCCATTATTTCTAAGGGGTATAGGGACTGAGCAAAGACAGTAAAGACAGTAAAAGTTGGAGGAAAAAGGTGCAGTGGGTGGCAGTAGGGCTGTTTTCAATAAAAGACAAAATTTTAAATTGATAATGTGGTCTTTTACCATCCAATCACACTAGTTAAATGTTTACAAAAAAAATCAGCTTTCGCTGATCTTTTTGTATTTAAAACTTTTTTTTTATTTTCAAGATAAAATCTGATGCACTCTGTTTAGCTGCCTGTGAAATGATGCATATGGCATACAACACACAAAGCCTGACCACACAATGTACTATTTCAGTCTAAGTACAGTCTACACCTCCAACAGGCTAAAATAGGGCTTCATGACACAACATACAAAATTCCATATCCAAATGTGCTAGAAGCATACTACAGTAGTTTTTTTGGCCAAGAAAAATAGTAATTTCTCACCGTGAAAATTATATTTGTGTAGTATCTAGAAATAACGCTTATTTTTATACAGGCTATGCATCACACTTTGAAAAAAGGCAGTTATCATGGCAATGAATCATTATGTCCACAGCCAGTCTCCCACACCTCAACTTGCTCAGTATCCTGCATCTTCCTTTGGCTCCCAAACTCTTGAGGGGTGAATTCAAAAACTTCAGTCTCCTTTAACATCGCCTATTTTTCTTCACCTACTTCGAGTGTGGAAGAGAAGATTGGCTCTTTTGTCTTTTACTACCTTATTGTTTTTGAAGGAAATATGAGCACCTATTTTACATCCATCATTGCAATACCAGACTTCATTTTCTTTAATCCTTAAGTAGAACACAATCTGCATCAAAACTCTCCTTATATAGAACACTACAGAATTACTGTCACATGCTATGATCAGGCTTAAGTAAAATGAACTAATGCACACCAACTACACCAATGATTTTTCAATATCATTCTAACACCAGGCTTACAATGCTGCTCACTAATACATAAATAAAAATAGGCAAGACATGAAAGCTGATCAGCACGTTGTTATGGACATTTCCATAAGCAAAAGGAACATTTTTTGGGTTGCAAATAGCTATGAAAGAAATCTGTTTCAAATTTCTTTGTTATTTTCCATTTGAGCCTAAGGTCTTGAGACAGATCTTGCACATGTCCATATGTCAGTGACTTTTGGGACTGATGTATGTAAGGAAGAACTACACCACTTTTTTTTCTTTCCAATATGGTTTCCTCTTCTTTCTGCTTAGTTATTCTTTTGTTGAGTTTTTTGTTTTTGTTTTTGGTGGTAAATTAGCCGACATGTTTTTGCCACATGGGCAAAAAATTCCCACCAATGGATATACTCAACATTAATTTTTCACAGCAATATACAACAAATGGAATTCAAAGAACTCGGCGCAACCAGTAATGAATATACTTAAGCAACTAGTACACACAATAATATCAAAATCTAGATGGATCCAAACTTGTAATAAAATCAAAATATTCTGAATGGGATTTCTACATTCTGATAACCCTGAGCTACTTGAGTAGTAGATGAGCGGTAAAGAAAAAAACATTGTCCTAACGAGCAGGAAAGTCGTAAACTAAAGGGAAGGGAATGGCCAAGTGAGGGAGACATTGTCTACAGCAGGAGAAATGGAAGAACCAAAGGGCAAAGAGACCAGTTTCCATTGTTTACAGCATGAAACTAAAGTAAAGTAAAGAGAAGGCCAAGTGAGCTCTCCATTCTCCGACAGAGGGAGCAAGAGACCTGACCATCAAGAAGACAGAGAAGAGAAAAAAAAGACACGAAAGGCACAAAGTGTGATGGCAGGGAAACAGGCTAAGTGCAAAAACAGCGCTAAACTCCACAAAGTATACATCATCTGGCAAACAACTAAAAACAATCAATAAAATAAATCAAATGCCTCCAAAAACTATTCATGTTTAACAATCCTTGCTGCCTTTTCGGAACAGGAATAATTTAATTAAAAGCAAATAACAATCGGTGTTCAAACAGTCCCCAATTACACAAAAAAGTGCTGCTGCATTTTTGAAGAACATTGCAGTGAACAGGACATGGTATGTCAAGAAGAAAAACAGTTGAACATACATTTTCAAGATCATACAATTTAGGACTTTTTTTCATAATATGGGAGAAGGGGGGGGCACTTGAAGAAACCAAACTTAAGCATCCAGCAGAAAAATCTACAAGCAAGCAGCTACCTTTGCCTTTTAGTCTTCACTGCAAGCCACAATGAGGACACATGAAAGAGTATTGCAAGACTGTGTGTACAATGTCAAAAAGTTAAATTCTAACACCATGTCAAAAGGCTATACAAGTACACATCTACCCTGTTTAAAAATATGTATACATACATGGATAACATTTTTTTTTTAAATGGTAACCCCCTACCCCCAATCTTTTTTTTCCAATTTTTTTTTTAACTGAATTAAAAAATCCCTTAACTATACACACAAAAAACAAACCTCAACCAACAATGACAAAACATGCTAACACACTTTTTTTTTTTAAACCCAACAGCTAAAAAAAAACCCCCAAAAACCACCAATGAAAACCCAATCACTAGAAAAAAAACACAAACATGGCAAAATTAAAAAAAAACCAACAACCCACCACCCCTAAAAACCCGCAAACTTAAAATCCATAAACCAATGAAACACTGATTTCCATGAATTGTCCCTGACAAAACAACAAAAAAAGATCAGGCAACAATGTGCATTGCAATTAGTTTGCTGGGCAAAAAGACTTCCTTTTACAAACCCAAAACAATCACTCATTCATTTGGCATGCTATTCTACATGTGCTGTTGAATACACTGATGTAATTTGGACACACAGGCTGATTTCTATGCAGCCACATGTTTATGCACAAACATGAGTGGGTGTGCTTGGTTTAATCAACATGAGTAAACACATGGGCCTGTAAGTCTGACTAATGCATGTCTTAGCACAGGCATAAGCAAGTGTAGGTCTACAGTGTGTGTGTGTGTGTATACGTTTTTTATTTTTCACATGTTTGTGTGTCAGTGTGGAGCTCCTGGGTATATCCCTTTATGTTTATTTTTACATTTTTTCTTTTCTTATGAGGTTAATAGAATAAGCACATATAACATGTACTCTAAAAAAAAAAAAAAATCAAGTCCCTGTGTGTATGTGGTTTCATAAATTTTGTCATCTGTTCCCACCATGGCCTACTCTTCCGAAAAGTCGAAAAGGTTTTAACATGTGCGCAAGATGTTCTGTCCAGATGTTATATGCCCAGATAAGAACACCACAAGAAGAGGATACCATTAAAACACACCCTGATCTTGCATATATAAAGATATATACACAATCAAAGTTAAAAGACATAGTCAGTGAAATGACAAATGTTTGCTTTCCCAGTTCATCCTTCTTTACCGAGTATTTTGTCATTTCTTCTCCATAATGGTGTACCGTTCATGAATAACATCATACGAAATGAATATTACCTCTTGTACAGTAAGAATGACCTTCTACATAACTACAGACAAGCAAAGTACACCAGTATTTCATATAAATTATGCAAAACTGAACATAAATGAAATCTTCGAAGAGCAAGCTAAAAAAACTTTTAAAAAATCATTAAAAAAAAGGAGTCAAGAAGTCCATGAGCTTTTCTGGTTTACACACCTAACAGCTCTTAACTAATTTGGTGATATACTCCTACACATGACACTTTTCTATTGCAAGAGATCTGAATTCAAGACAGTACATTCAGCACTACAGAATGGAGTACCACTGTGATGTATCCATGAGAATAACCGGATTATTACAATATACATTTACAGAGCAGAAGATATACCCATAGCCTTCAGATATCTAACTGCCAGAACCATACAAATTAAGGACAAATCTAGTACTAAAATAAATACAATCATACACTCCTCTAAGACTGGTAAGAAGCTGCTGCCCATAGTCCAACAATTTACAAACTGTGGTCACTCTCATTTAAAGAATGGTGCAGCGACCTGAATCCCTTGCTGTGCTGTTGCTAGCGTCGGAATCAAAAGATTCAATTCCTTCACCATTATTTTCAGCGCTGTTATTTTCATCTCCACCCTCCCACTCTTCCTCCTCATACTCTGTCTCCACTCCTCCTCTCCTTCGTTGAGTACGGTATCTTCCTGTTCGATAGGTTTGACGACCAACTGAGCGTTTTACATCTGCTCCATATCTCTCTACCCTGGAGGCTTCATCTCCATCCTCTTCCTCCTCATCCTCCTCTGTCTCCACTGCTCTCTTTCGCTCAGTACGATATCTTCCTGTTCGATAGGTCTGACCAACTGTGTGTTTTAAACCTCTCGCTCCATATCTCTGTACCCTGGAGTCCTCATCTCCGTCCTCTTCCTCTTCATCCTCCATCTCTGCCTCTGTTTCCAGTCCTCGCTTTCGTTCAGTGCGGTATCTTCCTGTTTGATAGATCTGATCACCAGATGTGTGCGTCAAAGCTCTGGCTCCGAATCTTTCCACCCCAGAAATTTTATCTCCACCCTCCCACTCATCCTCCTCATACTCTGTCTCCTGTCCTCTCTTTCGTTCAGTGCGATAGCTTCCTGCTCGATAGGTTTGATCCCCAACTGTGTGTTCCAAAGCTCTTGCTCCATATTTCTCCACCCCCGAGTTACCACGGTATTCAACATACTGCGCAAACGATTTCTCTTCTTTGAAGGCCTGGCCTTGTCCCGAGGGCAGCACAGCTCCAGTTTCTCCAGTGTATTTCTGCAACTGGTAGTCTGAATCGGATTGGTCCACAAAGTCTTGGGACAGGATACTGTCACTCTGGATTCTGGATACTGACGATCGTCCAGGCTGATAGCGTGATGGGGTCAGTATGCTTTGCCTGCCCAATCTCTGCTCTTGTGCTGATTCAGTCTTCAGAAGTCCAGGTGTCCTTCTTGGGCTTGCTACTGTCGTTCTAAGGGAACCTGAGGATTTCCATGACATGCTAGTGTCTTTGGACTGGGGTTGCTGATTTCTTCAGACTTGCAGCAGCTCTGTAATTTTTCAGCAGACTCCTAGGAGACACTGGACTCTTGTTCAATCTCTTCACGGACTTTGGTGAGGATACCCGGGAAGATTTTGGAGTGGACAATTTTTTGCTGGACTTTGGAGTGGCAGAGACAGCCTTTTGGAGAATGTCCAGTATCTTTTCATCAGTTGTGCTTCTTGCAGCACTACCACCTGCCCTTCTTGAAACCGAGTTGCCAAGTGATTTCCTTTTTAACTGAGCAGAAGCCCCAAGGGAAGACCCATCCAAAAAATCAGAAGTGTTCAATCTTTCAGAAGAAATTTTGTATTCAATAGTTTTCTTATGAGAGGAAGATGTACTCTTCCTGTTTGACTTCCCTGATTTTTTAGTTGATTTTTCTCTCTGAAGTGGCCCTGCTTTCATGTCCATCAAAACTTGGTTACTTTTCTTGACTGGAGACACTGAAACAGCTTTCTTTCCTCCCTTTGATTTTGCAGAAGCTGATCCTTTCTTGCTTGATGTTGGAGTTTCAGCCACCCTAAGTTTTCGTTTCGCAGACACTGCGGATGGTGTTTTGCTGTCTGAGCCTGGAGACGTGACTGAACTGCTGGAAGTGTCCAGGGTCGCTTCTGATCGGCTTGTCTTCTTCTGTGAGGCTTTCTTTGAACTGGACCGCGACACTTTCTTTGACCGCTGTCTGGAAGGCGTTGCAGATTTTGGAGTTTTCAACTGCTGTTTGGAAACACTCCCTCCTCCTCCTTTTTTGACAGGGGTTTTCTTCTGCCTGGAATCCTTTTTAGTTTCTTTCTCTTTTTTGCTGGATGTTTCCACTTTGACATCCAAGACTACAGACTCAGAGACAGCAGCTGTACGAGTGGATCTGGGTGTCATTGTCTCTTCCTTATCAGAGCTCTTTCGGCTGGCTGCTTTCCTTGATGTTTGGCTTGTTTTAGCAGCTTGCTGGTGACTTAGCAGCTTTTCTTGGACTTGGTGACTTAGCAGCTTTTCTTGGACTTGGTGACTTTGAACTTTTTCTCTGACTTCGTGACTTAGCAGCTTTCCTTGCTGGTGAAGATTTGGATTTAGCTTTAGGAGATGGCGTCACAGATTTCTTTTGGGGAGTCTGTTGAGGAGGAGTGCCGGTCAGTTTTGCAGCTTTCTGTTGTGGACTTTGTTCAAGGGAATCATCCTTTGTAGTTCTCTTTCTTTTCTGTGACTTAAAGCTGACAACGTAGCTTTCCACAGAGGCATCATCATCCTCATCATCACCATCAGAGGCTTCCATTTTCTTCTCTTCCACTTTTCCTTTGGAACGAATGGATCTCCCCTTGCGGTCTCGAGAACTAGACTTGGCAGAGCGAGCTCTACGTGGAGACGGTGATTTAGCAGCTTTTCGTGGACTTGCTGGTGACTTGGCTGCCTTTCTTGCTGGCGACTTGGCTGCCTTTCTTGCTGTGGCGACTTGGCTGCCTTTCTTGCTGGTGACTTGGATGCCTTTCTTGCTGGTGACTTTGCAGGTGTAACTGGAGTCACTGGTGAGGTGACCAGTTCAGCTTCCTGTGGACTGGCAGGTGTTGTGGCAGATTTTCCTTTTCTAGAGGTCTTTTGACTTGCCGTCGTGCAGACTTCCCCCCTTTCTTTGGAGATGGAGATCTTTTCTTTGCAGATGGAGATCTTTTCTTTGCAGATGGAGATCTTGCAGTTCTTCCTCCACTTGATGCTGCCTCAGACTGTTCTGCCTTCTTTGGACTCGGTGTCTGTGCAGCGCTTGCAGATCGCGCCTTTTGTGGAGATGGGGACCGCCCGGCTTTCTTTGTGGTCTTGCGTGTGGCTGATCTGCTCCTTTTCTTGCTTGCTTTCGCTGGAGATGAGGATGTTACAGACAGTTTCGTGGTGCTCTTCTTTGTGGATTTCTGTCCTTTCTGGGGAGATGCACTTACGCTTTCATCAGCTCGTCTGCTTCGTTTAGCGGCGGTTTCTCTGGCGACTCTTCTTTTTCTACCTCAGAGACGTTTCTTTTTCGGGTGCGGGTTTTTCTGGAGGGAGACTTGGACTTGTTCCTGGAAGGAAGAGGTAATTTGGACGTTTTGCTCCCTGGGGACAGGACCTTAGATTTGACACCCTTGGAAGAAGCAGTTATTTGCAAATTCCTTCTGCTTTCGTGTCAGTGCCCCCTTGTGCCTTGCTGCTGGTTTTCCTGTAGACAGAGGAACGCCTGCTGGAGGGGCTGCTGCTCCTCCACTGCTCTGCTGGAAGACTGAGGACTGCCTGGACCTGGATGAGGACAGGCTGGTGATGGAGCTGCTGGGGATCTTGAACTCCAGACCTTTGGGAGATGATACCACCGCTTGCTGGACTTCCCACCCCAGCCTGGCTTCACATACACGGATGATCTGAAAAATAAAAAATAAATTAAATTTAAAAAAAAAAAAAGATGATCTGAAACGAAAAGCAGTTTATATACCCATATATATTTGGGTAACACACTTACATACATGCATTCCAAATCCATTACACATGTCTCCCAATAAATTTACTTTGGAGCTTCTTAAGCAATTGCTTTAAGGTGGGACATGGGGCCCCCGGGGGGGTCAAAACTGATGAAATTTTGTTTACAAGCTGATGTTAAAGTTACTGCCATACACTGAAAGGGCATCATCTGTAAAGCATAAAAATCTAAGAATTACTCAGTTTTGTGCTCTGTTGCCATGGAAACAATCCAACATGGCCGCCAAAATTAAATATTTCAAACTCCTAAACCTTTTTATCTATAACAAGTAGAAATAACCTGTTTCTACAGACATCTTTTACAACCTAATTTTTTTTATAATTCACACAGGAAGATCTCCATAAATGTACCCAGCAACTTTAAATTCTAAAAAAACCACATGATTTTGGTCCTTTTGGACCATGTTTAACTTTAAATAATGTGCACCTGTTGTGTACATGAACATGGTGGCTCCATGAGTTTTCGTTTGCAAACTTTCATACTTTCAGACTAAACACCCCTTTGTTTAAGCTTTCCCACAACAGGTGACTCTTATCTTTTGTACATTTACTGCCAAAAGCTCAGCTGGTGATTTGATAGCCTGTCTCCTTTAGAGAGTGATTATTTCCAGCAGTTAATTCAACCCCATATTATTGATAACCCCTGGTTATCAATATGTCATGGCAATTGCTCTTTAGTCAAGTTCTGATTTTTCCAGGTTGTAGCAGCATGCAGAATGTTCCATCTTCTCTACTACACCACACCCACCACCAGCCACATGCTTCACACAGTGCATCACCCACTATGCTAGTGAAGAACAGCAACATGTTGATTTAAAAAAAAAAAAAAAAACAAACTTATTTTGTTAGGTTATCCACCAACACCAGATGCTTCACACGTGCAATCACACTACTATGCTAGTGAAGAACAGCAGCATGTTGATTTGAAAAAAAACACACACAAAAAAATTATTTTGTTAGGTTATCCACACCAACAGCCATGACTCAAGACTGTTAGAACTACTTGTTCACGAAAAACAGAGGAATTTTAAAGGTGTGCTCAAGAGGGAAGGTAAAGATGTTCCCCTGCCTAACAAATTCTGAGTTCAATTCCCAGCCTTGCCCTTTCTTCCCAGTTTGACAAGAAAATTGAACTGAATGTCACAGTCCTTTGGATGAGACTGTAAACCGAGACTGTAAACTGAGGCTCCCTGTACGAATGTACACAGAACATCTTGTGCACACATAATAACCAGTTCCACCTTTCTGAAGAGTAGGCCATTCTATGCCAGATGGGACGGATGACAAAATTTCTTAAAAATGCATGCACACAGGTGTCATGTTTACACATCATCCTCGAAGCTGGAATGTCGCTACCTAAATGGGGGAGGGGGGGGGAAAGAAATGGTTTCATAAGCAAAAATCTCACTGTTGGTGAACCTCAGAGTTCTAGTCCTGGAACCAAAAAGAAAAAGTGCTCAACATGTGGCATGCATTCACACATTCAGCCTCAGATTGCCGTCTCATCTGAAAGACTTCTGGGGGAATGGGGATAGAACAAATATAAACGCCAGGGAAAAATGCATGCCACAGGACAACTCAGCAGCAACTACAACTTGAGACCAAGGCTCTCAAATCACAGGCCTGACTCACCAACATGCTCGCATGTGTATGCTGAGTATATGCCATGATTGTGACAACACATGATTTTTCCATGCTTTGGTGGTTTCACTTCACTGATAACTACTAACCTGCGGGTAATGCGTCGCTTTGGGGAAGGAGACTTGGGAGGTGAGAGGAACTTTGCTTCAGTTCCAGACACCCAGGTCTGCGGACTGGTCAGTGCCAGACTTGGTGAGGACCAGCTCTCCAGCATGTTGCCGCTGGAACTTCTGTGATAGTGAGTTAACACTTTAGTTGATTACTTGATTATCATTATTCATCAACATTTAATGGTGAAAATACACCAATTAAAACATAATTCTTGCGCTGCCATTATTATCAGTCAAAGATCTATTGCATCTTTTGGAAATTCATGCATCCTCTTTACAAATTCTTTAGAACTTGGTAAAATCTTCAAAGGTAACAGATGCCCAACTTCCCATCTGTTTCCTTCTTACAGTTACATGCACACAAGTGTACGCATTTACAGTTTAGCAGAATACAACATACTTTCATTTTTCATATTACTGAGACATTATACCAATTTAAAATCTAATTTTGAATAAATATATATAATTAGTATAAGACTCTGAGACACGACTATGCACAACTGTTGACTAGAAGAAACTTTCATAGTAGGCCTATCTTCCTTTTCTTACAGCTCACTTTATAAACATGCATACTTACATGTTTATATTATCAAAGTTTAAGTGACTTTCTAAAAAAAATATATAAAAAATCCAGATCACTGACCCTACATTTTTTTTTTTTAAAAAGGGAGGCCACTGGTCAAAAATACCTCTTTTTAATGAAACAGCAGCAAGATTCACAAAATATACTTTACTATATCTTATAACAACACAGATCCCAGAAATTGGAATGCGGCTACCTTCATGGCAGGCAAAAACGGCTACATGCATAAAATCTCACAATTGGTGAACCTTTGAGCCAAGGAACAGATAGAAAATAAAATACATAAAAATTAAAAAATAACATTACCCTGTTTCTAAGCCAACACTTCACAATGCCTCATTTCCTCTGCCAGTGCCTTAATTCCCTTAATTTTTTTTTATATTTTATACATATGCAGAAGAGCAAATATATTATATGCACATTAAAGATCCCATAACTCATGCCAGTGTTCAGTGGGTTACGGAAACACAAACATAGAAAATATTCAGTATACATCCCTGAAGTTGGAATGAAACAAAAACAAACAACAAAACCCCAAACAACCCCCCCCCCTCCCACCCACAAAAAAACCAGTGATAAACTGATATGCTCTATCATATCATACATACCTTTTATGTGTAACAGTTTTCAGACTTGACAGAGAGCTGCGGGACTCCGTGATCTGTGTCGTAACGACGTAAGACGTCGTCGTCTGCGACACCCTCGCCTGTTTTCTAACAGGCATTGTGATTTTCTGAAAAAGAGAGATGAAAAGAAATGCTTAATTGGTTATACTTGGACAACAATAAACTTGTTACCAACAAAACTGACAAACCAAAACCTACTTTTAACAACTAAACAACAATCTGCTTAAAAAGAGAAAGCGTAATACTTGCAAACAAAAACAGCCTGGGATGGGAGAGGTTTTTTGCAGTGCCACAAAATCTGACAAGTCTCTACAAACTACAGTCACTCGCTGCATCCCAATCCTGTCTCAGAGACAGCAAAACATGATGCTCTACAAATCTGTTAAAATGATTCATTGATTGACATATCAAATGAAGATTGTTGAAAAAAAATCACAAAAACAAATAACCTAACCAAAATAAACAAACCCTAAGCATTTTTCAGCAAATCACAAGAGTTAACTTCTGATTTCAATCCTTTACATTTTGGCTGAAAATTGATACAACTTCACCCAACATCTTACTAGTTACTACGGTACATAGGCCAATTCAAAGTCTTTGGATACCCTAATTAACTTGATGTAAAATATATGGTCAGTAGATCATGCCCATCTAAATATAAAAAAAGGGGTGGGGGTGGGGGGGGGGGGGCATTACATGTCACAAAATTGTACTCTATATATATTTTAAGGGAAGACAAAAAAATCAGGATCTATGTCTTGATGGGAGAATAATGCCAACCTTTTCAAGGGATTCAAAAAGGACCTATCCCTTTCTAGATGTTTTATACCAGTGACCATTAGTTAGTAACATTTGCAATCGTTTATAAATTTACTTCATAGTGGTCGGTGGCTATCAAAAACGTAACAATTCTAAAAGTAGAATCATACAATACTGCCAATAGGTCTAGTGACTAGGCCTGTGACTTTCTCTTCTAAGTTCTGCTACTCAAAGATTTACAATTGTTGACAAAATTGATGCATCCTTTAAAAAATATAGTCTGCAATGATCGTGGACTAAATCTGATATCCATAATTTGTTTTTGTAGCTTCCAAATCGTATATAATAGGCCCTATTGCAAAGCCGCTTAGTAGGTTAGAGAGCTTAGCAACAGTTCAGTAAGTACTAGCCTACGCCTAGGTCTACTGCTAATGAAGGACAGAAATGCAAAGTGATACTAGCATATAGTTGAAAACAACTCTAAAGTGTAATGACTGTGTAAAAGTTTGTTTTCTACTTGTTACTAGAATGTATAGAACTGAAACTACCACTTGCTTGCAACTTGTTGAGGCGGAAGATAACCGAACACTGCTAAAACTCGCTGCGCGCGCGTCAGTTTTCGGCGGAAATAGGCATCTTAGCGTAGGCCAAGTCGGTGTTGCTACGTCCCATTTCTACTTCATTACCTATAAAAGCTTATTACCAGTTCATTAGATCTATGGCCTTTAACTATTGCGCTGATCACATATTTTCATTAGGCCTAATCAACTGGATTGCGATAATTCAAATACTATACATACTGTTTTTGAGAGGATACAAGGCGCCTGTTGAAAACTTCCGTCAACAACCGTGACCTAAATTCATATTAATAGGCCCTAGGCCTAACAGGCTATCCAACAGTAGGCCTAGGCCTAATGGGATATTCATATTTTGGTGAACGCCACATCTAATAGACCTAGTCTAAAGCTACCGGAATGATCAGAACAGCTGTTGGCAATTTTATCAGTGCCTAGCCACTTGAACATTGCTAACATTTTATGTTATCTTTAATCTGCCTTAACCGAGATGGACAAAATTAATGCGTCCGCGATTGTGGTTTAACATTCCTAGAGTGAAATAAGTGAGGTAGGCCTAAGCTAGTTCAAGGCTATCGGATGAGACTGTAAACCGAGACCCCGTGTGCAAACGCATGCAAAACATCTTGCGCACACGTTAAATCCTGTTCCGCTTTTCGTAGGAGTATGCCATTGGATGCCGGTGGGAACAGATGACAAATACAAAACTGCACACACACGGGGACTAGATGAAAAAAAAAGCACATAAGTGCTTATTCCATTATCCTCGATATAAAAGAATATAGTAGGCACCCATCAGTCTCGGAAGACTATGGAGTTGCGCTGTAGTTTTTAGAGCGCAAAGCCTGGGTAAGTATGGAGGGCAAGCTGTTACCCATGCAGCAGACCCTTCCCCCCCTCCACGCCACTGTAATGATCCATTGGAAAGGCAATGACCGATATGAATGGTTCCAGTACCGTCGCAGAAGCCACCAGAACGTTGCCTTATACAGCCCTGAGCCGCTCTGGGACTCGAACTCCCCGATTTTTCCTCAGGAATGGTGTCTAAACACGACACCTGTGTGCATGTTTTATAATTTTGTCATCCGCTCGCCTGCTCTTCCGAAAGGCGGAACGGGGTTTTAATGTGTGCGCAAGATGTTCTGCGTGCGTTCGTACACGGGGCCTCGGTTTACAGTCTCATCCGAATGACTTTGACATTCAGTTCGATTTTTCGTCAAACTGGGAAGAAAGGGCGAGGCTGGGTACGAACCCAGAAACTCACGATATTGGCAAGCCAACGTCTTAACCATCCTGCCACCTTCCTAAAAGAATAAAATAAATAAAAAATAAAATAAAGGCGTAGCGCAGCTCTCTCTCATTTTTTAAACTAAAAAAAGACTTTTTTTGTGAGATCAGATTTTCAAAATTTCCTGTCTTCACCTACGATGTGATAGAATCACATGTGTAGCCTCGAAAGACTGAATACAAAATAGGGAATCTCTGTTTTCCTACTCCTATTCAGTATTGTGATGGACATGAATGACTGAGCAAGCATTATTCTTCAGCTCTCTTTCATAATTATCATTTTATTGTTTGTTTAAATTAATGATGTGGGCCTATGCTTACAAGGACAGATTGTAAGACTAGGCTTGGCCTAAAATCTTTGTACTTGTGTTTTAAATCTCTCTCTCTCTCTCTCTCTCTCTCTCTCTCTCTCTCTCTCTCTCTCTCTCTCTCTCTCTCTCTCCTTTCAAAGTAAACCTATGCCCGATGAAGACTACACAAAATATGCTACAGCTTACAAGCAGCAAAGTAGCACGTTTGCATGTACTCTGTCGGTCTCCACAATTTGACGCAAATTTGATTGTATGCATTTGTTTTTAGCACAGAATTTCTTTCTACCTATAGAATAAGAAAGCAACATTTTCTTTATTGGTACATCTGTTACTAGAGTATATACCTGAAGATGAAATACGGTGTATTAGAAAACACACACACACACACACACACAGAGAGAACTTTGGCTTATTCTTTATAGTTTCAATCAAAATGAAAAGAAAGTTAAAAAAAAAAAAAGTTTCTAGCAGAGCCTCACCCAGAGTCAGCCCTCAGCTTCACGACAGTTATTTTCAAAGCCAGAATCAGGGTCTACAGAATGGTATGTGCATATGCACGCGCGCGCGCGCATGTGTGTGTGTATGTGTGTGTGTGTGTGTGTGTGTGTGTGTGTGAGAGAGAGAGAGAGAGAGAGAGAGAGAGAGAGAGAGAGAGAGAGAGAGAGAGAGAGAGAGAGAGAGAGAGAGAGAGTATTTAAAATGACACAATTCTCTGTGGGAGCCTACTTTGTGGAGAGGCATATTTTACATACACATGTTATTTGAACTTGATTTTGCTTTTTTTTTTGGACCAGGGAGGGATGCATGCATGATTGTTTTATGGATGTATAGAGGGCGTATTTTTTTAATATTCTTTTATATCGAGGATAATGGAATAAGCACTCTTGTGCTTTTTTACATCCAGTCCCCATGTGTATGCAGTTTTGTAAATGTCATCTGCTCCCACCGGCACACGATGGCCTACTCTTACGAAAATCGGAACAGGATTTAACGTATGCGCAAGTTGTTCTGCGTACGTTCGCACACGGGGCCTCGGTTTAAAATCTCATGGGAAGGAGAGAGAGAGAGAGAGAGAGAGAGAGAGAGAGAGAGAGAGGGAGAGAGAGAATTAAAATGACACAATTCTCTGTGGGAGCCCACTTTGTGGAGAGGCATATTTTGCATACACATGTTATTTGAACTTGATTTCGCTCTTCTCCTTTTTTTTTTTTTTTTTTTTTGACCAGTGAGGGATGCACGCATGATTTTATTATGGACGTATAGAGGGCGTATTAAGGCCATGAGGGCTCAAGTAAAACATCCCCAAAGGGACATTGAGCTCCATGCAGCCCTCTCCTTTCTCTCTCATCTGTCCCCTTCAGTTTCTCGTCTGTTGTTTTCCCTTTTACTCCATGATTGATAAACATGATGGTTTATCTTCTTCATCTACACCGCGAAGGTTTACCTGCATCTTCCTCGGTGTCTTTGCCTTATGAGTCACCAGGGCATCCCAAGGAAAAGTTCAGGCGGTGTATATTGCACTCTGGCTACTCTGATTTTTATCTCAATATTATTCATACTACAAGCTTATAGCCAACCTACACTTCTCCGGGAAAATACTGACTTTTTTTAAGGAAGGTGGCAGGATGGTTAAGACTTTCACCTGCCAGCAAGTAAACCTCACGGTTTACGGCGCTGGAACCATTCGTAGAGGCGATTGCCTTTCCAAATGGACCATTCCAGGGACGTGGAGAGAGAGAGAGAGAGGGCGGGGCGGGGGGTCTGCTGCATGGGTAACAGCTTGCCCTCCGTACTTACCCAGGCTTTGTGCTCAAGAGCTTGGAGCACAACTCCATAGTCTTTTGAGATTGACAGATCCCTACCTATAGGCTACTTACTGGCTGTTTAATAAAACACCAAACTTGCCAACACCCATAGGCATGAAATGCTGTCAACCCATAAGCTACCGTCACTCAAAACGGAAGCCCCAATATTATTGCTAAAAATAGAATTGCAGCTGATTCCAACCAATGAAGGAGTTCCATTTTGAATGATTTCCTCCATATTCTTACGCCAAGCAGCCACTGTGTGAAACAAACCAAGAAAAGCATAATAATACATGAAACTGTCCCCAAATTTCTGTGTTACATAGATGCTGTAGGTAAGCTTTGCCAAAACAAAGGAAAAAACTGTTGAAAGTAAACTCATATGCATATAACTTACATGTCTTCTTTGGACTGAACTATTTTTCGGAGGAAGAAAGTTACAACGTTGAGGTAAAAGTCCCGCGCGCATCGTGAGAATTTGAATGCAGAGAATAATTCTGAAATGGTAAGAAAATAATTCTTTCCTATTGTTTTTCTGGTATAGATTGATGCATCTCGTGTTGTGTTTACAAATGAGTGTAGGTAAGGGTTGAATGCAATTTTGTTTGATGCATTGTAGTCGATTTGTGATAACCTTGCAGTGTTCGTTTTTAAATAACGAGCTGTTTCCACGGCGTCATAAACACACGTTGATTGCGACAAAGAAAGCAAAGCGACCGCTCGAACTGAATCAAGGTGATGCTACAAAATTGCATTCAAATCTTGACTTACGTAATATCAGAGCGGGTGTTATTTTTGTGATTGTTTGAAAAACGTTAATCTTTGATGATACAGCTAGGATGGCAAAGTATTGTAGAGTTGATCTTTGTTGACTGCATAGAGCAAGGGGCTGGCGCCGAAGCTGATTGGCCAATCTAGGCGCCCTAGCAGTGAATGCATCTCTGCAATTCGCGAGTCACCGACTTCTTCCGAATGATTTTTGTTATTTTTCATCAATTTATTTTGAAGACATCTGTCTGCGATCTGGCTTCGCAGTGCCTGTCGCCGTACCTAGCCTATTTGGTTCCCATGCTGGGTTTTCGAGATGATAATGCCTTCAAAATATAGGATTGGATTTGATTTATTCTTTTAGGAGCTTAATTAGTGGGAATTTTGATTTTTTAAAATATCCTCCCCCTCCTCCCGTGTGTGTGTGTGTGTGTGGATGTTGAGTGTGTAGTTGTAGCCTAGTGCTTTCCTGGTTTTATTGATCCCCTCCCTCCACCCTCAATTTCTCCAGGTAACCCCCCACCCCACCCTCTGCATAGAAAAAAAACCACACCCCTTTTTTAGTTTTAGAAAGGGATAAGGTTTTATGTTGGGTTTTGTTTGCAGATTGTTTTATTTTGGGTTCTGTTTGTATTGCTTTTTTCTCTCTTAAAGTTAAATCTATTGGCTTTGCATTAAGAATAATTTCAGTACAAAATTTTATGGGATAAATAAAATTTGCCTCTTATCTGATCACCCCTGTGGGGGGGGGGGGGGGGGTCTTCTCAGTGAGTCACCTAGTATAAGTTTCAGTAAGTTACATTTAACTTGCAGTAGCATCCCCACCTTTTGGAAATTATGAATGTGGCCTTAAGTTTATGAGAACACCCCCCCCCCCCCCCCCTTTTTTTTTTTTTTTTTTTTTTTTATAAACATCTCGCATATTTTCTGACTACCCAGTCCATTTTCCTGGTTTTTCCCAAGCAAACCATACAGATAACTGAGATTTGATTTTCTTTTTATACATCAAATGACATGTTGCCTTTGGTGACCAGGTGCTGAAATTATGAATTCTGGGTTGAAAACAGTATCAGTATATATATCTGCTGTCTAGTGCAGTAGTGCTAGTATTCTGCAGTGTCATTTGCAAAAATGGATTTAAAAATAAAATGATTTTATTGCACATTGAAGTGTTTATGATCCAACCTTTTTTTTGTGGGTAACCTGGGGATGATACATCTTTATTAAATTAGATGGACTTGCTGCATCTGCTAGGACAGCTGGGTAAATTATGGCTGTAAAATAACAGAAGGATAATGATTAAAATGATTAACTTCCAATAAGGTACTCTCTCTATATATTTTTTCAGATTGATGTTAAAATAAAGGTTTTTTTTTTTTTTTTTTTTTTAAAGCTAAAGGGATTGGGTGGCTGTTAATTTTCAACTTGAAATGAAGTGAATGTTGGAGTAGTTGATATTGAATAAATATGATTTATAAGGTGACAACCTGGATGTTGCTTGTGTGGTCGGTAGAGCTATAAACAACAGAAATGAAATGCTGCTGTAACAGTGTAATCCATATCGTGGCTAGTTATGTTAATTTGACAATCTATTTAAAGTTTGAACTTATGATTAAAGAGACATGTGATTTTATGAAAGAAATGCTATTTGACATACTCATGATACTGTTAAGATGACATTTAGTTTTGTATACATGTATAGTACTAGTAGGCCTATTCTTTAATTATTAGAGTGTGGTTGGTTGTTTTAATGGGGGGGAGGGGCGGGGATGGTTCATCAAATTTTGAGATCTATATTTAGAATTAGTGCTCCATTTTTTTTTCCTTTTCATTATTGGTTTGCTGTCTTGGAATCCTGTATATACTATAAGTATAACTCCATAAGAGTACTAAGTAAAATTTCACATCTTCAAAAGTCTGAGGTTTGCTTAGAAAATGGAAGTTGTCAAGAAGCTTGCATAAAGGTGCTGTGTCTCTGTGTCAGACCAGCAGCTTTATTATGTGTGATGTGTTGTCACTTGTATTTTTGTTTGTTTTCTTTTTCGTTCCTTGGCAGTTGGCTAGAGCTCCGAGGTTTACGAATGGTGGAATGCTACATAACATTAAATGTGACCATTTTGTTGCCCGCCATGAAGGTAGTTGCACGTCAACTTCAGGATTGTAATGTATACTGCCATATTATTTGGTATTTTGTGTTTTTATAAGTATAACCCAATAAGGGCTCCTGACATGAATGATGGGATCTTTAACATGCATATTTGATCTTGGCGTGTGTCTGTTTATGCAAATTTAAGGTAAGGGACTGACAGGTCTGCACTTGAAGTTGATTGGGGAGATTGTAAAAAATCTCCACCCCTAATTCACGGATCACTGCTGTGATCCAAACCCACAAATTCAATTCATTAACCCATGGGATTGAAGTTTGTCTTAACCACTTGGCTATAGCCTATAGAATTTAGTACTAGACGATAAATCAAGGTCCTGTGTTGTGTTTGCAACACTCATTCAGCACATGTAACAGAATCCATAGCAACAAAACAAGTTGTCCCTGGAAATATTTTGTTAAAAAAACAACCACCACCACCCATCCCCCCAAAAAAAAAACAAATAGTGAAATACACATGCAGACAGGAGGAAAAAAGGGTGGCACTGCTCAAGTTATGCGCTCTCACTAGTCTCAGGGAGAGCAGCCCGAATTTCACCCAGAGAAATCTGCAAAGTGGGATACAATAGTGACTACAATGGCATCTGCCTCTGTTGGGTTATGTACAGTGATTATATAATTTTCCAGTTAAAACTAAAATGAGGTAAGGGGCTGTTGTGGTAATTCTAATCAGTTAATGAGTTATTTCTGTGAACCTAAAATTGTTGTGAAAAGTTGAAAGCAGAAATTGAATTTGAAGCCATAGAGAAGATACGCCAGATATTGTTTATTTCGCTTTAAGAAATAATTATGTATACTTGAAAAGTTGTGTCTATAGATATAACTTTGGCATGAAATGATAGAGAATGCTGGACTTGTTGAATTTTTCTGTGCAGGTAAGTTTTTGAAAAATGTATGGAAAGATCATCGTCATAAAGAGGTCGGGTGCAGATGGAGCACACTTCCCGTTAGTGGCAACTTCTTGCAAGTTTGGAAGGTGAGGCATTTGCTGTGTTGTGTACTGCTGTAATTTTGTTTTATGCATTACTATTTATTTGTAGGCTAGACTTTGTATCTTTCTTTTCTGTTCAACAAATATGTTGAGAAAGAAATTTATACTCCTGTAAAATTTTGTGATCATTCTCTGTATTGTTAGCTTCATGAGCCTTTTGAGCCAGCAAGAATGTGCATGTAAACCCTTGGTGAGAATGGCAACATTTTTCCACTGAGAGGTGTTTTTTTTTTTTCACGTATTGTTGAAAGTTTGTGAGTGTGTGTTTGTGAAGTAACTTGAAAATTTAACAAATTTGATATGTATTCTGACTATTCAAACCATAACTGATGGTCAAACAGTGTAGAGTAATCTCTTGAGTATTGTTACTGGCTAAGTAAGACCCTGTCAGCATCACTAATTAGCCAGATGTAGGACCTCTAAATAGTAAAATGAAGCCTTGTAACCCCAACAATCAAGTTTGCCTTGCTGTGCACACAAAGGGAAATAAGGTTCTTTTGAGGTTGACATAAAACTGTTTCCACTTGATTTTGTAAGGTCAGTTTTTAAATTTGTTCATCTTTATGCATTTGCTCAGCTGAGCCACAGTGTGATGACTATGACCATGACTATGTATGGATACACACATGAATAGATACACACAGTTATAAAACACATCCATGGACATGTGCATTCTTTTCTGCTCAGTCCTCAGTCTTTCTCTACTCCTCCCCCCCACCTTCTCTCTCTCTCTCTCTCTCTCTCTCTCTCTCTCTCTCTCTCTCTCTCTCTCTCTCTCTCTCTCTCTCTCTCTCTCTCTCTCTCTCTCTCTCTCTCTCTCCTCCCTCCCTCCTCTCCTCCTCTCTCTCTCTCTCCTCTCTCCTCTCTCTCTCTCTCCCCCCTCTCTCTCTCTCTCTCTCTCTCCTCTCTCTCCCTCTCTCTCTCTCTCTTTCAAAAGAGTAGGCCATTGTGTGCCGGTGGGAACAGATGACAAAATTTACAAAACCACATACACACAGGTACAGGATGTAAAAAAGCACATGTGCTTATTCAATTATCCTGGATATAAAAGAATAATGAATGAAACCTTCTGTCTGTCGTCTCTCTCTCTCTCGTTAATGTTATGATATGTACTATTAACTCCGCTAACCTACCAGAATGTTGATTCAGGTCCACAGAGTGTGATATCCGCATTCAGCTGCCCAGTGTGTCCAGGGAGCACTGTCGTCTGACCATTGACAATGGTGGCAATGTAAGTACAAGTGTTGTACTACTAGTTAGTGAGGGATTAGATCAGTTTTTACGTTGATCATACCAATAACAGAAGACTGGATAGCTCAGTGGTCAAAGCACTCGCTTTCCCCCTACCAAGGTTAATTAAGCAGCATTGAGTGTGGTTACCAGTTGGATGGGTGACCATTTGCACGTCTTGGCTTCAGTACAGTTCCCCAGTTCACTCTGCTGTAAATTGGTACCTGCCCTCTTTAGGTCAGAGAAGGTAAAGCAGCGAGGGAGAGGAGATGGGTGCCGTCCTCATATACTGGCTCCTAGTCGACTTAAAAGTGTCATAAGTAGGCTTTTGCCGGAGGGAGAGAGGGAGGTCATTCCAGATCGATGGACCAGAAACAGAAAAAGAGCTGCGGCCAACGGTAGATAGTTTGAATCTAGGTATTCTTAAGGACAAAGTATTTGCAGCCAAACGGAGGGAACGAGAAAGCAGTGTAAAATATATTTTCAGCTTTTGATGGCTGCTATGTTATTTTACATGGCTGAAAAGATGAATGTCAGTTATGATTGTGGACATTTTTGCAAAAGTGTAGTGATGACAGCGGACATGACAGAAATGTCAGAGAAGTGAATAAAAGCATCATCCTTGCTATGTGGCTCATGACAATGTGTTTGTGTTTGGCAGTGTTTCAAATGCATTTTTAGGGCAACTGAATGTGTCTTTTGTTTTTGCTTTGCTTTTAAGGCAAGTCTTGTTTCAAAGCCAAGGGTACTTTAACTACAACCTTTCCATGGGCAGGCTTTTATCACCAACCTGAGTGATGTGAACCCCATCAAGGTGAACGACCTAACGGTGAATGCTAAGCAGCCTCTGAACCATGCTGATGTCATCACCATCACTGACCGTGCCTTCCGTTTTGAGTTCATGCCTGGCTCCAAGCACTTCCCCAGCAGGGCAGGCAAGTCTCCCAAAACTCCAGGCAAATCTCCAGGAAAAGCTGCCTCCAAGATTTTGACCCCCAAGGTCTGTACTTGTATGCATGCCATATTTTCATTGTTTTTTTTAATTGTACTCTCCTTCTGTCTGTCTGTTGTCTCTCTCTGTGTTCTGTGTGTGTGTGGTGTGTGTGGTGTGTGTGTGGTGTGTGTGTTGTCTCTCTCTCTCTCTCTCTCTCTCTCTCTCTCTCTCTCTCTCTCTCTCTCTCTCTCTCTCTCTCTCTCTCTCTCTCAATTCTCTTATTCCTCCTAAACCCCACCCCCCCCCCCCCCTCTATGACTGATATATGACCAAAAAAAAAAAAAACCTTGCTAAAGAGAAGTATCTCTGCAGGTCATGAACACACACTACAAAAAACCAACAAAAAACCCTAACAAAACAAAACAAAAAGTTTCAGTCACTTTGTGCATAAATTTGAGGAAAAAAATCCAGAGACAACGCTGCACACAAAACAGTAATTGTTTTCCATATGTAGTAGCTGGTTGGCAGAAAAAATGATCAGACTTGGTGAGCAGAGGATCATTGCTCATAACTAGGCTGCCATTGACTTCAGACTTGCCTCACTTCAAAATTTCTTCATGAGTTATAAACCTCCAAAATACACTTACCATTAATATAAGTCTGAAATAAAGTCTGGAAGTTGTAAAGGTTCGGGGAGGGGGGGGTTGTGTTATTTTTGCAACTGGTCAGGTTGTTTGTGCTCACTTTATGCTGGAAATGCACACTTGATTGGTGAAAAGTAAGGAATAAGGTGAAAGTTTTGATTAGGGCTCTCTTTGTTGACTTGCATGCATGCTCCCCCCTCCTCCTTTGTACCATTCCATCATGTTTAAAGTTGTTTTTCTGTATTATTATCAGGCCAAGCCACCCACTCCAACATCTGCAAAAGTGTCCCCCAAGAAGCCTTTGTCTCCTCGCTCTGACAATGTCATCGCCACCACGCCAAGCCAGCCAGTGAAACCAAAGCTGCCCCACCAGCAGCGGCAAAGGCAGATCCCCAGCCAGCAACAACCAGAACCAGACCCCCAAGAAGGCGTCGGATCCTTTGGACTTGTTGATGGACGGCCTCTCTCCCAACACCTTCTACAAGTAAGGGCAGGAAAGACGGGGTCATGTATTGATTGAAGGGGGTGGGTGGGTGGCTGCAAGTGAGGAATGAAATATGTTTGATGGGTCAGTATTGAAGTGTAATCTAGTATTGAAGTATAATGTGTGCTGGTCATTATTGAATTGAGAATCTTATCACCTCCCTGGGGATGCAAGGGACTTGTCAGTATAAAAAAAAAGCATCCTCACCCAGGAAATTCTGTGCTGGAATTCTCTCTTTAATATCCCTCACTTTGTTTCTGCTTTGTTCCTTTTCTTCTTGTCACTCCCATGTCTATTTGCTGCCTTATTGGTCCATTCTCCTGCCTTTTTTCCCACTGCTTAATGGAAATGCAGCGCATTTTCACTCAACAGTTGTCAGATGACAGACAATTATAGTTCCTGTCTGAAAGTTTGTCGAAGAAGAAGACACTAAAAAAAAATCACATTTCATTTCAAAACGAGTGTTTTAGAAGGGAACCAATAATTGAGACTGATGTATGAAAGAAAAAAAATCGCGTGAAGTAAAGTTCGCCAATGAATTTTAGGCAGAGCACTGAAGTATGAAGTGTGTATTGCAGGAAGACAACGCCCTCCAGAGCACGACCAAGCCCTGTTGTGTCTGTGGCATCGCGGTCCCCTGCCACTAAGGCAGCGTCCCCAAAGAAGGGCAGAATGAGCACTCCAGCCTCTGGTGGGAAGGTACACAAGTTGGTTTTTTTCTCCCCACAGATAAATATGTGACTAAAGTATAACCTGTCCACTGAAAGCCATGTTCTTTCACCATGTGTTATGGTTACAGATGTTTACTTCATACAGTTGAAATAGCAGCTGGCCGCTGAGAGGATTTTTTTTTCAAAACGTACACCAAATTGAAAAGATAAATATATTTAAATTTCCTGCATATTTTAATGTGTTGTTTCTGAACAGTACAACTCAAACCACTATTTGGGAATATGAGAATATGTCCATTGAAAAAAGTTTTGGCTCTCAGTCTATGTAGAGTTCAACTTTTTTCAATGGACATATTTTCATATTTGTTGTTTGCATAAACTAGATCTCACAAGACGTGCTATTTTGCACAAACTTGATGCCACCATCTTGTCAGCACAGTTATCTTTCAGTGTATTGTTTGGGGGGGGGGTTGTTGTTTTTTTTTAATTCTTGCTGTTAAAGTATTATCCTCTTGGCTATGATCAGGGGTTGGTTGGTTTGACAGTAGGAGATTCCCAGCAGAATTATCCAGTGTAGGGACTGTACATCAACCAGTCTGTCATCAGGGGTTGGCAGCTCTTTCTTACTTTTGTGAGTGGTGGTGGGATTTTTAAGTTTTTTCCCCCTGTTAAATTGAGAGGAGGTTTCGAGGGTAACAGTAAAATATTGACTATTGTTCAGTGTAAGAAGTAGCAGATGCAGTAGGGCCATCTGTTTCTAGTCATGAGAAGAAAAAGGTTTCACTCATCATCTGTGATGGGTGCCTTCAGTCAAAGGTCCAACTGAGCACTGCTCACTGATGTCCTGTTCAGTTTCTATTTTTCACCAATCGCTCCATGTCTGAGTGATGTATGACATCTTTTATTCTTGTAAGAAGGGTTTGGCTGCAAGTAGTCAGTTTTTAATCTCTCCACTGTAGGCTCATGCTGGTGTGGTGATTTGTGTGTGGCAGCTCCAGTCAGTCCAGTCCATTTAATGTGAAAGGGAGTCACTTGTTAGTAGGTGTTAGTTGCCTTGTGAAGTTTCTAGAGTAGCTGGGATCTAAATGGGAATTTGGTTTGCGTGCAGGGTACACCAGGCAGTCCATTCAACCCCACAACCAAACAACTGCGCAAGAGCATTTCTGATTTGCGGCGCAAGTCTCAGCCCCTTCAGGAGGAGAACTTGTCCCCACGTGTCGCCTTTCTCAAAAAGCGGGTATCCTTTGGACCCAAACTGAGCCCGGAACAGTTTGACAGAAACTTGCCCCCGAAAACACCCGTGAAGAAAGGAGCCGCCCCGAGAAAATCTCTCCCTACTCCTGTGCCTTCCATGAAGAGGAAGTCGGTCACTGCCCCAATCCAAGAAGAGGGAAGTCCTGATATCTTCGCCAGCCAAACTATCCCAAGAGGAAGCCTGCTTCTCCGTCTCCCCAGTCGTCGGCTAAAAAGGCCAGGCTGTCTACGCCAAGGAGCACCAGTCCGTATGAAAAAAGCCCTTCTCCAAAGAAGGCAACTCCTTCACCAAAGGCTGCAGCTGCCTCTTTCAAAAAAACACCCAGCCCAGCAGCCAAAAAGTCCCCAAAGGGAAAATCACCAACATCGGCCACAAGTTCTGGATCATTGGGAGCTCTGCTAAGAAAGCGTCCCCAAAGTTGCCAGCTCCAGTGGAGGAACCGGTCATTACTGCCTCTGTGTGGACACCACTGTACACCAAGAAATCGCCAGGTGGAAAAAGCACAAGTCCAGCCTCCAAGAAAATGTCAGGAAGTTCACCGTCTGCCCCAGCATCTCCAAGGAAAACGCCAGGCAAATCGCCTGCTGCCAGTCCAAGGAGCCGAAGTGCCAGTCCTGCCATTGCCAAGACTCCAGACAGGAAGACCCCCAGTAAGTCACCTGGCCCAAGTCCAAGGAGCAGAAGCAGTGCCGACATTAGGACACCTGTGAAGGCAGTGGGAACTGGATCTCCAGCATCAGCCAAGAAGACGCCGAATAAATCCCCTGTATCCGGTGTTCAGAGCAGAAGTGCAAGTCCTGCAGTGAAAACGCCTGCCAAGACCCCAGCCAAGGGGACACTAAATAACTCCTTGACCTCCAGTCCTAGGGGCAGAACAGGTGCCAGCCCCCTCATTAAATCTCCTCCCAAAACTCCAGCTCAGAAGACAAGTAAGTCACCCCTCTCAAGCCCCAAGACAAGAGGTGCCAGCCCAGCAGTGAAAACGCCTGCCAAGACACCTGCCAAGTCTCCTGCCAAGACACCTGCCAAGTCTCCTGCCAGGACACCAAGCAAGTCGCCCATCTCCAGTCCAAGGAGTCCAGTCCAGAGTGCCAGCCCTGCAGCTAAAACGCCTGCTAAGACTCCTGCCAAGACACCTGCCAAGTCTCCCATCTCCAGTCCAAGGAGTCAGAGTGCCAGCCCAGCAGTTAAAGCACCTGCCAAGACTCCTGCCAAGACACCTGCCAAGTCTCCTGCCAAGACACCTGCCAAGTCTCCTGCCAAGACACCTGCCAAGACACCTGCCAAGACACCTGCCAAGTCTCCTGCCAAGTCTCCTGCCAGGACACCAAGCAAGTCGCCCATCTCCAGCCCTAGGAACATAAGTGCCAGCCCTGCAGCAAAAACTCCTGCCAAGACACCTGCCAAGTCTCCCATTTCCAGTCCAAGGAGTCTGAGTGCCAGCCCTGCAGCTAAAACGCCTGCCAAGACACCAGCCAAGACACCTGCCAAGTCTCCTGCCAAGACACCTGCCAAGTCTCCCGCCAAATCACCAAGCAAGTCTCCCATTTCCAGTCCAAGAAGTCGGAGTGCCACCCCTGCGGCTAAAACTCCAGCTAAGACACCGGCAAAGTCTCCGGCCAAGACCCCAAGCAAGTCTCCCATCTCCAGCCCAAAGAGCAGAAGTGCTAGCCCAAGGGGCAAAACGCCAGCCAAGAGTAGCAGCGCTGCAGCAGATGTGTCTTCATCACCAGTGATCAGTTCCAGGAACAGAAGTGTCAGCCCAGCAGCTGAAGCCAACTCTTCTCTATCCAGAACCCCGGTTATGGCAAGCAGCCGTCAGTCCATTTCAACTCCAAGCAGAGGAAGGTCTGCTACAAAGAAGAGCACTCCCACGTCCAAGAAGACTCCTGCAAAGACCCCACTGAAGTCACTTGTTGCAAGCCCCAAGGCGGTGGAGTCTCCTCCCAAAGCTGTAGATACTGTCCCAAGCTCCCCGGCCTCCACCAGGAAAGGTGGAAAGAAGACCCCTGCCAAGTCACCAGCACCTAGCCTGACCAGCGGCAAGATTGGGTCAGCAGTCAAAGCAGCTTCACCCAAAGTCACCACTCCAAAGGTGGCTGCAGGGAAAAGTCCCACAAAGAGACCCCGTTCAGCTTCCCCAGCCCAGAGTCCAGCTTCCAGGGCTGGGTCTGCCCAAAAGATGGCAGGAAGGATGGCCTCGCCCTCTGCCGATGCTGGAGATGGTCCCACTGCCAAACGCCGCAGGCTGGAAGTGGCAACTCCGAGCCCTACAGGGTTAAAGCGACTTGTCAAGACTCCAAAGCCCAAGGCTGTCATGGCCAGCCCTTCTGGTGTTGCCCGATTGATGAAGACACCCAAACCTGCCAAGCCAGTTGCTGCAACCCCCAGTCCCTCAGGGGTGGCACGACTGGTCAAAACTCCCAAACCCTCTAAAGCCAAGGCAAGCACTCCAAGTCCTGTGGGTCTGACTAGAATCATGAAAACCCCCAAACCCACCCCATCCAGGGCAACACCTAGTCCTTCGGGCGTCAGTCGTTTGGTGAAAACACCCCGAGTGTCCAGGTCATCAGGATCAGCCACACCAAGCCCCTCTGGTCTGCAGCGGCTGATGAAAACACCTTCCCCTTCCAAATCTGTCAGCCCTGCTAAGATGGCTAGCCAGACCAAGAAAACAGCTCCCAGCCCCAGAGCAGCGCAGCAGCCAACACCCAAAGCAGCCTCCGGGAAGAAAGTGCCTCCAAGCAGCCCACAGAAAACGCCTAGAATGCAGACTCCACAGAGCAGCCCAGCTGCTGTGAAGAAATCTCCTGCATCCAGCCCCAAGAAAACTCCTGCATCCAGCCCCAAGAAAACTCCTGCATCCAGCCCCAAGAAAACTCCTAAAACCTCTCCCCAAAGGAAGACAGCCTCTCCCTCATCAAGCAAGGTCCTCAAAGTGCGCAAAAGTGCCAGTCCTGCTGGAGTCAAGAGACTGACAAAGACACCCAAGTCCGGCAAGAAAGGAAAGAAGGCAGATTTGGCCGCTTTATCGGATCTGTTCCAGACACCGAAAACTGAAGGCCCAACTGCTAAAAAGCTGACAAAATCGGGCAAGAAGACCCTTTCTCATATTGCTCACATACTGAGCCCTCATGGGGAAAGAATTGCAGGCCCCAAGGCTGACCTGAAGAAGTTGAAACAGTTGCCCGCTCTCAGGGCCATTTATGGCAAGACCGTCACCCCCAGCCTGTCTGAAGTACAAGCATCCACCAAACCCGCATCCCCTAAACCCGCTTCCCCCAAAATGCCTTCTCCCAGGACAGCCAAACCCTCCACCCCCAAGACTGCAACTCCCCAAAGAGTGGGCACAAAGGTGCCACCCACCCCGAAAAGCTCCAAGAAGAAAACGCCAGGCAGGAAGCTGTGGTCTGACATCGTGAAAGCAGGTGCTGCCATTCCTGCTCCAGCCAAGAAGGCCACTCCGCCCAGAAAAGCTGTTAAAAAACCTGCTGCTCCCAAATCAGCCAAGGTAAGATTTGCCAGTCTTTCGGGCTCTTTTTTTAATTTTTTTTTTACTACATTAAAACATATATGTCTAGCAAATGCTCTCCACAAACTCCTTGCCCTGTGTTTCTCTAAATTTCTCTGAGGGAGGATCAGAATCATTGTCAGAGAAACTTTTTTATAATGTTCCATGAAGCACTTTACACGTTGATGTACTTTGATTAGTTAATGTATCCATTTTTACAAACACTAGTGTTCCCAAAGATGAGAGAGAGTGGTGTTGGAAACGTTTCATACACACCCTGTGTGCTGTGTGTTGGAAATGTTTCATACACATCCTCCCTGTATGCTGTGTGTTGGAAATGTTTCATACACACCCTGTGTGCTGTGTGTTGGAAATGTTTCATACACATCCTGTGTGCTGTGTGTTGGAAATGTTTCATACACATCCTCCCTGTATGCTGTGTGTTGGAAATGTTTCATACACATGCTGTGTGTTGGAAATGTTTCATACACATGGTGACACCCCATGTGCTGTGTGTTGGAAACGTTTCATACACACCCTGTGTGCTGTGTGTTGGAAATGTTTCATACACACCCCATGTGCTGTGTGTTGGAAATGTTTCATACACACCCCGTGTGCTGTGTGTTGGAAATGTTTCATACACACCCCATGTGCTGTGTGTTGGAAACGTTTCATACACACCCCATGTGCTGTGTGTTGGAAATGTTTCATACACACCCCATGTGCTGCTGTATGTTGGAAATGTTTCATATACACCCCATGTGCTGTGTTTTGGAAACGTTTCATACACACCCCATGTGCTGTGCAGGGTTCGCAATAACCGGTAATTGTCGGTATTTTACCGATTGTAAACAGGGAATACCGAAAATTTTCGAAGCAGCCGGTACCGTGTACCGGTTCTGTTTGCCTGTGACCGATTAAATTTCCGTCTAAAAAAAAAAAGTCTGAAGTGACGTTTTCTGACAGTCTGTCATGGGCCTGTACTGTGCTTACCGCACCTACCCCTTCCGACGAACTCTCATCTTTGGCCGAACTCTCATCTTTGGTGCCAGCTTCATTATTAGCCTAGCACGCAGAACAGCATGCTTTACTGTGAAAGAATAGAGCTTCGGGCTCTTCTCGGCATGATAGCAACTTCCATTCACATTGAGTAAATGGGGCCTAGATTTATTTATTCTGTATTCTTTTAATCTTTTATATCGAGGATAATGGAATAAGCACTCCTGTGCTTTTTCACATCCAGTCCCCGTGTGTATGCAGTTTTGTAAATATAATCCGTTCCCACCGGCACACGATGGCCTGCTCTTACGAAAAGCGAAAAGCGAGGGTCTATGACTATGAATTTGCGCGTTGCTTTCAGAGAGAAGAGTCGAAAACCAAATCTAAATTGAACAAAGATCTAGATGAGCGCTAAGCATAGAAACACGAAAGAAGAATATAAGTCACACGAATGATGCCATGCAAAACAACAGACTGACACGGACAGTGGCACAGGCGCTAGAAAAAAAATCCTATTTCCTGCGTGGCTTCATGCCCAAGAACCGAGTGGCAGCAAGCAGCACGGCAGTCAAAGTCTGAGAGATTCGCGTTCAATTTAGATTTAGTTTTGCTGCCCAACAATCCCCCCCTCCCCCACCCCCTCACTGATTAGTTACGTTTTGTTCACAGTACGTACCGGATTTTATTTTCTGGGGACCGATTTTGGGGGAGTTGGTCAAGATGTCTCTGAAATGGCAACTTGCAGTACCGGTTTTAAAAAATGCTAGCGCGAACCCTGTGCTGTGTGTTGGAAACGTTTCATACACACCCTGTGTGCTGTGTGTTGGAAATGTTTCATACACACCCCATGTGCTGTATGTTGGAAATGTTTCATATACACCCCATGTGCTGTATGTTGGAAATGTTTCATACACACCCCGTGTGCTGTGTGTTGGAAATGTTTCATACACACCCCGTGTGCTGTGTGTTGGAAATGTTTTATACACACCCCATGTGCTGTGTGTTGGAAATGTTTCATACACACCCCATGTGCTGTATGTTGGAAATGTTTCATACACACCCCATGTGCTGTGTGTTGGAAATGTTTTATACACACCCCATGTGCTGTGTGTTGGAAATGTTTTATACACACCCCATGTGCTGTGTGTTGGAAATGTTTTATACACACCCCATGTGCTGTGTGTTGGAAATGTTTCATACACACCCTGTGTGCTGTGTGTTGGAAATGTTTCATACACACCCCATGTGCTGTGTGTTGGAAATGTTTCATATACACCCCATGTGCTGTATGTTGGAAATGTTTCATACACACCCTGTGTGCTGTGTGTTGGAAATGTTTCATATACACCCCATGTGCTGTGTGTTGGAAATGTTTCATACACACTCCATGTGCTGTGTGTTGTTCCTTTGTGTGTTTAACCCTAGTATTGCATTGCTCCTGAACATTCTAAAAGCTTAGTTTAGAACTGCAGGCTGGGAGATGGTTTGCAAAGAGACATTTCTGACAGGACTTGTTTTTTGTGAACAGAAAAAAGTGGGTAAAATGCCGAAGACATGCATGGTTTGTGAAGAGACCTTTCTGACAGATTGTGTGTGTTTTGTCAACAGAAGAAAGTGGGTAAGATGCCTATGACATGCATGGTTTGTGAAGAGACATTTCTGACAGAACTTATGTGAACAGAAGAAAGTGGGTAATTATGTGAACAGAAGAAAGTGGGTAAGACGCCTAAGACATGCATGGTATGTGAAGAGACATTTCTGACATTGTGTGTGGTTTGTGAACAGAAGAAAGTGGGTAAGACGCCCAAGACCCCCCGGACTCTGGCCAGGCTGACAGCCCCCACCACAGGTCATGCCGATTCACCCGACACCATCGTCATTGGTCGGAAGGCTTCTGGCAGAGCGGGGAAGACCCCCAAGAGAAAGAGTCTGGCAGTAAGTATTGTTTGTCCATTTCACATCCATGGCATATGTATGCATGTATTATTTTGGGGTTTGGTTTGGTTTCGCTGTGCAAGATAGTTGGGTTTTTTTTTTAACGGTATTTGTTTTGCTTTATCTTGTACACTGTGCTGCAGTATAATATGAGACACCTGGCGCTGGCTGGCGCTCTAACATTATTGAACATCTTGCAGCATTGTTCCCCAAAACTCAAATATTCTCTATATGAGCAAGCTCCCAACCCTTTCAAATTCCATTATTGGATTTTCGAAGGTTGGCAGCTATTTTAAGAAATTCTGGAAGTGTTTAATTAAAGAATCATGATCAGTGAGAATTATAGCTAATAGGAAAGGACGGGGCAGTATCATTTTTGAAGACTGATGAAGAAAACCAAGTGGGACCAGCCAAAAGTCTGTCCGGTTTTTTGTTGTTGTCCCTATGTTAGTGAAGAAGTTTTTTGTTGTGAACAAGTTCATGGTTTTTTGTTGTCATTTGTACAAGGTGGAAAAGTTTCATAAAGATAAAGACTTGGAAAAGTTTTGCCCCTTTAACTAATGTCATACCACAGACGAGACATTTTTCCTTGTGGGTGAGGGTTTGCTGTGTGTTTGGTCAATAAAAGGTAAACAGCATGCTGTCTCTTTTCCACAGAAATCCGGCCGAACCTCCGTGGGGCCACTGGACACCCCAACACAGCAAGCGCTGTATGCGGAGCTGCCAGACACCCCCAACGGACCAGGAGAGATGTTTGTGTCTCCCCTGTCAGCAGCAGCGTCAAGTGAGTCTCCCTGTGTGGTGACATGGGGTGTGTCTGTACTTCTTGTCAGGAATAGTCAGTCCGCTGTGTGGGGTGTGTGATTTGAAGTAAGGTTGAAGTGAGGGTCATAGGTTGGAGGAACTGAAAGATCTCATCCATGACTGAAGGGCTTTTAAAACTGGAAGGTGACGGACACTATAGCGGGTGTTGAAGACCATTTGACTTCAGACCTGTGGGTCCGGAAGTCCTGGGTTCAAATCTCTGCGTTGGCACCTGATGAATTTAGGGTGGGGGGTTTACCATCTCCCATTGTCAATTTGAAGAGCAGACCTGCACGTGTTTTGTTTCCATGGTGTATGTATACACATGCAGAAGATCCCATAATTCATGTGAACGTTCAGTTGGTTTCAAACATACAAACATACCCAGCATGCAACCTTTACAATAAAATGAGCTGCTCTGAAGTCAGAATGTGTCTGCTAAGGCCAGCAGGCAGACCTCTTGTAAAGTCACAAGCACAGGAGAAGACCAGGCATTACACACCCCACCATGCAGAGAGAGAAGCTGGCAGTTTGCTTTAAAAAAGATCAGTAAAATCAGACAGCATTACTCCTAAAAAATGAAAAATAAAAATCAGTAAACCAATGTTGTGTTATAAAAAAAAATTCACATTGATAAGATTTGTTCATCATCTATAATATGAAACTTAAATGTTTTTGTAGCTTCAAAGGTAAAGAATATGGCCAATTTAGAGGAAGCAGATCCTATGCTTCCATCATTTGGTGATTGTATATGATGACAGGAAGTAAAGAGAAGGAGGGGAGAGTACTGTTGGAGACTGTGTGGCATGTGCTAGAAACCTGGCTTACAGGGATGGATGGAGAGGGTTCAGGTCTGAGAAAATGGTGTCTTTGGAGCTTCCAGTATAATTTGTGCTATTGTTGTCATTACCTAGGAATGAATCAGTTACTTAGGTTTACTTTATAACGGTCTGAATTGATATGTTGATTGATAGTGATCTATCTTGTTGTAGCTTGGTGGTCCTATGAAATCAGACCCAGATCCTCCAAAATATATGATGTTAAATGCTAACTGGCAAAGAAGCCAAGAACATGTACACTACAGTGTAGAGTTGTTTTTAGAAGTCAACTGTTTTTGTCTTTAATGTTTAGGTACATGACAGCATCAAAATGAATTGTTGGTGTTTGTAAGATTCTTCTAGAAAGGTAAGACAAAAACAAGAGGATGCCAGTGCTCTTGACATAATTCAGCTCTTCTCAGATACCTTTGGAAAACCTTTGTTGTTTTTTTTTTTATTGTAAGGAAAGAAAAGATGTATCCTTATCTGTTCAGTGTAAGGTAAAAGCGATGGCTGTGTGTGTGTTCAGGTGGCAAGAAGGCGGGTCGCAAGAGCACAAGTCTGCTGGGTGTGCGCGACCTGTTCCACCAGAAGAAGAGTCCTAAGGAAGCTCGCCTGTCGGGGTCAAGCGTCTGGTCTCTTCACCACGCAGCAAAGAAGCAGCAGTCCCCAAGATTGTCGGAGTGGCTCGCCTCATGAAGACTCCCAAAGAGAAGGTGAAGGCTGAAGTCAGCAGTCCCTCGGAGTTCAGCGCCTCTTTGCTACACCTGAGGCTGCGGTGCAAAAAGCTAGCAAAGCCAAATCACCAGCCAAAGCAGCGTCTCCTGCTAAAGCTGCCACTAAATCCCCGGCCAAAGCAGCCTCTCCTGCAAGGCTCCATCCCCCAAAGCACCCCCAAGGTCCCCCAGAAGCCAAGGGCCGTGGCCTGAAGAAGGCGGTGTTGGTGGTCACCCCTCTGTCTTCCCCCGTGGGCAAAAGAGGTCGTGGAAAAGCAGCCGCCGCAAGTCCAGTCAGGCGGCCGTCCCCAGTGAAGAGAGCCGGGCGCTCCAAGCCTAAACCGGTCAGCAGCCCCGCTAAGGCCTCCACCAGACGGGGGGCTGGTCGGGTGACCAGTGCCAGCCCATCCAAGAGCCCCAAGCCAAGTCCAGTTCCCACCAAAGCTGAGGTGAAGGAAGCAGCCAGCCTGACTGCTGTGGTTGTGGATGCCCCTGCCGTTGGCAAGAAGGCCACCCGGGGTAAGGCCGTGGCGGCTTCCCCACCCAAGCCAAAGGCCGACAAACAGAAGAAAGCGGCTCCTGAGCCAAGGGCAGCGGCTTCACCAGCACCTCCCCCTTCACCGGCAAGGGGCCGGGCCTCACGCAGCAGGAAGGCAGCCAGTCCTGTGAAGCCAGCCAGCCCCGCTCCCAAGCGAGGTGTGAAGCGTGTAGCCAGCCCATCCCCTGCTCCTCCTGCGGCCAAGAAAGCGGCAGTGACCAAGACGAAAGCTCAGTGCCGGCAAAGACGCCCTCTCCTGCCCCTGCCCCTGCCCTGCCTCCAGGCGGGCGCCAGATCAAAGGCTGCCAGTCCTGCAGCAAAGAAAGCCACAAGCCCAGCCAGGCCGCTCCCAGGGGCCGAGGGAAAGCCGAACCAGCCAAACCAGCAAGCCCCAAACCAGAAGCCAAGCCGGCAGCCAAGAGAGGGGCCACTGTGCTTGTGGCCGAAGAGCCGCCAGCCAAGAAAGCGCGGGGAAAAGCAGCTGCTGCTGCCAGCCCAGCCCCTGTCCCTTCGCCCAAACCGAAGCGTGGGGGATCAAGAGCCAAGGCAGCCAGCCCTGTCAAAGCCACTCCTGCTGCTTCCCCAGCCGGGAAGCGAGCCACACGTGGAGGAAAGAAGAGCGCAGCAAGCCCTGCCAAAAAACCGCCGCCAGTCCAAAGGCGGTGCGCGGTGGTGCACGAGGCAAGCCAGCAGTGGCCCCCAGTCCAGCCAAGGAAGCGACATCGCCCGCTGTTGTCAAGAAGGCAACCCGGGGCAAAGCTGCCGCCAGTGCCAGCCCGGCCAAAGTCCGCCTCTGTAGGAAAGGCTGCACGTGGAAGGAGAGGGGCTGTCAAAAGTCCTGCCAAGGCAACAGTGGCCGAGAAAAAACCAGCCGGGGAAAGGCCGCACCAGCTGCCAGTCCTGTGAAAGCTGCTCCTGTTTCTCCCGTAGGGAAAAAGCCAACACGGGGAAAGGCCGCTGTGAAAGCCAGCCCAGCTAAGGCTGCACCGTCTCCAGTTGTGAAAAAGCCAACACGGGAAAACCTGCTCCAGCTGCCAGCCCAGTGAAGGCTGCTCCAGTGTCGCCTGTGGGGGAAAAACCACACGCGAAAGGCCGCTGTGAAAGCCAGCCCTGCTAAGGCTGCACCGTCTCCAGCCATGAAAACCACACGTGGAAAGCGCCGTGAAAGCCACCCCGCAAGGCTGCACCTGCTTCTCCCATGGGGAAAAAGCCAACGCGTGGAAAGCTTCAGTAGCCGGCACCACCCCAGTCAAGGCTGCCCCAGCTGCAGAGAAAAAACCCACGCGTGGAAAAGCAGCAGCAGCGGTTAGTACCAGCCCAGCGAAAGCTGCCCCCAAGAAGCCTGCGCGTGGGAAAGGTGCTGCCGCCAGTGCCAGCCCAGTGAAAGCTGCCCCCAAGAAGCCTGCACGTGGGAAAGGTGCTGCCGCCAGTGCCAGCCCTGTGAAAGCTGCCCCTGCTGGGAAGAAGGCCACCCGTGGGGGGAAAACTGCAAGCCCAGCCAAGACAAAAGCAAGCCCCGCACCCCCAAACCAACGAGAAGCACGAGAGGGAAGGCGGCCAGTCCAGCGGGAAAGAAAGGAGCCAAGGCAGCCAAGTCGTCACCAGTGGCCGCCAGGACCACACGAAGGAAGCGGTGAAGTGGCGGGCTGTGAGGGTGGACGTACATCCCTGTTCAGCATGCCTCTGTTGTGTTCAGTTTTTACTCCACGTGTGTTCAGACATGGGTTTTTATGGACGACAGATTGATCATTGAGAATGTTAACCCTGGTGTCACAACTGCATTGTAGATATGAAGCCAAGTGTTTGGTTACAGTTTACTTCATGTTGTTCATCAGGGTTACTCTGTCTGTCCATCTTCATCAGGTTATTCTGTCTGTCCATCTTCATCAGGTTATTCTGTCTGTCCATCTTCATCAGGTTATTCTGTCTGTTCATCTTCATCAGGTTATTCTGTCTGTCATCTTCATCAGGTTATTCTGTCTGTCCATCTTCATCAGGTTATTCTGTCTGTTCATCTTCATCAGGTTATTCTCTCTGTCCATCTTCATCAGGTTATTCTGTCTGTCCTTCTATCTCATTACTCAGTCATGTGTTAATAATTTGCAGAATTTTGATTTTTTTCAAGAATGCATTGCTATTTCTTTTGAGATGTTTATTTATTCGGATGATGATGATGACAAGAGTGTTTGCGTATAGCCATACCGAAACTGTACATATTATAACCTAGGGGAAAGAACATGCTACAAAACCTGTGGAAGTTTGAGAAGGAAAAAAAACAAAAACAAAAAGCGATTTGGACCCATTCTGTTTGTATTAGAAGTCATAATCTATTCAAGGCCAATGGAATCTCTTAGGAACAGTTCTATGTGATAGATTGCTTTGAGTTTGAAACTGAACTTTTGAAACATAAATTTGATGACAGGTTGAATTTTGGAGAACCATTTTTAAAGCTTAGATTTGTTTTAGGGACATGTTGGTTTGCAGTCTGGCCTGTTAGTTGCAGGACATTAGATTAGAATGGAACATGGAAAACGTAATGCACTGTTATATACGTCTTCCCAAAGATGCCTTTCTAGATCATGTCAAACCAGCGCAGACTGTGTAGTGATTTGCTGCATCTGTCTGTCTGCTGTTGTGGTTTAGGGGCAGGTACAGTGTAGTCCAGGTGATGCTGTGATAGATCTCAGACTGTCAGATTCTCTGGTCCTCAGGGTTGGCTAACATTTCTGATCCAAGATTCCTCATGGTACAATTACAGTGGAATTGATCATTCATATCACCAATTAGCACCAAATTGACCCATCCAGAAAATGTAGTGTTATGTAAAAAAAAAAAAAAAGTAAATATATAAAATTAAAAACCCTCCACCACCCTCTTAAGTTTCAAACTAACAACTCCCCTACCTCCACCTCCCCTGAAAAAAAGGGAAAAACAAGCTGTAAAATGGAGACATTTTTCTATAGCAGGAGAAAGACCACAGGCTGGGTGGGGTGGGGCATAGTAATGTACAGATCAGATAACTAACTGTGTTTGTTACCCATTGTTTGTGTTGATGATGGATGCACACTCGATGGCAGCTCTTTTTGTGCAGCACTTGTTCATAGAATGTCAAACTGGAATTGGGTTGGAATTTTGTTCCTATATATGTGTATGTTTAACTATGTATGAATAGATATTGTCTAACTTTTCATGGAGTAGAGATGATTGATGTAATTAAAGTTTTTTGAAGTTGGTGTTTCATTGTTTTTGGTATGCATCCTTTTTAATTTCAATGATTTTTTAAAAGACCATTTTTTAAATAGGTACTGCATTTTAAGTTGTCTTAAAGATATTAATTCTTAGGGAATAAATGACAGCTGAATATATTTTATGCTTGGATATTAAGTTTAACATTTTAGACATTGAAGTATGTGTCAATGGCAGTTGCTCAGTTCTGTTTAGCACTAGCTGCAGGACAGAAGAGCGTTGCTGGCATGTCTTGTAGCTGGCACACTTTGGTGCCGGGCATTTTACTTTTTTTGAGCGTAGGCCTTTTTTTCTGACCTTTCCTTTTTTGTTAGTTTGCTATATGCAAGCCATCAAGTTGACATTTGTATAGCATGTGGAGGTAGTGTGGGGTTGAGTTGGCTCTACCTACAACCACCAGGGATGTCTGTCTGCACAGAGGGGTGTTGGTTATACCTCCATCACACACCTCAGTGGTGGATTTGTTTTACTGAGCTGCTCACATTTAACTCTGTGCCTTTTTCTAGATCTGTTTTGTAGTGGAGTGTGTTTTTCCCCTGTCTGTGGCATGGCAGATGGGGGGGTGTACTGTACAATAGGGTGAACGAGCAGTTTTCATGCAGGAAGACTGGCAGAACATGAAGCTGTCAACCACATGAAGAGCTTCAGTTTGACCCTGTACAGTTCTTCTCATGCTCTGTAGCACTGGCCTCACAGGGTTCACACAGGAGATCAGATGGATACCAGATTTGGGAAGCTCAAAGAGAGAGACAGAAAGGTTGACATCTTCTGAGCTGTGGACTTATTAGTGCTTTCCCATAGGTTGCATCACCGCGAGATACTGTAAGATCATGCTTTACCAGCTGCAAAAATCCATTATCTGATTGCTAATCCTGCATGTGAAAAGTTCAGACTTTATTTTGTGGTTCTGAAACAGAATAGAAGTGATGTGTTTTGGTATTGTGTACAGAAACAAGGTTTCAGTGTTCATTGACTAAGGCAGTTAAATTGGTCCTATAGTTTCTCAGATGTTATCAGTGTTAACCATGTTGTGTCCTTCCTTCTGTGTACTTATTGATCATAACCTTGCATATATATATATATATATATATATATATATATACATAAGTGCTTGTTTCTGGAGTATAAATTTGGTATCAAATGCTTATCAAGTAGGTTGGACGACAAAGTTTTTTAATTTAATACAAACACGTGTTTTCACCCTTCATCATATACTAGTTTTCACCACCAAGGTTTGGAATGAAATCAGAAGCCTATTAAACTAACCAGTGCTTTGAAATCAGAGGACTAATACATTTTGCGCATGAATACAAATGGGTGTTATAGGTTTCTGTGTCACTGTAATATATTTTGAGACTTTCAGTTAATCAAAGATCACAGTAGCATTGTCCTATTTGTAGTGAAAGAGGAGAGTGATGTGTTTAGATAGCAATATTTCAGACAGGAGATAGCAGCGCGAGTCCTGTGTGTTGGAACAGTTACAGAACATTGGCTCTTCACCTGGCTTACTATCATTTAGGGTTTTGAATCATATTTTAAGTTGCCAGATTCTTCAGCTGTTTTGGTTGTAGGAGTTAAAATGCTTAATTAAACAGAGTCTGAATCCAGTGCGAATGTCAACAGTGTTACGTGTACAGTTTGATTTGATAAAGGGTTTGAAGGAAGGAAAAGGCTACGGACATAATCCTCCTCCTGTAACATAATGAAGTGTTGTCCTCATGAAATGTAATGTTGCCCTGTTGGAAACCATGACCTGCCTCAAACGAGGACCTGGTCAGGTGGAAGAAGAAGAGTCCTTGGCAGTGTCACATGTAAACTTTAAAAAAAAAAAAAATCATGTTGTCTCTCATCATCATGCCATTGGTTTTTGTTGTATCTCACTTGACATAGTTGGTAGATGGTGATAAATATACTCTTTAAATTAAAAAAAAAAAAAGGAAAAAAATCTGTTGCCCATGATTAATTTTTTATAAACATGTAAAATTTTATAAAAGGTGAAAATTCCATTCTTGCAACAGCGCATTAATCATTTGGATACCAACTTTATTTTTACAACTGACCTTCATGATGTTACAGAATTTCACTGTTTTATCAGCTTGGAAGATGAATCTCTTCCCCTTAGTATTCTTTTTTTTTTTTCCCTCAATCACAGACAAATCAAATTTCATGTTAAAGTCAAGTTGTTGTTTTTTTAGCTATCAGTTTACCCTCTCAGGGATTTGCTTTGCATTACTTGCTATGTTAGCATCCACCCAGTAAGGGTGAAGTGTGCACAACCCTGCCACTGGTCTTGTTGCAGCATGCTGCAGCACAGTTAGAGCGAAGTCTGCCGAACTCTACCACTGGTCTCCTGTGAGAGTTCTGCAAGGCGTTTTGTTCAGTATTTCTCAATTCTCTAAAACAATGCTGTATTTTAAATGCTCATGCTCAGCACACTTCAACAAGATAGAGCCTAGATGCTTGTGGCTTTCTAGAAATTTAACTGCCTTTGAATTCATAGTAACCCACAAGCGTCCGGCCATCAGAAAATTGTAAGGATTCAAATCCGTTATGCATTGATGGAGTTGGCTATAAATCTGTGTCAAAGAGAACCCATGTGTTACTCTTGTGTCAGGGTGGAATTTAATTCATATAATAGTTGACTTACTGTGACCGGAAGGAACATCACTTTTGCAGCTGTCCTGTGGATCAGATTATCATTAGGCACCCTCACAAAACTTGACACTCTGGAGACATGAATGTGATCTCGCAGTCTGTTTTTCTGTTGTTCACCTCGCTGTTGAAACAGTGGCCCTGTACCTTGCATGATCAGATACACCAAGAAGTAAGAGATGTACTGAAAGATACGTTTTTTCATGAATTAGATAATAATAATCAAAGGTCATATTGGCAAAACCTCACCTACATTTTTTTTGAATGATGTTGTCATCCTTGGGAATGGCAGCATGACAAAACCAAAGCATGGTTTAGTAATTGTTGACTGCATGGGTTAGTCATAGTGATAAAGAAGAGATTTAACATTTACCTACAATGGGTGTGACTTCAGAGAATACAAAAGTGCTAAACAATTTCTTATAACAACTGGCTGATCTGGAATTTGTTGGAAACCAGCATCAATACATTCACAACTGCAGTGTATGTGAAACGTGTTTTGAACCATTTTGGAAAAAATAAAAAGTGCCTCAAAATTAATACTGTGTGAAGTGTGCGTGCGTGTGTGTGTGTGTTGGTTGATTTCCAGTATGGTATTGGTTTTCAGATATGTTAACCCATTGTCATGGATCAGTGGTCTGATCTGGATGTGATGCATGTCTAGAAAATAAGAAGTTGCAGATCCGATCACCATTTGAACCCAAACTTTTCCTCCAATAAAAGACCATTAAACTTCAGTGGTAGGCTGGGTGCTAGTCTTTTGGATGAAATTAAAATCAAGGTCCCATGTGCAACAGACATTTAGTGCACGTAAAAGAACAAAGAAGAGAGTTGTCCTTGGCAAAATCCTGGACATAATGCCACTTGTACTGATATAATACAGAAACAAATAGCTGCCAACCATTCCCTTTTTCCCATAATTTTTCCAGTCTTGGCCTCGATACTATTTTTTTCAGTTTTGAAGAACATTTCAATTTTCAAATATTAAAAAAAAAAGAAAAAAAGTTCTTAGTGCAGAACAATTATACCAGTTCACAGGACAGTGCAAAGGCAGAGGAGGCAGACATGAACTGTGAAGGCTTGCTGCACTGCAGTTAAATAAGGAAAATCTCAAAATGTTCACTTGCAAGAAATTTTATTTCATGATATAAAAAAGTACAAATGTATTAAATTTTCACACCAGCTAACAAGTTAACTTTATTTTAAAAGTAAAAACTGACAAATAATATATGGGTAGACAGGGTTCTAGAAGTGGCTAAAATCATGCTTTTTTCTGTTTTTTGGTTGTTTTTTTTTTAGTAAAAATTTAAATTCAAATATGGAGATTTCTCTGTAAATTTAAAGAATTTGGGTTGTTGCATATGTCTGTAAAAACCTGTTCTTGTACATGTTACAGACAAAAAGGTTTACAAGTTTAAAACTTGTTTCTGTGGCCATGTTTGATTATTTTTATCATCCATGGTAGCCGAGGAGAAATCATTAATTTCTGGATTTTTAGGCTTCACAAGGGATGCCCTTTCAACATATGGCACGACTTGTAACTAAACTCGAGCTGATCAACAAAACGTGTCAGTTTCGACCCCCATGCTCCACCTTAACCAGTGCTATAGCTATTAAAAAAAAATAATAAGTGGTTTAAAGCAAGCAATAGGTGGTCATTTTGATCGATTTTCTCCTGAATATGTCAGATCTTGGCCTGATCAAAATTGCTCGGATGTTAGTGTCTTTGTCCTATGTAAAAATGATAGCTTTCACATTATATAAATCAAATCCCTAAAGTTGGAATGCAGCTACCTTAATTAGCGGTGGGTACAAATGGTCACGTGCAAAATCTCACCAGTGGTCAACCCCTGATCTGGTTCTTTCAGGACCCTGAAAACAACACACACCAAACAAAAAAAAAAAATTGGAGTGGCATCACCATATGTCTAAATATGTTCCTGAAAAGGCTGAAACAAAGCAAATACATAATAAAAGGCTATGCAGCCCTATTGCAATGTTTTTTTTCTTAATGGAATTCAAAACACAAAATGCCATACAAAGATTTGGTCAATTATTTGCAGCACATTTATCATTTCACTTAACATGCCACAAAAAGAACACAGGCAACCAGCCACCATGGCGCAGTGGTTAGCGTCTTGGATTTTAGACTGGAAGTTTTAAAGGTTTGAATCCCATGAGTCGTACATTATTTTTTGGACTTTAGCCAGCTCCTACCCAGAGTGAGTGTGCTGTGGGCTCAGTGGGAAGACTGGGACCACACAATTGAGCTTCATCCACTTTACGGATGCGATATCGAGAGTGTTGCTGAAATTACATGACCATCACTGCAGGTGTCTGTATCTCTCGGGGCCCGGTTGACACCCGGATATACTATGATAGTAAGCACAGAGTACAACCCTGTCAAGTGGTGTCAAAGTAGATGCCTTCCTCAGCAGCATCATTACATCATCCTCATAACCACTGATAATCATGCAATAGATTGGGTTTCCCCATACGCTTCTGTGCCTGTGATGAGATTGTGTCAAAGCCTTTGGGGTTGGAGGTTCGTGGGGAACAGTCGTTGGAGGGATGTTGTGGTGTTTGCTACCTTGGGAGGGCAACTCATTTAGTCTGGCTCCACGACTGAGCAAATACTGTTGTTCGTAGGTGGTGTCCTGTGTATGTTAGCTCTGAACAGGTGCCACTGAACACAACCAAAGTGACCCAGCAGCAATGAAGGGCCCCTATGGCTGGTGGCCTCATGGGGGCTCAATATTGATGGGCTTCCTGTGGACTTCCGACCCTCGTGACGAGACATAACAATTCTGGGTATGGCTGTGGTGGGGAGATTGAAATGAGTGACGTGGGAACAGCAGGACAGGGGGTGTCACAGAAGATGGGGCAGCAAAAAAAGGAACACACAGGCAATTGTTATTATATAAATTGGGTACATAACATGTCTTAAAAAATGGACTGAAACAAACAAAAAGCGGCAGGATTTACCTCCTCTGCCACTGTCGGAATAACAAAAATACATAGTTAAGTAGCAAAGTTGGGGTCCTTCACACTAGCTTTAGTGAAAGCTGAAGAAGTTTGGTGTCCCAGAACACATCGCCATTCAGACTGCCTGCTAATCTACTTCACTTCAGACCCTTCATGAGAGAGCTGGTGATCTGCATCAGGATGAAACTTACAGCGAGGGACACTGTCCACCCTTAGTAATGCAACTTGTCATCAGGATGAAACTTACAGCAAGGGACACTGTCACCTGATGCACTTGTCATCAGATGAAACTTACAGCAGGGGACACTGTCACTATGCACCTTGTCATCAGGATGAAACTTACAGCAGGGGACACTGTCCACCCTGTAATGCAACTTGTCATCAGGATGAAACTTACAGCAAGGGGATACTGTCTACATTAATACAACTTGTCATCAGGATGAAACTTACAGCAAGGGGGACACTGTCCACCTAATGCACCTTGTCATCAGGATGAAACTTACAGCGAGGGGACACTCCACCCTGATGCAACTTGTCATCAGGAGGAAACTAACAGCAAGGGGACACTGTCCACCCTGATGCAACTTGTCATCAGGAGGAAACTACAGCAAGGGGACACTGTCCACCCTGATGCAACTTGTCACAGTCACTTGACTGTAGAAACTGCTCTGAGTATACTCTTATACTCTCTTTAAGCAACTTTCAAAAAAAAAAAACCAACCCCCCCCCCCACCAAACAGCTTGTTAGTTGATTGGAAGAATCTCACATGAAAATCAAGTTTCAATCATATCAATGGTAGGCTATTTACAAATAGATTGCTGGTTAAGCAGTGACTCAAACCAGTGCCCTTCACATCAGATCATTATCATTTCAGACAGCTCATTAAAAACAACTCACTGTAAAAAAAAAAAAATTTTAAAAGGAAACTGTGTCAAGATTCTGCAAAAACAAAAAACAAAAATCAGCACAAGTAAACATGCAGGGGAAAGCAGAGGACTGCTTTTAGCGCTACCATTGTTCATGACAAAAGTTTGGAAAGATATTGAAGTCCCCTTTCAATACATTCGTTGCAACACCTGAAGTGGAGAAGATGGTCTATTGTCACAGCTGTGAAAAGACATTGAAAGGAAAGGAGCCAACTGTAATGGAGAACAGCCACTGATGAAAGGCCACAAGATTGCTGGGAAAGTTTATGGGTTTTTTTTTCTGTTAAATTGATTTAAAGTCAAAAGTGAAAACTGTTCCTTGACTTTGCTGCACACAATAAAGTGAAACCTTACCTGCACATTTGCATTTTTCTGATTAATTAATTAACCAGCTTCCAGACCAAATCGCTGATGCCTAGTGGGCAGTCTACTCTGGCAGTGCTGGAGTCTAGCAGCTTTGTTTTCTTTTATCTATTTATTATTTTATTTGTTCTTTTATATTTATTTATACATTTGTTTATTCTTTTATATTGAGGATAATAAATGAAGCGCTCATGCACTTTCTTACATCTAGTCCTTGTGTATTTGTAGTTTTGTCAAGTTTGTCATCAGTTCCCACCGGCACACAGTGGCCTACTCTTCCAAAAAAAAGCAGAACAGGTTCTAACATTTACACAAGATGTTCTGCGTGCGTTTGCTTTCTAAATGAGCCTGCCTGTCACTGTGGAGACAGCTGTGTTGTGTAATGTTGTCCAGGTAGACAGCTGGAAGCTTCCCTCTCTCTTCACAGATAAAACTGCATGTATACCTGCAAGTTAGGCCATCTACCCTGCCTTGTGAGTTTAAAAAACTGAAATCTTTCATCCCACTGCCAAGAGTTGCTGATGACATAAGTCTAAACAGTTATTTCTTCCCACCACCACACCACACCACTGCCTCTCTACATCTGAAATCTTGTGGAATAAATAAAACTCATGCAGTTCAGAGTCCACAACTGATGACAAAGTCACTTACAACTTGTGTAAAAAGATAAAAAAAAATACAACAAACACATGGTCATTTCTCTTAATGAATGATATAAGTACACCTTGTGTGAATTCTTACCGAAAAAAAAAATTAAACTGACCAACCTTCCCCATCCCCCCCCCCCCAAAAAGAAATCAATAACAAAACTCCTCAGGAAAGTAATTTGGTAAACGTTGGACTTTGTTGATTTACTGAAGAAGCTTCAGGCGTGTGTTACACCTGTACAAAGCAGGATTTCAGATCCCGTCAGCAAAATGCTTTTCTTCATTCACGTTATGCTCAATTTTTTCGGTCCCTAAACAATCAACAGCGTGTACTGTTGGCTCAGGCAAACCTGTTGCTAACAGGTTGTCGTATGCACGTTGTGTAGCAGAACTGCAAAGTTTTCCCGACTTCCTAATGGCATTTCTCTTTTCTTCAGACGGTGAACATGACTTGAAGTGGAGAGCTGAGGGTAGTAGCCTTTGTGAAATGACTGTTCAGAATAAACTTGATGTAAAAGCAAGAGCCAGAGACAAAGGCAGCCCGAATGACGTGGGCCGAGCTGAAGAGGATCTCCCAGAGCCAAGTCCGTTGGAGGAGTGTTGTTGCGGCCCTTTGTTCCCAAGGAATTCACAGGCTTAAGTCAAGTCAAAATTGAGAGGACGCAAGGGGAGGAAGCCCAAAGCCACCCCACAAGCTAAAACCACTTTGTACTTTTCCCTGAGAAGCCCAAAAATATCACAAGTTGCAACATCAGGAACAAAGGAAAGCAACCAAGGTGTCACATAACCCGCATTTTGCCCTGTGTAGGATGGTAGACAAAAGAACGCACAGTGACATAAATTAAAATGCCACACCATCAGCTGTTGAAATTACAAAATAAGGAAGGGAGGGACTGTCTATAATCTTTATTTCCATTCCACGGGGATGCTTCAATTCAGTGGCATAGCGTCGCTTGAAAAGAGACGGATTATGCTATGACATGAAAAAAGCACTACAGGCCTACTTTGGTTACACAGTATTCGACCATGGATTGTCATCTAAAGAGACAAATTATGTTACGACTTGAAGGAAGAATAATTACTTACGTAACACAGTGTTCATACCATGGATTGTCATCTAAAAAACAAATTATGCTATGACTTGAAGGAAGAATAATTACTTAGGTAACACAGTGTTCATACCATGGATTGCCATCTAAAGATATGGATTATGTTTTGATATGAAGAAAACGTAATACTTTGGTAACCCTGTATCTCCTGACTTGCTGTCAGAAGTGACAAAACATGGGATGGATTGATGAAGATGTGACACTTCCTCATGGGAGAAAGAGGCTGAGGATGAGATAGTGATGATAATAATCTCTGTTCTAAAAAGATTCTACATAAGTAGAAACAGTCTAACAAAAAAGAACAGAGTAAATACTTCCATAATGTCTGGTAAAAAAACAAAACAATGGGAAACAAAGCAATAAACCTTCCAACCTAAATGCATACAAATGAAAAAGAAAAACAAAAACAAACAACCCCCCCCCCCCCCCCCCCAAACGAACAGAGATAACTCAGTCTCACTATGCATAAAAGTCATGTCATAAAATGTAAAGCTTTCCTACAAACACGTGAGCCCTTTTAGGAACAAATTCATGCAGTTTGAATGTGCAACTGAACAATCATCAAAACTGACAAACTGTCACACTCTCCAAACAAAACATACCACATGACAGCTCACACTGGAGCACATTTCCAACTTTTTACACAGCAGGCCAACATCATGCTGGGCAGAATCCAGCTGCTGATATTCAACAATAATCACATATATATTGAAACAAGCACACTGAGAAATGGGCAGGTGTGTGTGTGTGTGTATGTGTGGTGGTCTTCAATTTTACGTCTCTTCATAAAAAGTGGTATTAGACAAGTGTGTGTGTGTGTGTGTGTGCATGCATGTGTGCGTGCATACGTGCGTGAATGTGTACGTGTGTGTGTGGGTGTGTTCTCTCCAGACAATGATTGCTCAGGACTAACATTGTGAACCATTCACATCCTTGTACATCTCTCCTCCCTGATGTCTGTACTTCTTTCTCTGATCATGTATCAACATGAGCTGGTCACCACCACAGGCCAACCACCAATACAGTTTTCAAACTGCATCACTTTTTACAACACATGTACAACTCTCTTTCAACAGAAGAATCTACTTCCATATATATAAAAAACAACAACAACCAAACAAGCAAATAATCAACAGAAAGCATGCATACAAAACTGGTAACCAAACTGGGGACTAGTTTCAACAGATCCAGCCACTCTCTTGAGCTTTCCATTCCTGACATGCTATGGAACTCCAAGTGCCATCTCAAAGCAGCATGGGAATTGTTGAGGTAACCATGAATGAATGAATGACTGGATGAATGTATGATTTGCAAAGGAATGTATTCTTATACAATGAGTAAAAAACAATCTCCAATGTACTTTTTATACGGCCCATAACAATCTCCAAAGTATTTTTTTTTTATACAGCACATAACAATCTCCAAAGTGTTTTTTTTAATTCAGTACATACAATCTCTCATGTACTGTTTATACAGTACATACAATCTCCACAGCCATGGGCATGATAGCAGCACTCCACAATGTAGAGCCTGGTTAGGCTGGAAGCGAAGTCACTGACACACGGTCCTTCTCAACCTGAGGGTTCAGACAGACCATTCCAACCTGCTTGTTGGGATCTGTCTTTTGTTTGGTACTGGGTATAGTTTCTTGTTCTTGGTATTTCATCATTCTTGTTGTTGTTTAGTTTAAGGAGGGTTTTTTTTATCCTGATTTTATCCCTGATAAGGGCAGGGACTGGATGTAAAAAAGCACACGAGTGCTTAATATTCATTATCCTCGAATAAAAGAATTTGCCTTGCCTTACTTTGTCAGTGTGACCAGGACAAGCTGCCATACAAAACACTGGAAAGGCGTGTACAGCGAAGGTCACTCTGAGTCCTGAGGCTTCAGTCCTACACATACAGCACACAAGCTGGCTCACAGGGGGACGGATAGCCTAGTGGTCAGAACATTGCGCTGGTAATTAGACGACCTGGGTTCGATTCCGGTTGAGATTTTTCTCCTGGAGTTAACATCAGTGCCGACTCCACTCTCCCCAAAAGTCCTTCCGATAAGACTATAAACCGAGGCCCGTGTGCGAACGCACACAGCACATCTTGCGCACGCGTTAAATCCTGTTCCGCTTTTCGTAAGAGTAGGCCATCGTGTGCCGTTGGGAACATATGACATTTACAAAACTGCATACACACGGGGACTGGATGTAAAAAAGTACAAGAATGCTTATCCCATTATCCTCGATATAAAAGAATAAAATAAAATAAAAATAAATAAACATCCAATGACCATTATCTTCACACTGAACACGCATTGGCTGCAGGGTATGAGCTGTCTGTTTGAGACAGAGCAGGACCTTTTCTGAACAGTCAGCTTCAACTTACTCATTTATTTTATTTATTCTTTTATATTGAGGATAATGAAATAAGCACTCATGTGCTTTTTTACATCTAGTCCCCATGTGTATGCAGTTTTTGTAAACCTTCTCATCTGTTCTCACTAGCACACAATGGCCTACTTTTACGAAAAGAGGAACAGGATTTAACGTGTGCGCAAGATGCTCTGCGTGCGTTCGCACACGGGGTCTTGGTTTATAGCCTTACCAGAAGGACTTTTGGGGAGAGTGGAGTCGGCACTGATGTTAACCTAGCCTAACCTAACCTAACCTAGCACCTTCACACAGTTCAAGAGACGGACCCTCCATCAGAGATCTGTTTTGCCCTGCCTGACCAGACCTGACTGTCCCGGCCTTAGCATTCAGGGGCCAGTGTGTTGCCTCCTTTCGCTATCAGCAGACCACAGCTGCCTGGCTGGAAGACACCAGTTGGCCTAGGTTCCCTGATTTCTTTCCATCACAACAACGTCACAGACAAACCCCGATTTGCCTGGTGACAAAACTGAGACACCACGAATAGGACCGTAAAGTTAGGGAAAATAGAGTGAGTGAAAAAGGAAAATCTGTCCAAAACCAGTCATAAAAAAAGAGAAAAGTTTGCCTGAAAAATTAAGGAATGTTTAAGTCTAATTTTTGCACCAAAAACAAAAACGAACAAAAAGAAGGAAAAAAGACCCTTTCACCTGCCCACCCCCACCCCCCAAAAAAACTCCCAACAAAACAAAGAAAAATGAGAACGCCTGATTGTGCAATAGATATCAAAATCTGCACACGTTTTAAAAAAAAAAAATGAAGACTAAAATGGATACACTCACCTCCCTGCTTACTACAAAAGGGGTGATACAATAAAAGGGAGTGGGGTTTCATGTCTAATGCACTGTTACAGTTACCGAAAACAAGAAGGAAGACCCAGTAAAAAAAGGAAAACATTCACATCAAATTATTCCATGATTGATTTAAAATACACACATTACAAGTATCACATTTTGGATTAAGCAGAAAGACACGAAAATTGTCAAGAAGCAAAAGAGATTGGTTCAGAAAAAAGTCACTTAGAAAACAAAAAGAAACACAAACGAAAGGAAAGCTTTACAGTCCAGCAGTATTCAACGATGTGTTCAGATCCACTTATCAGTCCACGAAACAATTTCTACTATTTGATTATGACAAGTTTCACAGGAATGAAACCACAGGAATTAGAAAAGAAAAGGACATGCCATATTTTCCCCAGACACATCTGACAGTGTAAAGCGAACGAGAAAAGAAGAAGAAGAAGGAGAAGAAAAAAAAAAAAAGAATGATATTGTAAGGAGCAGCACCACAAGGGAGGCAAATCTCTCAACACTCTATGCTGGCTGACTAAACTGTCCACACCTGCCTACCTTCTTACCTACCCTTTCCTGCTCCAGCAAAGCAAACGATCAACCCTGGATGCCTGCCACAGATGTCTGTGCATTCCAAACAATTTGACCATCAAATTTTTCATTTTACTGGTCAAAGTCTGGGAATAAGAGCGGGGGGGAAAAGATATGATCATAACTGGAACTGTGACCATAACTGTCATTATGACCCTAACTGTCATTATAACCATAACTGTCATTCTGACCCTAACTGTCAGTGCACTGGTTTCCACGTTGTCATGCATTGTTTGCAGAATTCAAGATCCATAGCTGCATAGCATAGAGTCATGTGTATCATGCTCTCAAAAGAAGACGGAATGACTTTGCATATAAAAAAAAACTTTTAAAATGTCTGAAGTATCAAAAAATGTCCAAAAAGTAGCCTGTCAGCTGACAACAAAAAAACAACAACAAAAAAACAAAGAAAATATCTGAAGTATCAAAAAAATGTCTGGAATATCAAAAAATGTCTGCAGTATTAAAAAAGTAGCCTGAGGGCTGACCACATTAAAAAACAACAACAAACAACAAAAAACAAAAAATATATCCAAAGTATCGACTAAACTGTCTGAAGAAGAAGAAGTGTGTAGGGGCTGACCACATAAAAAAAACCCACCAAACCAAAACAAAACAAGAAAATTGTAAGTATCCAAAACTGTCTGAAAAAGTAGACCATGGAGCTGTGTCCACACTGAATCAGAAACCAGAACTGTCAGCAGAAAAAGAAAATATCTGAAGTATCAACTAAACTGTCTGAAGAAGAAGTGTGTAGGGGCTGACCACATAAAAAAAACCCACCAAACCAAAACAAAACAAGAAAATTGTCCGTAAGTATCCAAAAACTGAAAAAAGCAGCCCATGGAGCTGTGTCCACACTGATTCAGAAACCAGAACTGTCAGCAGAAAAAGAAAATGTCCGAAGTATCAACTAAACTGTCTGAAGAAGAAGAAGTGTGTGTGGGCTGACCACACAAAATAAACAAACCAAAACAAAACAAGAAAATTGTCCGTAAGTATCCAAAAACTGTCTAAAAAAAAAAGTAGCCCATGGACTGTATCTGCACTGATTCAGAAACCAGACCTGTCAGCAGGCTGGCTGGCTGGCTGGCTGGCTGGGTAGCTGGGTGGCTGTAGAGGGTGGCTGGTGGGGTGGGTGTTGACTCAGTACTTGGGGGCTGGGTAGGTGAGTGTGTGGGTGCCCTGCACAGTCGTGTCTGACTTGAGGTTTAAGGAAACCACCTTGAAGTGCTGCACGATTTCCTCCACAGAGACAAACTCCTGTAACACCACATTTCTTTTTGTGAGTGAATGAGTGTGTGTGGTGTGTGTGTGTGTGTGTGTGTGTGTGGTGTGTGTGGTGTGGTGTGGTGTGGTGTGGTGTGGTGTGGTTGTGTGTGTTGTGTGTGTTGGTGTGTGTGTGGTGTGTGTGTGTGTGTGTGTGTGTGTGTGTGTGTGTGTGTGTGTGTGTGTGTGTGTGTGTTGTGTTGTGTGTGTGTTATGTGTGTTGTGTGTGTGTGTGTATGTGTGTTTTATTTCTTTTATGCTTTTATTTCTAGGTTTATTTATTTATTTATTTATTCTTTCATATCGAGGATAATGGAATAAGCATTCATCTGCTTTTTTACATCCAGTCCCCGTGTGTATGCAGTTTTGTAAATGTCATCTGTTCCCTCCGGCACACGATGGCCCACTCTTACGAAAAGCGGAACAGGATTTAACTTGTGCACAAGATGTTCTGCGTGGGTTTGCACACAGGGCCTCCTTTTATAGTCTCATCGAAGGTCTTTAGGGGAGAGTGGAGTCAGCACTGATGTTAACTCCAGGGGCAAAATCCCCTCGAACGGGAATCGAACCCAGATCGTCATATTGCAAGCGCAATGTTCTGACCACTAGGCTATCCCATCCCCCTGTGTGTGGTGTGTGTGTGTGTGTGTGTGTGTGGTGTGTGTGTGGTGTGTGTGTGTGTGTGTGTGTGTGTGTGTGTGTGTGTGTGTGTGTGTGTGTGTGTGTGTGTGTGTGTGTGTGTGTGTGTGTGTGTGTGTGTGGGTATGTGTGTGTGTGCATGCGTGCATGTGCTTTATTACTCCAGTCCCTGTGTGTATGCAATTTCTGTAAATTTTGTCATCCCATTCCCACTGGCATGCAGTAACTTACTCTTCCAAAAAGTGCAACAGGTTTTAACGTGTGCACAAGATGTTTGCACACAGGACCTCAGTTTATAGTCTCATCCGAAGGATTTTAAGGGGGAGTGGAGTCGGCACTGATGTTAACACCAGGAGAAATATCCCTAACAAATTAAAAAAAATTTAATCCGCATTACAACAACAAAAAAAAGAAAAAAGAAAGAATGAAAACAACTAGACACAAAAAAGACCCTCTAATATCATAAGTTGTAAAAAGACGTTAAATGAATCTGAACACAAAAGCACAACTTATAAAAAGACGTTAAATGAATTTGAACACGAAAAGCACAACTTATAAAAAGACGTTAAATGAATTTGAATACAAAAGCACAACTTATAAAAAGACGTTAAATGAATTTGAATACAAAAGCACAACTTATAAAGACGTTAAATGAATTTGAACACAAAAGCACAACTTATAAAAGACTTTAAGGTGGGACATGGGGGTCGAAAATGATGAAATTTTGTTTACAAGCCCATGTTAAAAGTTATGCCATATATTGAAAGGGCATCACCTGTAGAACATAAAAATATAAAAATTATTCAGTTTTGTGCTCTGTTGCCATGGAAACAATCCAATATGGCCGCAAAAATTAAATGTTTCAAACTCCTAAACCTTTTTATCTATAACAAGTTGAAGTAGCCTGTTCCTACAGACATTTTTTTACAATGTGAATTGTTTAAATTCACACAGGGAGACCTTCATAAATGCATCCAGTAATTTTTTTATTCTAAAAAAACCCCCCATGATTTGGGGCACTCTTGGACCCGTGTCTACCCCTAAATGAATCTGAACACAAAAGCGAGGGTGCAGACGAAGAGCGCGGCGGCCATCTTGTTCTCACCGACTCGCCATCTTTGGCCTTGCCGGCAGCGAAGCAGCCGCTGTCCTTGAGGCGGATGGGGATGTTCCAGCTGCGGTTGCAGTGCCACAGCACCAGCGTGTAGGGGTGCCGGGGGTCACGCTCCGACTTACGCACCAAAAACATCCCGTCCTGCACACAGAGCCAACACCCTTGTCAGGTGAAAACTCACCTGGAGACACACATAACGTGTGTACACATACACACACATTTATCACATGTGCAGATTTGCATGAAACACACAAAATCTTATAGACATATAAGTACATGTGGACACACATACACACATTCACCGCATGTGCAGATTTGCGTGAAACACACAAAATCTTTAGACATATAAGAACTTGTGGACACACATAATGTGTGCGCACAACACACTCACCGCATCTGTAGATTTGCATGAAACACACAAAATCTTATAGACTTATAAGTACATGTGGACACACATAATGTGTGTACACATACACACACTCATGCATGTGTATATTTGCATGAAACACACAAAATCTTATAGACATATAAGTACATGTGGAAACACATACACACTCACCGTATGTGTAGATTTGCATGAAACACACAAAATCTTATAGACATAAAGTACATGTGGACATACATAATGTTGTACACATACACATTCATTGCATGTGAGATTTGCATGAAACACACTAAATCTTACTGACATTGAATCCTGTGTAAAAAATATTTGTGATCATAACATGACAGATAAAAACAAAAG
>CM060317.1:73628622-73638622 GCA_030674155.1 Stramonita haemastoma | reverse complement strand
TGTCTGTCTCTCATTTCTTGCCTGTCCAGTTAGAGATGTCGTTCTCTTGTCTCTTGTCTGTCCTCCTTTCATCCTCCCTTCTTGCTCTGGGCCTTGCAGTCAACACTGTCCTTGGAAGCCTCTTTGATCGGGAGATGTGCCCACACCATATCATCTTTTATCATTTTATTTCATGGATGATGTAATAAGGACTCATGTCCTTTTTTTTTTTTTACATCCAGTCCTCATGTGGAAAATTAACCGGTACCAACAAATGTTAATCACAATTTACACACACCCACACACGAAGCTTGACATTAAAGTTACATCAAAAAAAAAAACAATAAAAAAGTTACATCCAAAAAAACTGTTAGGAATGATCAGTTACAGTCAGTATTTCAATGCATCATTCGTATCTGCAAATGCGTCACCCTTACAAGGGGTGAATGTAGATAGCACGTTGGCTTGTAAGGAGTTTATAAAGAGCACAAGGGTTATTTAAAAAAACAACAACAACAAAACTCTTGAGGGGGGGGTGGGGGTGGGGGGGGGGGGGGGTTGTGTGTAAGGAATTAGGTAGTGGCTTGTTTTAACTTGAGCAATGCAACACCATGGCTGGAGATATTCTCTTACCCGACAAGTCTCACTAAAGTCGAGATAACTGTCTGAAATAAAAGAAAACACACCATCCAGGGAACAGTATCACAGCCACAAGGTTCATGGTCCTCTCTCCTTGCTTATTTAGTGAGAGTGTGTACATTGGTGTGTGTGTGTGTGTGTTGTGTGTGTGTGTGTGTGTGTGTGTGTGTGTGTGTGTGTGTGTGTGTGTGTGTGTGTGTGTGTGAAAGTGTGTTGTTGTTGTGTGTGTGTGTGAAAGTGTGTGTGAGTGTGTGTGTGTGTGTGTGTGTGTGTGTGTGTGTGAAAGTGGTGTGTGTGCATGTGTGTGTGATGCGTGCATATGTGTATTACGATTTGACAGCCTATGCTACAAAGTACTAAAGAGAAAGGGGGGGAAGTGGTGTGTGTGAATGTGTGTGTGTGTTGGGTGTGCATGTGCGTGCATGCATGTGGTGTGAGTGATTGTGTGTTTGTGTGTGTGTGTGTGTGTGTGTGTATGTGTGTGTGTGTGATGTGTGTACAGTTTACAAACTAGACACAAAGTGTGTGTGCATCATGTGAAATGTGTATGTCTGTGAGTGGTGTGTTGGTAGTGTGTGTGATGAGTGTGTGTGTGTGTGTTTGTGAGTGTGTGTGTTTGTGTGTGTTGTGTGTGTTGTTGTGTGGTGTGTGTTGTGTGATGTGTGTGTGTGTGTGTGAGCGCATGCGCACAAGAGAGAGAGAAGACAGAGAGAGACACAGAGAGAGAGATAACAGAGAGAGAGAGAGAGAGTAAGAGCATGCTACAGTAACTGCAATACAAGTAGACGCATGCCATACTACGTACAAGCACCATGCATACATGTACAAAACCACCCCTCATAAATATAGCACTCTGTCTGTCTTCCTTCTGCTGACCATGCCCTCTTCTGACACACTACTGACTGTGTCAAAATTCAAATCTCAAAGATATGTTTTTTTTCTCTTTCAAACTCTCAAAGTATTTTTGTTTCTTTGTCCTGTGCAGACTATCTTGATGGGGACAATCTCTGTGACTATCTTGATGGGGACAGTCTCTGTGACACTTGATCTCTGATATTGATGGGGACAGTCTCTGTGACTATCTTGATGGGGACGTCTCTGTGACTATCTTGATGGGGATCGGTCTCTGTGACTATCTTGATGGGGACAATCTCTGGACTATCTTGATGGGGACGTCTCTGTGACTATCTTGATGGGGACAATATCTCTGTGACTATCTTGATGGGGACAATCTCTGCGACTATTTTGATGGGGACAGTCTCTGTGACTATCTTGATGGGGACAATCTCTGTGACTATCTTGATGGGGACAATCTCTGTGACTATTCGATGTGAAATCTCTGTGACTATCTTGATGGGGACAATCTCTGTGACTATCTTGATGGGGACAGTCTCTGTGACTATCTGTGATCTCTGTGACTATCTTGATGGGGACAGATCTCTGTGACTATCTTGAGGGGACATCTCTGTGACTATCTTGATGGGGACATCTCTGTGACTATCTTGATGGGGACAGTCTCTGTGACTATCTTGATAGGGGACAATCTCTGTGACTATCTTGATGGGGACAGTCTCTGTGACTATCTTGATGGGGACATCTCTGTGACTATCTTGATGGGGACAATCTCTATGGACTAATCTTGATGGGGACATCTTGACTGGGGACAATCTCTGTGACTATCTTGATGGGGACAGTCTCTATTATGGGGACAATCTCTGTGACTATCTTGATGGGGACAGTCTCTGTGACTATCTTGATGGGGACAGTCTCTGTGACTATCTTGATGGGGACAGTCTCTGTGACTATCTTGATGGGGACAGTCTCTGTGACTATCTTGAAGGGGACAGTCTCTGTGACTATCTTGAGGGGACAGTCTCTGTGACTATCTTGATGGGGACAGTCTCTGTGACTATCTTGATGGGGACAGTCTCTATGACTATCTTGAAGGGGACAGTCTCTGTGACTATCTTGATGGGGACAGTCTCTGTGACTATCTTGAAGGGACAATCTCTGTGACTATCTTGATGGGGACAGTCTCTATGGGGACAATCTCTGTGACTATCTTGATGGGGACAGTCTCTATGGGCACAATCTCTGTGACTATCTTGATGGGGACAATCTCTGTGACTATCTTGATGGGGACAGTCTCTGTGACTATCTTGATGGGGACAGTCTCTGTGACTATCTTGATGGGGACAGTCTCTGTGACTATCTTGATGGGGACAGTCAGTCTCTGTGACTTCAGTTCTAAAGCAGGCAGGTAAAATCCCCCATGAAAACCATAGCTAAAAAGCGTGTATACACATATGAAGTTTCAACGAAACTGAAGGACACTGCAGAGGACGAAGAGACCAGAGATCTGTCAACTACGTACAACAGACAGTTCTCAGATACACATCAGTGGCATTGTCAAGTCAAGCTAAGCTGTCTGACTGTTTAGCTGAGCACGGCTTTTACTTACTTTGAGAGGAATCTGACGGATCAGGTCGCACATAAACATCGTCGTCTGCCTAATGTATCATGACAAAGGAAAAAGTAGTCATAGTAAGAGATCAACAAGCAAAGATATAAACACCCACCAAAGAAAAACAAAAGTAGCTGGATGGGGGGGAGGTAGAGGGGAGGGGGACTAAAAGAAAAAGTAGCAAGGGGTGGGGGGAGAATGCATGCCAGGAAAAAAAAAAAGTTCAAAGCAAGAGCACATAATGCACATGACTGATCCAAACCCTTCACCGCAGTGCTACCAAAGAGGAGTTTTGCCAGGGAAACGTAACATGCGTTTTATGTATATGACCAACATCTCGGCAAAGAGCTTCAGAAACACACAGACAGGAATACAGATAGAGAGACAGACGCATAGACTTGTAGTATACAGAGACACAGACAGGGATACAGAGAGACAGACGCATAGACTTGTAGTATACAGAGACACAGACAGGGATACAGACAGAGAGACAGACGCATAGACTTGTAGTATACAGAGACACAGACAGGGATACATACAGAGAGACAGACGCATAGACTTGTAGTATACAGAGACACAGACAGGGATACAGAGAGACAGACGCATAGACTTGTAGTATACAGAGACACAGACAGGGATACAGAGAGACAGACGCATAGACTTGTAGTATACAGAGACACAGACAGGGATACAGAGAGACAGACGCACAGTCTTGTAGTATACAGAGACTGATACAGTACTAAATGGAATACTCATGTAAAGATGTACAAGCTATATACATTGTCACTACTAATTATAGACAAATACTATATCTATAAAAAAAAAAAAAAACCCAACAAAACAAACAAAAACAACCAAAAAAAAAAAGTATTTGTTAAACCTGGAAGACAAAGCCCTCAAAAAATCATTCTGTTTTTTGATAATCAAAATTTTCCTTGACCTAAATACACAGCTGTTTCAGACAGTGCACCCATCATTGATGGAATTAAAAAATACATTCAATATATACTCAAAACAACACGACAAAAACAATATCATGGAATCAATATAAACAAGTAGGATACACCAGTCTGCTCCTCACAGAGTGACTATAAAAAAAAATCATCATAACAGTAACACTGAAAAACACAACAACAACAATAATAATAAAACCACAGTGAAGCAGCATCCTTTTCTCAGCATATCAAACAAAACAACAAGAGTGACAAAACACATCAACCTCCACAGCTGTACAAATGATAAAACAGATTCGTTTCACCAACATGACAACAACAATTTGAAATAAACACAACAAAGACATCTTAACTGCTATCGTAAATACCTGGAAAATGACTTACAGTCAAAAGGTAATAAAGGTGATAGGAGTTATGTCTGAATTGGACAATAAAAGTTTTGTCTAAATTGAATGATAAGAGTGATGTCTAAACTGGACGATAAGAGCAATGTCTAAACTGGACGATAAGAGTGATGTCTAAACTGGACGATAAGTGTTACGTCAAAATTGGATGATCAAAAGTTGGCCTTAGACTTTTTTACCACCATTCTTTTTTTCTTTTTTTTCCTGACTGCAAAAGCTGTAGCCTCTCTCTCTCACCTGTGTTTCCGAGATGACATCGTTCATTGCTTCATAGTCATTCTCAGGCGGCAAGATGTTCTGCACAGGCTGAAGGAAGCAAAACAAAACAAAACAAAACCACTAAAAATCAACACATGAAATCTTCTCTGCAGACTCTAAACTTTCTGCAAGCTTTACTCAAGCTTTCACACCCATCATCTGCAAATATATCAAAGAGAGGGGAGGGGAAGGGAGAAGAGAGGGGGGAGGGGAAAGGGAGGGGAAGAGAGGGGGAGGGGAGGGTGTAGCCCTGTGGTCAGGCATTGGACACGGTGAACTGAAATGATCTGAGGTTGCAGATTCACACTGCACACCTGAGGGAGTGGTTTCCCCTAGAGTTGACCCTGGCTTCACCCCCACTTCCTGTATGTTTATTTTATTCTATTTATTTTATATTTAATCTTTTATATCAAGAATAATAGAATAAGTACTCATGTGCTTTTTTTTTTTACATCCAGTCCTTATGTGTATGCAGTTTTGTAAATTCTGTCATCTATTCCCACCGGCACAAAGTGGCTTACTTTTTTGATAAACGGAACAGGATTTAATGTGTGTGCAAGATGTTCTTTGGCTGAGACTATGACCTGAGGTTTGGTGTGCCCATGGAGAATCAGTCCTCATACATCAGCCATGGTCAGTGCTATGGATGACACACACATACCCAGCATGCAATCTGCCACCTTGTGATGGACGGAGTTTGCCAGATTCAACTTGCCTAAGACAGCTGCTATACTGCCTTAACCCTCTTGCACTCGGATTCTCTGAACACAAATTGCCCCTAGATTTTGCATTCTATCACGAAATCAGGTCAGGCACATATGCTCGCTCGCCTTTTCCTCCTTCTAAGTTCATACCAGCAGCTATAATTACTTCCAGACTCTCAGCAGGGTTTCTACTACTAGCCTGACAGAGCTACGACATGTGGTAGCAATTAGTGATGGTCACTGCCTGATGGAAATCTACTGTGTGTTAATCCTGGCAAATTTTGGTAAGGGATTCAGGGGGGGCAATTTTTCATTCCCGGCAAGTCCCGGTTCCAGACTAAGAGGGTTAAAGTGCAGTGCTCTAGTGACTCCTTACACAGTAGACAGAAACAGAGAAGGCAAGAGTCTGTTGCTAAATTGGCTCTTTACCCTTTTTTTTTTACCTTTTGCTCTGCCACTAAACTGGTTATTTTACCTTTTACCTGTTGTTTCTGCGTTCCCTGGAACTGGGTAGGATGCACAGTGCCTGATCTCCTGTGCTTGTGACTGTACCTGAGGGTTGCCTGCTGGCTTCAGCCTACACATTCCGTCTTCAGAGCAGCTGATATTCCCTACGACCCCCATTGTTCAAACACAACAGCTACCTACCAGAGCTACACCCACACAGTTGACTGTCCCTTAGTCACCTGCTGTTGCTGCTTCTAATCTTGTTCAGCGAGCCAGCTGCACTGTGGAAAGCAGATCTGTCTAAATTCCACTACACGACTAAAGCCATCTCCAAAGCAGCGTTCTAAAAAGCAAAGTAACAGAACCAGAGCTTTAGAATCTAAATTTCTCCAAGACGTTGTCTAGATGTGAAGGCTATACACACAGAGGCTCTGCGCTATTCCTACAGCGACTGTACAGAAGACAGGACTGACTTGCATACAATCTGGACAGAAGACTTACCGGCAGAGGCTGAGGGGAGCGGTGATGTGGGGGGGACATGGGGGGTCTGTCTGCCCGAGAAGCTCCTCCAGGGGTCCTGTTGGAGCGAGGCGGCCGAGGTGGAGGTACTGCCGCTGCTGCTGGGGGTGGTGGTTCCCTTCTGCAGGCACACACATGTACGCATGAATGCACACACACACACACTCACACACACACGTGCGCGCGCACACACACACACACATACACACACACACAGTCACACACACACACACACATGCACACACACATACACACACATATATATATATACACACCCACACACATATATATACACACCCACACATATATATACCCCCCCCCCCCACCACACACACACACACGCACACACACACACACGCACACACACACGCGCACACGTGCACACGCACACACACACACACACACATTGCTTCCCTTTATCCAAACATACTCAACAACCCTGAACAACAACAACAAAATAAAACAACCCTGAAATGCATCAACACAACCAATATACCGCAAGCACCACCAGCACTACAGACATGGGGGAGAGGGGTGAGGGTGAGGAGCAAACGAAGAAAGCATCCCCCCCCCCCACACACAAAATTGGAGTTGTCCATCCACCCCACCTGTTATCTCCCCTGTGGATGACCAGCTCTTCCCGCAGTCTGTCAACGATGGAGGGCTTGCGGTCGAAGCCGCGGTGTGGCTGCTGTCTGATCTCATCCAGTTGATCTTCCGGGATTTCGTACGAGTCCTCAGGGCCGTCCAGCATCTGAGGAGGGTCAGACAGGTCAGACAGGTCAGAGGGGTCAGAGGGGTCAGAGGGCATGCCCCCCTCCTCTTCAGTCACTGACTGTCAGTTCTTGAGTTACATCCCCTGGTTATCTATCTATCACCTGTGTGTTAACAACTAGCAACTGGGAAAGTAAGGTGGTGTGGTTGTAAGCACAACCCTAGGTAAGACATGTCCTCTGTGTGTGTATATATATTTTTTTTAAAATTAATTTTATTCTTATATATATATATATATATATATAGATATATATAGATATATATAGATATATAGAGATATATATAGATATATATATAGATATTGTTATATGATTGAAACCTGTATCTATCTAACAGACCCATGTATGATTGAAACCTGCATCAAACAGATCCCTTTCAGATACTGGGGTTCAATCAAATTCAGCCCAGTTCAAAGGAGGACTCCCACAAGGATCACTGCTGGCCCCTGTTCTCTCTGCTCTCTGCACTCCTCCACTTACCACAGACATTATTAACCTTTCTTCACAAACCCCTTCCCCATGGTTTGCACACAACTCACCTTCAAAGTAATGATTTTCCTGAAAATCTGCCTTTCCTTCTGGCAAACATATCTTACACGTTTCACCATTTCCATGATCTTCAAAATTTGAGGGTCAAGAACACACTACTTGATGCAGAAGAACATGGAGACTAGCTACCCTTAAAGGAACGAGGTAAAAACTCTCTCGTCTTCAGTCAGCTCACTTGTACTAGGAAATACACTTCCTCTCTTGAGCGTCGATAATTTAGCGTTATCTGTGACAGAGCACGACCCATGTGGACATTTATCACCAAAACATGCAAGTCAAACAACTATCAGTTGCTGTGTATCAGTGCTGCCTTTTTATCCACTGACACTGTTTGTCCCGAACCTAGTTTTGTCACGCTTATAGGTCTGCAAACCCTGCCACAGTTTTAACTCTCTCCTTCAGACATCTTTTCTAGGAGGAATCTTTCTTTCATTCATAATGGTGAATTAAAAAAAAAAACTTTTAATTTTTGTTCCTCAGTTAGGGGCACCGATGGTGATATTTTTGCATACATGCAACCATTTTTGCCCAGTACTAAGGTAGTCACACTCTGACTTTGGAAAATATGTTTACCCATGACTGACACCAGTGTGCATGTGGGTTTTTCTACATTGTCATCCATTCATACTGGCACAAATGGCCAACTCTTCTGAAAAGCAGACAGGGTTTTAACATATCATGCACAAAATGTTCTATTTATTTTTTTTATTTTTTTTTATTCTTTTATATCGAGGATAACAGAATAAGCAATCATATGCTTTTTTTCATCCGGTCCCCGTGTGTATGCAGTTTTGTAAATCATGTCATCTGTTCCCACCGGCACACGATGGCCTACTCTTACGAAAAGCGGAACAGGATTTAACGTGTGCGCAAGATGTTCTGCGTGCGTTCGCACACGGGGCCTCGGTTTAAAGTCTCATCCGAAGGACTTTTGGGGAGAGTGGAGTCAGCACTGATGTTAACTCCAGGAAGAAAATCTCCTCGACCGGACTCGAACCCGGGTCTTCAAATTGCCAGCGCAATGTTCTGACCACTAGGCTATCCGCCCCCCTGCGTGCATGTGCACATGGGGCCTCTGCTTATAAATCTCACCTGAAGGGTTTTCAGGGGAGTGGAGTCAGTACTGATGTCAACTCCAGGGGGAAAAAATCCTCTTGAATGAGGGACTGATTCAGTGGTGACTCACACACAGGCTTATCCAGACGGTATAGCCTAGTGGTCAGAACATTGCACTCGCAATTTAATGACCTGGGTTCAATTCCCGTTCAAGGCGATTTTTCCCCTGGAGTTAACATCAGTGCTGACTCCACTCTCCCCAAAAGTCCTTCGGATGAGACTGTAACCCGAGGCCCCGTGTGCGAATCCACGCAAAACATCTTGCGCGCATGTTAAATCCTGTTCCGCTTTTTGTAAGAGTAGGCCATTGTGTGCCGGTGGGAACAGGTGACAATATTTACAACAACAAAAAACTGCACACAGACGGGGACTGGATAAAAAAAACAACACATGAGTGCTTCTTCTATTATCCTCGATATAAAAGAATAAAAAAAAAAGTAATAATAATAAAATAAAATAAAATAAAGATCCCCGACTGTTGTTCTAACCACTCGGCTACCCCACCGCTCCTCTTCTGCCTTCACCACTCAGACAGCTACTACTGACTGCTGTCTGACATGGGAGTGAACATGCTTTGCACTGCTGTTTCTTCTTCTGAAGTCGGAGTATGGCTGCCTATATGGCGAGGTACTTGAAAATAGTCATACACGCAAACTTCTCATTCAGTGTGTGTAATTTCAATCTCACAGTGATTCCCAGGTGGGATGATGAGTGAGTCAGAGAACACATTCCGGGTGACCCCCCAGAGTGTTAAGCTGGGGGACAACAACAACAACAACAACAACTGCTGCTGTTACACGCCTGACAAGTCAGGCCCAGCACACCAGCAGGGTCATGGCGTGATCACTTTCCCTGTTTTTACACCTGTCATCCGTTTCTTTCCTGTGCATCCTTGTGCTTACTTATGCATATAAATGACATGTGTCGATGCGCGCTGATATTTTTCCAAATGATGGTTTAGTCCGAAATGAATTACATTAAGTAGTAGTAGTAGAAGTAGAAGAAGAAGTAGTAGTAGTAGTAGCAGCAGCAGCAGCAGCAGCAGTAGTAATAGTTGTATAATTAGAAGCAGCAGTAGCAGCAGTAGTAGTAGTTTCTTTACTATGATCAGTATATATATATATATATATATATATATATATATATATATATATATATATATATATATATATATATATATTGTGTGTGTGTGTGT
>CM060317.1:73613622-73616122 GCA_030674155.1 Stramonita haemastoma | reverse complement strand
CCTTGCGCACATGTTAAAACCTTAAAACCCATTCCACTTTTTGCAAAAGTACGCCACTGTGAGCTAGTGGGAATGGATGACAAGAATTACAAAACTGCATACACACAGGGACTAGATGTAAAAAACAAACACATGAGTGCTTATTCCATTATCCTCAAAATAAAAGAATAACATAAAAATAAAATGAATAAACACACACACATACATGAATGCATGCACACATCTTTACATACACATGTATCTACATGTGTGCGCACACACACACACACACACACACACACACACACACACACACACACACACACACACACACACACACACACACACTTTCTTATCAACTTACAGTATACACAGTGTATTGAAGAAAGGACTGATTGCTATTCCTTACTATATATACAAACAAACGACAATGAAGTAAACAAACAAACAAACAAGAAGCAGCACACTCACGAATTCATCATCAGACCACCCTTGATCGCTTTCATCAGAGTCGTCTGAAAACAAAACGACAAAGAAATCAAATCAATCCACTTCTTCTTCTTTTCTCATGACCGGGATGGTCGTGGAGGAGACATGAGAGACGATTCTGCAGCCAGCCGTCGCCATCCAGCCCTGTCCTCCGCCTTCCGAATGAGTGTTGGACAATCCACAACAACACAGAGAGATTAACAACACAGACAGGCATGTTATGAACTGCTGATCAGGCAAGACAAATGAACGAATGCACAAAGTTTGCTTTACACACACAGTCCTCTTCTCTCCTCCCTGTTCCCTTGCTGGTTGGGATGTGTTGTGAAGTGTCTGCCAGGTTTTCTCCTGAGCTGGTTAGGAACTCTGCAGGGGGTCTGCCTGCTGGCCTCAGCCGACAGGTTCTGACTTCCACAACAGCTCATTTTCTTTGTATGGGAAGCATGCTAATAATAATAATAATATAATACATGGAATTTATATAGTGCTATATCTTGCAAAAAACAAATCAAAGCATTCAACCTATACTACACACAAGCAATCAATAACAATCAATAATTTTAGCAAATTTGAATGTACACACACACACACACACACACACACACACACACACACACACACACACACACACACACACACACACACACACACACACACACACACGTACACAGGAGCACACACACGCCTGTGCATGCACACTCATAAAGGTTATACACTTTGGCAGGGTGAAAAGGATTTCAGATGTTGAAGGCAGGGACAGATAGGAGATGGAAACAGAAGGCGAAAATCTTAGGTTTGAAATAAATGCGTCTTGAGGTTGGATTTGAAATGTCATAAGTAGGCTTTTGTCAAAGAGAGAGAGGGAGGTCATTCCAGATCGATGGACCTAAAATAGAGAAAGAGTGGTGGCCAACGGTAGATAGGTTGAATCTAGGTATGTTGGGTATATGCTGAGTATGTTCGTGTTTCTGTAACCTATCAAATGCTGCGATGAAATCTTCTCTTCTTCTCTTCTCTCATTCGCTTTACACTGTCAAATGTGTCTGGGAAAAATAATGGCATGTCCTTTCCAGCTTCTCTCGTGGGCTGTACAGCTTGGTCTATTGGGTTAACTCTGTTGGCCACACTTTCTTCCTCAGGTTGCTGAATAGCGTGCACCTTTAAAGGATGTGATTGCCTGTCTGGTTTTCTTTACCACAGGTACACAGGGGAGAAGGAGCGAGTCTCAGCTTTGTGGACATGTGGTGGTTTAGTCTGTTGTGCTCAGTGCGGAGTCTTAGAATTATGATTTGTTCTCTTTTGAGGTGGTGGTAGTCATCATTTTCTAATCTAGGTCAGGCCATTAATTTGATGATCGTCTTCTTTTCATGGAAAGTGAGGCTGCTTTCGCACTGTTCTTTCTGTGCCCCTTGTTTTGCAAGTTCAATGCAATGAAATTACGGGATCTTTAATGTACATAGTTGATCATCAGCATGTGCATATATACATGAAGGAAATGAAGACACTGGCAGGTCTGCATTTTAAGCTGACCTGGGAGATGGTAAAAATTCTCACCCTTACATCAATTCACAAAACACTACTGTGGATATCAAACCTTCATAGACCCAGAGGATTGAAATCAGACTTCCTTAATTAACCCACTGTCTACTGGTTCGTTGCTTCCTTTCACATATAATGCGCTCTATACTAGCCATTTGTATGGGCTACAAGAAAATTTTAAGGGGAAAAAATGCAAGCACATACAAATGTGAAATTTGTTGGTTAGAAGTCCATTCTGCATGTATTTTTAAAGTTGTGAGATTTATGCGTATGCAACCGCTTTTTTCAAGCCCCCAACCCCCACCATTTAGGTAGCTGCATTCCAATTTCAGGGATGGTGTCTAAACATGACACCTGTGTGCATGCTGTTGTTTTTTTCCGTCATCCATTCCAACCATCACACAATGGCCTACTCTTCTGAAAGGCGGAACAGGTTTTAACATGTGCACAAGATGTTCTGTATGTGTTCACAGCAGGGGCCTCAGTTTATAGT
>CM060317.1:73598622-73611122 GCA_030674155.1 Stramonita haemastoma | reverse complement strand
CTACACTACTTTACGCTACACTACGCTACACTACACAGTCACTACACTACACTACACTACACCACAATTCACCACAGTACACTACATTACCCTATAGTGCACTACAGTAATCTACACTACACTACACTACTCTACACTACATTACATTGTCACTACACTACACTACACTACACTACACTACACTACACTACTCTACACTACACTACATTACATTACATTGTCACTACACTACACTACACTACACTACTCTACACTACACTACACTACACTACACTACACTACACTACACTACACTACACTACACTACATTACACTACACTACACTACACTACACTACACTACGCAATCATGACACCACACCACACTACACCTCATCACACCACCACACACTATACCACACCACACCACACTACACCACACCACATCACTCACCACATCACACCACACTACACCACACCACACTACACCACACCACACACTACACCACACCACACCACACCACACCACACTACACACTACACCACACTACACCACACTACACGCCACGCCACACCATGCCACACTACATTACACACCATACTACAAACAGTTGCAGTTAACAAGATTCATTCCAAACCTGTCAAACTGGAATGTGGAGTCCCACAGGGATCAGTTCTGGGCCCTGTTCTTTTCACTCTATACACTGCTCCATTGTCACATATAATAAACCGTCATCAAATCAACTACCATTTCTATGCCGATGACTCTCAGATTCTAAGCTGTGATACTCCTGAAAATCTGCCTTTTCTCTTGATAAATATGTCCTACTGCCTTGAAGATATCCAAAACTGGATGTTACAGAATAAGTTACAGCTAAATGCAGATAAAACTGAAGCCATGCTGGTAGGCACCAAACACAAACTTTCTTCCATTACTACAGCTTTTTTAAAATTCGGTAATACTTCAGTCACTCTTTCCACTGCTGTAAAGTATCTAGGGGTTGTTATCGACAACACACTATCCATGCAAAAATTCATCACCCAGACCTGCCAGTCATGCTACTATCAATTAAAACGTATTAGCGCAATTCGAAAGTACCTGTCCACTGATGCAACATCTAAACTCGTCACGTCTCTGATTCTTTCACGTCTCGACTATTGCAATTCTCTTTTGGCTGGTCTGCCAGCATCATCTATCCACTCCCTTCAACGTATACAAAACTCCGCAGCTCGACTGGTCCTCAGAAAGAAAAAATCTGAGCACATTACTCCTCTCTTGCAATCTCTCCACTGGCTGCCTGTGCCACAGAGAGTAAACTATAAGATCAGTACTCTCTGTTATAAATGTCTTCACAAAACAGCACCCTCCTACCTCTGTGAATGTCTTTACCCGTACACTCCTTCTCGTTCCCTCCGCTCTGCTGCAGATACCCTGCGCTTACAAATACCTAGATTCAATCAATCCACTGTTGGCCGTCGCTCTTTCTCTGTTTCTGGTCCAGTGATCTGGAATGATCTCCCTCTGTCCCTTCGTAAAAAGCCTACCTATGACACATTTAAATCCAGCCTCAAGACACACTTATTTCAAAGCTAAGACTTTCCTATCCTGTTTCATCTTCTGCGCCTGCTCTCAACAGCCGAAATATCCACCACCCTGCCAAAGTGTTTAACCTCTGTGTGTGTGTGTGTGTGTGTGTGTGTGTGTGTGTGTGTGTGTGTGTGTGTGTGTGTGTACATTGGCTTCGTTAAAAATCTAAATTGTTGTTGACCGCATGCGCAAGAATTGGTTGAATGCAAGCGCTTTGATTTGTTTTGCAAGATATAGCGCTATATAAATTCCATTTATTATTATTATTATTATTATTATTATTATACTACACTACACCACACTACACCACACCACACTACACTACACTACACCACACTACACCACACTACACTACACTACACCACACTACACCACACTACACCACACCACACTAGACTATACTACACAACACCACATCACATTACACTACACTACACTATACTACACGACACTACACTGCACAACACTACACTGCACTACACTACACTGCACTGCACTACACTGCACTACACTACACTACACTGCACTACACTACACTGCACTACGCCACGCCATGCCACACCACACTACACACCACACGCTACACCAACCCACACCACACCACACCACACCACACCACACCACACCACACTACATGAGATAGCCTAGTGGTCAGAACACAACCCGGGTTTGATTCCCATTCGAGGGGATTTTTTATCTAGAGTTAACATCAGTGCTGACTCCACTCTCCCCAAAAGTCCTTCGGATGAGACTGTAAACTGAGCCCCTATGTGCAAACGCACGCAGAACATCTTGTGCACACGTTAAATCCTGTTCCGCTTTTCATAAGAGTAGGCCATTGTGTGCCGGTGGGAACAGATGACAAGATTTACAAAAGTGCATACATAGGGGGACTGGATGTAAAAAAGCACAGGATTGCTTATTTCATTATCCTCAATATAAAAAGAGTAAATAAATTTAAAACATAAATAAATACACTACCAGTGCACAGCAGGTCTGTCTGTGCTTTACACCAACCCAGAAGATGCTACAAATCCCCAGTCTTTCTTCAACATACACAGCTGCCAAGGTTCGAACCCAGGACTTCATGGACACACAGGGATAGAGGTTGAATGCTCAACCACTCAGCCACACCATCCTTCTCCTGATTCCAGCAGAGCAGGCTGCAGGACTACTCAACTAGAGCACAAAGTTGATCACAATGGCTGCAAAACTCTCCAGGAACGGATTTTTGTTGCTGTCATTTTGATAGGTTAAGCTGCATGGTTTTCTAGTTGGTCATGAAATGCACCTTTTTACTAAGATTAAAAAAAAATAAAATAAATCTCTCCACCCCCCTCCCCCCTTCTACATCTATGCAGCATGCATTCCCACATACTCACACACCAATCATTGTATGTGGGGAGCCTAGTGTCAGAACATTGCACTCGCAATTTGACGATCTGGGTTCAATTCCCATTCGAGGGGATTTTTCCTCTGGAGTTAACATCAGTGCCGACTCCACTCTCTCCAAAAGTCCTTCAGATGATACTATAAACGAGGCCCCATGTGCAAACGCACGCAGAACATCTTGCACACACATTAAATTCTGTTCCGCTTTTCATAAGAGTAGGCCATTGTGTGCAGGTGGGAACAGATAACAAGATTTACAAAACTGCATGCACTCAGGGACTGGATGTAAAATAAAAAAGCATACGAGTGCTTATTCCATTACCCTTGATATAAAAGAATAAATAAATAAATAAATAAATAAATTGTACTTACGGAAGCTGCCGAGAACTTTGAAGTCTGTTGAGGTAGTCCATCAAAATGCTGGGGAAAAAAAGACAGAGAGAAATTCCCTTCTGGAATACTTCTTCAACACTGACGAAATTGAAATTCTACATTGCAAAGACAGAGGATTCTTTCAACAACAAACAAAGGCAAAGAATATGGACGATATAACAAGAACTTATACATATGTACAATGACAAGAAAGAAGAAAAGAAAAACAAAGAGAGCATGAGATGAATAATGAAAGAAAAAAAATAATGACCATGATGGTGATGATGATGATGATGATGATAGCAATGATGACGATGATGATGGTGATGGTGATGGTGATGGTGGTGGTGGTGGTGGTGGTGGTGTGATGATGATGATGATGATGATGATGATGATGATGATGATGATGACGATGATGATGATGATGATGATGATGATGATGACGACGATGACGACGACGATGATGATGATATTATTTTAGAAAATCATAGAATTGTGATGATGATAAAGGATATTTATTTCTAGAGCAATTTCCTCCCCCTTTGCAGAGGTATTTACAAAGTTCTTTACATAACAATGTGATAAGACATATAAAACATATATGAGCAAATGTTGTTAATGTTGTTGTGTGCTAACACTTAACATTCTGGAGGTCACCCAGAATGTGTACTCTGACTCACTCATCCCACCTGGGAATCACTGTGAGATTGAATTTGCACACTGAATGAAAAGTTTGCATTATGATTTTTTTTCAAGTACCTCACCATATAGGCAGCCATACTCCGACTTCAGAGGATTTTTTCTCCTTTAAAGGAGAGTGCAGCTTGTTCTGTTAAGAACTTGTCATGGCTGAGGGCAATCTCAACACAACATGTTACAACATAACAAACATTTTAGTGTAGGCCTTGGCAATCAGCTGACATAATATGCGGTACAGCTTTTGGCCTGGGCCAAACCTTAGATAAAAAGCTTTATATTGTATGATGCATGGTGAAAAGACAGGAGGGAGCAGGGGAGACTGAAAGCCACAGCAGAAACCAGCCATGCTTTGCTCTGTTCACAGAACAGCACCCACTCTAATAATGCCTGCACAGGAAAGTACACTCTAATAATGCCTGTAAAGGAAAGTAAGCAAGGCCTTCTTGTCACACCAGCCATGACATTTGTCAAACCTAGCCCTCAAAGTTCAAAACTATGCGCACTGATCGTGCAATAACTGGTCTCTCCCCTAAAAAAAAAAAAAAAAAAATTTTAACCTGCTCTCTCTCCCCTGAATTATACCAACGATTAATTGATAGGGGAATAATTTTCTCCTTTAATTAAGGCAACAATAAATGATGAATTAGACTCCTCCATGTGGAAATAATGTTAGACCACCTGATGAATATAAATATTCTCTTGGCAAACTGACTTACATCTCACCAAGTCATTATCTACATGTATATTGATCTGAACACTAGTCTGTGTATGTGTACTTCTATGTATCCTGTATGCAGATTTGTACATGAGTTAATTACATGTATGTATGCAGAAAACCATGTATGGTACTTGACAATACATAACATCAATTGGTGAAGTCATCTATCCTTCTTCGAGTGACTCACTGGGAACAGCAGTGTAATATTTTCCTGGGCCTTACACACTCCCCTCTCCTTGTTTCATTATGAAAGTTTCCCAGTATAACTCGTGCTGTAGAGAACAGAAATACACTATATCCAACCAACCAACCAACAAACAAAACAAACCCCCAAACCCTGTGAGCAGGAAAAACTTACTTTCTCTTTTTGGACTTTATGTGTTTGTACTTCTGATTGACGTCACTGGCTGTTAACCTCTGAAACAGACAGAAAATTAGACAGGTGTCTAGTGGGGTAATCAGGCTTGATAAACCTTGCAACAAGAGAAGAACAAAGCTTACTTCAAAGACAGTGCTCAAGGTAATATATATAGATATGCTGGCATTTCACACTTGTGTGAGCACAAACATGTCACACACACACACACATACACACACCCCACACACACACACACACACACACACACACACACACACACACACACACACACACACATACAAGCTTGCACATGCACACACGCATGCATGCATGCACGCACCACACACACACACACACACACACACACAAACTTGTCATTACACAATACTGCAACAAAATAGAAGACAAGTTTCATTTACTGAATGAGTGTATTTTATATACCTAACAAAGAAAAATTCAGTGATAAATCAAATTGCTGGTGTCAAACAATATATTCATGAATGATATAGACAATTTAATAAGCAATATTATTGTAACTGATAATCATCAATCCGAAATAATTAATTATGTTTGTATCTGTTTTGAAAACAGAGAACAATTGCAATAAGATAGAATGCAACATGGTTTTGCTTTGGGGTGGTTTTTTGTGGGGTTTTTGTTTATTTTTGTTGTGTTTTTTTTCCTGCACATCATCTCGTTCATGCTGACCAGTGAATAATAAGTTGCATTTATAAATGAATTATGAAGAGTTGACTTTGTCGTGTCAATAAGTCCACGTGACTGCTATGGCAATAAATTATTTCCCATTCTGAATCTCTCTCTCTCTCTCTCTCTCTCTCTCTCTCTCTCTCTCTCTCTCTCCTCTCTCTCTCTCTCTCTCTCTCTCTCTCTCTCACACACACACACACACACACACTTCCAGTGTCCCAGTGTCCCTGGATGCCCTTTTCCATCCCAGATGTCAGGACGCCGTCCCACCCACCTACCCCAGAATGACAATGTCTGGGTCAACAGACAAACCCTCCCACATCCACGACTTGTGATGTCCCTACGCTCTCCCCACCACCTGCCCCCACCCTACCCAGCAGTGCCTGTCTCCAGACCTCGCCCAGCTCCAGCCTTCCTGTCCAATGTTCCCTATGTCAAACCCAACACAGTATTATATACCATAGAAACTCTCGTGTGAACATTCCACTCTACCAACACTCAACAAGAATATATATGTGTGTGTAAATGAGGGTGCGTGTGCATGCATGCACCTACCTATACTTTTATACATACACAGTGTGTGTATGTGTGTGCAAGTATGTGTATGTGTATGTATATGTATGTGTATGTGTGAATGCCTGCGTGAATGAACAATGAACAATGAACAATGCGGGTGTGAATGAACAAAATGTTTACCTGCACATGAACATATGTGTTTACAAAACAACAGCAGGACAGGATTATGAAGACTGTTTCCTGTGCTCCACACCCCATGGTCTTGACTAGTTTACCTGGTGATTGACTGATTCTTATATATATATCAGACATTCTGTGCTTGTGACGTGCCCCCCTGAAACAGTGCTCAGAATGTTGAGCCCACACTGATGACCAGCACCAAATCATATTTCTTTCAGAAAAGACTTGACTAAAATCTTCAGGATCTGTGCTGATTGTGTGTCAACATCTTATTCTTCAGGAGTGCGCTGATTGAGCATCAGAATATACTCTAGTAATGGCCTTTACTAAGGTGTGTGTATGCGTGTGTGTATGTGTGTGTTTGAGTGATCAAAATGATTGTGTACACATGATCATATGTGCAAACAATACCACAAGATTGCAAAGACTGTTTCCTGTGCTCCACGCCCCATGGTCTTGAGTTATTCACTTGGTGACAGACTGATATCTATATACTTTATCAGATATTCTGTGCTGGAAATGTGCCCACCTGCAGTGCTCTGAATGTGTAGCACACAGTGACTGATCAGTGCCAGATCTTCTTTCATATGACTAAAAAAACAAAAACAATTCAGGATCTGTGCTGATTGTGTGCCAACATTCTATTCTTCAAGACTGCACTGATTGTGCATCAGGATATACTCCAGTATTCTGGCCGTGACTATTGTTTCCATTGCTGTTACAGGTGTACTTTTTATATTTTTCAACATTGTATTACCTTGACTGTTCAAGGTGATTTAGTATTGTTTTGCTTGTTTCTCTCTCTCTATATATATATATATATATTCCTTTTCTCCATTTTCTTTAACCTCTCTTCTTCTACATAACCGTATCATACTATTTGTGCCCCTGATTGCTGGTTCTGTTTATTGAACGTGTTCTTCTGAATAGACTTCAGAGAGTTTATTTGAGTTACTAAATCCATTTATATATATTATCATTTGTTGTATGTTCAGTGTTTAATAATTTTTTATTCTTTCTGATACATTTCATCTTTTGTCCCAATCAAGTGCTTACTCGACTCCCCCTATTATTACTTTTCCAACTTATTTTTCTTCATCATCACCAAACTTTACACACACTTAACATTCCTTACTAAACTAACTGACAGATGCATTCAAAGCATACTTCATGGCCCTCCAAGGATGGATTACGAATCTGCCACCTAAACATAAACCATGCAGTAAATAAAATCGAAGATATATCAACGCTCATCACAAATCAAGGCAAACCATTTCACATAATTGGTCTTTCTGAGTCAAGACTTTCAAAGCATATAATGGATACAGACATATATATTCCCGGTTACAAAATCCTACGAAGAGATCCACAACAACCCAAAGAAACAGGAATCTTAATCTATATTAGTGAATCAGTAACGTTCAAACGTCTTCCCCATCTAGAAAGTCTTGAAGTAGAATCTATCTGGATTGAAGTCTCTGTGAAAGGTACACACCCTATTGTAATGGGGTTCTGCTACAGAAATCCATCAGAAAGAACAAATTGGATGGACAAGTTTGACTCCATGATGAACGAAGTCCTATTAGAATCCAGAGAAATAATCTTACTGGGAGACTTCAATATTGACCTAGCAAAAGTACACAATCAATGGACCCAAGTTATGAATTCCCTCAATCTTCACCAATTAGTCAATTCACCCACAAGAGTCACATCAACTTCAAGCACAATTATTGATCACATCTACACATCTAACCCTAAAAACATAATAGAAACGTGTGTCCCTGTCTACAACTGCAGCGATCACTATCCAGTCTGTGCCACATGGTCAAAAAAAGGAACAAAAATTCCCAAACCTGGCCATAAAACTATAACCTATCGTTCTTTCGCAAAATTTGATGAACAGCTTTTTCTCCTAGAATTATGTAACTCCAAGATCTCGGAAACATTTAACATTACAGATCCAGACTTAGCAATTGAGCTTTGGATAAAAACTTTTACTGAAATCTACAACAAGCATGCTCCACTAAAAACAATTAGGATCAAACATGTCCCCAAACCGCCTTGGCTCACAAAAGAACTAGAGGAAGCATGTTATCTTAGAGATTTTCTAAAAGAAAATAAATATTATGAGGAGTCAAAAAAATTAAGGAATGCCATAAACTCACAAAAACGTCGAGAAAAAAAGAAATATTTCCAAGATTTACTTTCTTCCAAACAAAACTCAAAGACTATATGGCGAGCAATAAACCAGATAACAAACAATCAGCCATCTTCCAAATCAAACATAATCAAAGACATTTCTAGTGAAAAACTTAACAATCACTTCATCAATGTTTCCTCTAACGTAATTAGCAATGATAATTCAAAGTCCAATGACCTCAATGAATTAAAACATTACTGCCAAGAAAAGCATATTCCTTCTAAACTTCACATACCATTCATATCTGTTTCAGAGGTCTATAACTATCTAACTCACCTCAAACAATCAAGAACATGTGGTCTTGATGGAATAGACAGCAAAATACTAAAACTATCAGCCCCAGTTATCACTGACACCCTAACACATATATATAACCTTTGTCTTGACAAAAACTACTTCCCTAATGCCTTCAAATGTGCTAAAGTGATACCCATCTACAAGTCGGGTGATACTTCTGACCCATCAAACTATAGGCCAATCTCTATTATACCTATGCTCTCAAAGCCCCTGGAAAAACATATAAATAAGCACCTAGTCCATCATATAGATATCAACAACCTACTTCACCCTAATCAGTCTGGATTTAGACAAAATCATTCATGCCACACGGCACTGACTAGTCTTGTAGACAATTGGCTATCAAACATTAACGACAAAAAATTTTGTGGAGTATTATTTGTAGATTTCAAAAAGGCATTTGATACGATTGACCACAAACTTCTTCTCAAAAAGCTAAATCTATATAGCATCTCTACAGAAACCCTAGGACTACTTAATTCCTATCTCACAAACAGGCAAAAATGTGTCTCAATAGCTACATCCACATCCAAACTGAAGCCCATTCATTATGGAGTACCACAAGGATCCATACTAGGGCAAATGCTCTTTTCACTATACATAAATGACCTTCCTCTACACATCAAATCTAAATGTGAACTATTTGCAGATGACACAACCATACATACGAGTCATAACGACATTGACTTTCTTGCAACTATATTACAAAAAAGCACTGACGACCTTGTCAAATGGACAGAACTGAACCACATGACAATACATCCAAAAAAAACAAAATGCATGCTTATCACCACCAGACAAAAGCGACAAAATTTATCTCTTAAACTGTTTCCCATCCAGATCAATAAGGAGGCAATTGAACAAATCTCTCACCACAAAGTCCTAGGAGTAACAATCGACGAAAATCTAAGCTGGTTCTACCACATCTCTCACCTATGCAAGTATTTATCACAAAGAGTATACCAGTTGACTAAAATTAAACACTTTCTTGACCTTCACTCAAGGAAATTATTTTTTCAAGCTTATGTACAATCCTCAATAGATTATGCTTCAACCCTGTGGGATTCTGCCAGTGCAAACACTTTGAAACCGTTGTTAAGCCTCCATAAACGTGCTCTTAAACTTGTCCTTTTGAAGAAAACAACCTTACTAGAAGTAGATTATACTCAGTTAAATATTCTTCCCCTACACCAAAGACTAAAATATAACAAAGGCATCATGATGCACAAGATAATGGCAGGAGCCATCCCCACATCCTTAAAAGATAACTTTCCTATGAATTATTACAGAAATACTGTAAAGCCTGCTGTCCCCATCCCAAGAATAGATTTGTTCAAATCTAGTTTACTGTACTCAGGCCCTATGTTGTGGAATTCTCTTCCTGGTTCAGTTAAACAGCACCAATCATTAACAACCTACAAAAATCATCTTCTAATCCACTTGATGCATCAGAAATAACTAACCACACCTCATCCTGTTGGAAAACCTCTCTCTCTCTCTCTCTCTGTTTTTTTTTGTTCGGAAACATATGTTTTATGGGACTTGTTTTGGTGGTGGATGGTGGTGGACTGACGTTTTCGGTCATCTGACCTCACCATATTCTCATGTTTGCTCTTTCTTTTTGTTTGTTTGTTTGTTTTGTTTTGTTTTGTCTTTTTATCTAATATATTATATATATATATATATATATATATTTTTTTTTTTTTTTTTTTTTTTTTTTTTTTTTTTTCCTTCTTTTTTTTAAAATTTCAAATCAAAATCATCATTGATTCTTGCTTCATGTTTTCGTTTCTGAATGGGTGTTTTTTGTAACGTTGCCTCGGTAGTGTATCTCTGTATTATTTCTTACCTGTTGTTGTTGTTCTTTCTCCCCTTATATCAAGGTCTTACGTTTTGTGGGACTTGTTTGATGGTGGATGGTGGTCGATTGATGTTTTCAGCCATCTGTCCTCATCATTTTCTCATGTTTAATCCTTAGTTGTTGCGCTGTCGTTTGTTTGCTTTGTTTGTTTGTGCTTTTTTTGTTTTTTGTTGGGTTTTTTTTGTTTGTTTTTGTTGTTGTTGTTGTTTTTATATTCAAATCGAAATCGTCATTGAGTCTCGCTTCTTGTTTTCGCTTCTGGGTGAGTGCCCTTTTATAACATTGCTTTAATACTGTATCTCTGTATTGTTTCTCGCCTGTTGTTTGATGCTTGGTATGGCTTTTTTGCTCTTGATGTTTGAACCTTTGTAGTTGTTGTTTTGGTTGGGGCGGTCTTTTTATCATGATGTTGTCCCTGGGGGGAGCGGGGACTGGATGTGAAAGAGGCACACGAGTGCTTCTCTGTTGTCCTCGAGTGGAGGAATTTTGCCTTGCCTTGCCTTGCCTTGCCTTGCCTCTCTCTCTCTCTGTGTCTCTCTCTCTCTCTCTCTCTCTCTCTGTCTCTGTCTCTGTCTCTGTCTCTCTCTCTCTCTCGCTATTCTCTTGAAACATCTAGGATGTTTTATGTAACTTGTTTTTTTATTTTATTTTATTTTATTTTTTTATTATTTTTTTTTAAAATATATTTTTATTTTATTTACATTTTTATTGATAGTATCTCTACCCCCCTCCCCTCCAATAAGGATATTAGTTAAATTTTTTCCCCCTTCTATCCAATTGTATGACTTATGTCACATGTATAACTTTTGACAGGTGGTGGTGGATTGATGTTTTCAGTTGTTTATTTATCTAGTTTTCTTGTTTGCTCCTTACCTATTAACACTTTTCTATTCTTCCATAATCAAATATTTTTATTGTGACTTCAGATTTTTGTCTTCTGATCGAGTGCATTTTCTATTACCTTATCATATATAGTGTCCTTATTCTTGTGTGTTGTTTGGTACTGCGTAAAGCTTTATTGTTTAGTATCTTTTCAACTTGATGTATCCCTGAAAAGGGCGGGGACTGGATGTAAAAAAGCACATGAGTGCTTATCTATTATCCTCGAATAAAAGACTTTGCCTTGCCTTGCCTTGCCTTACACACACACACACACACACACACACACACACAACACACACACACACACACACACACACACACACCACACACACACACACCACACACACACACACACACACACACACACACACACACACACACACACACACATATACACACACACACACACACACACACACACACACACACACACACACACACACACACACACACACACACACACACACACACGCAAAGAAGTTACTCATTTAAAACAAATTTCTATGATCTTTCAAAAAAAAAGTGAGACAGACAGAATAAGAAATTGACATTACCAGAAGTCTGCTTCCATCAATGCCGTCATACAAGAAATCATCTCGAAACACTGACAAGCTGCACTGAAACAGAAATCATACAAATAAAGAAACTTATTGCAGACACAAGGCAGGTATTTTCCCCCCAATTAAAAACAAACAAAAAAACCCATAAAAAGTGACGTTCCTCACACAAACACTAAACATCATTCTCACTA
>CM060317.1:73431122-73593622 GCA_030674155.1 Stramonita haemastoma | reverse complement strand
TGGTCCCTAGAAAACGGTACCCTTGCAAGACTGGCAGCCAGAAAACAGAATAAGTGCCGCAGTTTTGCCCCCGCTACATGAAACCATCCGAAAGAGGATCCATCCTGACACTACCCTAGTGGCCTAGAGGCTCTATGGTGACTTCAGACATGTAGCGCACAGATGCCTCCAACATTTGTTTACTTTTTATTCATTTACTCTTTTCTTTCGAGGATGTGGCTTTACCCGCACACTCATCGATCTCTCTGCTCTACTGCAGATAGTCTGTGCTCACAAACACCCTGTTTTAAAAAAACAAAGAACTGTTGGCCGTTGTTCTTTCTCCATTTTCTGGTCCGTCAATCTGGAATGACCTCCCTCTCTCCCTTCACCAGAAGCCTACATAAGACACTTTCCAATATAGCCTCAAGGCATACTATTTTCAGTGTGTGTGTGTGTGTGTGTGTGTGTGTGTGTGTGTGTGTGTGTGTGTGTGTGGTGTGTGTGTGTGTGTGTGTGTGTGTGTGTGTGTGTGTGTGTGTGTAAAGTTAAATATGTTAAATATCTTTTGTGACGGGTTAGATATTTATGAACAAGTTGAATGTGAGCACTTTGTTTTGCTTTCACAATATGAACTCCATGTATTATCATTGATTTATTACTATAATGGAATAAGCGCTGGTGTGCTTTTTTTTTTTTCTACTGCCAATCCCCATGTATATGTAGTTTTGTAAATGCTGTCATCCATTCCCATCGGCACAAAATAATGGCCTACTCTTCCGAAAAGCGTAACAGGTTTTAACGAGTGCATAAGATGTTCTGCCTGTGTTCGCACAATGGACCTCACTTTATAGTCTCAGCCGTTTATCTAATGAATGCGACAACAACAAGGAAAAGAAAGAAAATACAGTCAACTCCGACTGGCATTCATTTTCAGTCAGCAGACAGACATTTCTTTGCGATGTGTGGGGGCCGATATTCACTGAAAATGCAAACCTAAGAGCTAAGAGCAATGATAGCGTTTGAGTTTTCTTTTACCAATAAATTCATATTTCACCGGTTACTTTAAAACAGAAATATCATCCGGATGTTGAAAACAATAAGTTATGCAGTGTACATATATCTTAACATATCCAAAGGTATGTCTCACATAATCCGGAAAAAGCCTTATTCTGATTTGCCAAATAATTGGAAAGAGATGTGCTCTACAAAAGATGTGGTTTAGAGTCTGTTTGAGTTTAGAGTCTCTGTATTTTATTATTTTTTTTATTAATGGGACTATTAACACTATTGCATTTATATTACATTGTTTAGTGGTTAAGGCCTATCATTTGTGTGTGTGTGTGTGTGTGTGTGTGGTGTGTGTGTGTGTGTGTGTGTGTGTGTGTGTGTGTGTGTGTGTGTGTGTGTGTGTGTGTCTGTGTGTGTGTGTGTGTGTGTGTGTGTGTGTGTGTGTGTGTGTGTGTGTGTGTGTGTGTGTGTGTTGTTGTTGTTGTTGTTGTTGTTTTTGTACGTAGGCCTATGTGTAGGGATTTTTATTTATCAATACAATCATAAATCATTACTATAATTCTTCTGTTTGCTGTTTGTGTTTCCCCCCTTCCTCCTTGATACCCCCTCCCCATCCGTTTCCATCCCCGCTGCCCGTTTTTGTTTTTGTTTGTTTGTTTGTTTTTTGTTTATTTGTTTGTGTGTTTGTTAGTGTTTATGCTATTTCCTCTCAGTGGTGATGGGTATTATTATATAGTATTGTTGCGTTTGTTTGTTTGTTTCTTTTTCTTTTTCTTCCTTCTAATACATAAAGTATGAACTGTAGTATGCAGATATTGTAATCTGACATAAATTGCTTATTGACATCTCATGGAATCTTTTTTTTTAAGTCTTAAATAATGGTATTGGTGACATTGTAACTAATATAAGCTGTTTGTTTGACACTATATGATTTTTAAAAAAAAACTTTAAATGTGTGCATGCGCGTACGTGCATACGTGCTGTGTGGACGAGCGCGCGATTCGTGTGTGTGTGTGTGTGTGTGTGTGTGTGTGTGTGTGTGTGTGTGTGTGTGTGTGTGTGTGTGTGTGTGTGTGTGTGTATGTGTATGTGTGTGTGTGTGTGTGTGTGTGTGTGTGTGTGTGTGTGTGTGTGTGTGTGTGTGTGTGTGTGACACTTTTGAGTGGGGGGGTTTTGTGTTGTTTTTGTTGTTATTGTTGTTGCTTGTATTATCTACAGGCATATTTTATTTTTAAGGCAGTTGAAATCATGTTAATTGATTAATGTTGTTGAATTTTTAGTTCCCTTTTTTGTGCTTGTTTGTTAGGGTTTTTTCTGCTTAAAAATTTTTTTTTAGATAGATGGCTGGATGAAAAAAAAGCAAATTAAGCTTATTCAATGTACCATCTGAAAAAAAAATGATTTGATTTGATTTGTGTGAGATGTAAAAATGCAACTAATGGTGAAGCCACAGTATGTTTTCAACATGTAATTGATTCAAGTCATTGAAAGACAACTTCTAGTTCTGTAAGCAGAACTGAATGCATACCATTTATTTAATTTCTTTTGCTCCTTGCTGATTACATTCTTTTTGTTCAAAACAAATGTATCACACGATACACTTTACAGAATATGAATAAGCTGAGCATGCAATGAATGTGTTTAAGAAAGAAAGAAAAAGACCTTATGAGAGCCAGTTGTAAGTCTCGTGGGAACAGTTGTATTTCTGCAGCGGTGACCTGCATGCAAGCTTAGTGTTCGTATGGAATCTGCGTGAAAAGATTTTTGGGGGGGACGGGGGGGGGGGAGAGCAAACAATTCATGGGAGAGAGAGAGAGAGAGAGAGAGAGAGAGAGAGAGAGAGAGAGAGAGAGAGAGATGAAAAGTTATGCTTTTTGTTTTGTTGGTATTTGACCATCCCGTACTGGCTCCGTCCTTGTCCATGTTGTACCTAGGAGAGGGTGCAAACCTATACTAGTTTTTTGAAGAGAAACTCAAGGGGGGAAAGAATGCAGCAAAACACACACTACATAAATATAATAATTAAAAAAACGACCAAAAGCGCTGACAAACAAACAACAACACAAAAAACAACCATACAAGCAACAAAAAACAAACAAACAAGAAAACAAAGCAAACAACAACAACACAAACAACAACAAAAAGAGGAAAAGAAAAATAACACATAGCAAGCACCCTCACCAAAATTGAGCAACTGTTACTCCTAGTGACTTGAAAGTGAACTCTGCACATTTTTCAATTTGATTGATGGATTATGCTTCTCTGCACATTTCTCAACATTTTCAAACAAGAACTGAATCATGGAATTATCGAGTCCTCTCGAGTGTTTGATCTTTTTCCTTTCAGAAAAGTTTTGTTTTTGTTCTTGATGTTTGTTTGGTTGTTGTTGTCTTCTTGTTTTTGCCTTAAGTTTTTACATTCTATTTTTGTTTGATTGATTTATTTGTTTTAATACATGAACATGACTTCAACAAACATAACAACATAAACAACAACGGAACATAGCCTGGTGGTCAGAACATTGCGCTCGCAATTTGACTACCCAGATTCGATTCCTGGTCGAGGGAATTTTTCCTTTGGAGTTAACATCAGTACTGACTTCACTCCCCCAAAAGTCTTTCGGATGAGACGATAAACTGAGGCCCGTGTGCGAACGCACGCACAACATCTTGCGTACACGTTAAATCCTGTTCCGCTTTTTCGTATGAGAAGGCCATCGTGTGCCAGTGGGAACACATGACTTTTACAAAACTGCATAAACACGGGGACTGGATGTAAAAAAAACACCATTTGATTGCTTATTCCATTATCCTCGATATAAAAGAACAAATAAATATAGGAAGCGTTAAAGGTCTTACTAGTTGGATCTAAATGTGATGTTTGGAAAGCATTATGTACACTGGATCATATCCTCATGGGCTGCGCTCATGTCACAGAAAACAGAACCTGTCCGCTTTTTGCTGACAACTGACATGTCTAGCCTTCTTGGTTTTGGTTTTCTGTTTCTCTATGTTTTCTTCATTGGGCTTTGATTTTCTTTCTTTGTATATTTTCCTTTTGCCTGTGACAGTTCAAGTCTGCCTATGTAAGGACTTGATGTAACACAGTGTCCAGCAGCATTTACACAACACACGACACTTGTGGGTACTCCCCTCTCTTCATTCACTTATTCATTCATTTAATTATTCATTCATTCATTCATTTATTCTATAGACTTCAGCATCATTCACTCGCCATACCTAGACTTCAGCATCATTCACTAGCCATACCTAGACCTCAGCATCATTCACTAGCCATACCTAGACCTCAGCATAATTCACTAGCCATACCTAGACCTCAGCAACCATTCACTAGCCAGACCTATAGACTTCAGCATCATTCACTAGCCAGACCTAGACCTCAGCATCATTCACTAGCCAGACCTAGACCTACTTCATCATTCACTAGCCAGACCTAGACCTCAGCAACCATTCACTAGCCAGACCTATAGACTTCAGCATCATTCACTAGCCAGACCTATAGACTTCAGCATCATTCACTAGCTAGACCTATATTTCATCATCATACACTAGCCAGACCTATAGACTTCAGCATCATTCACTAGCCAGACCTATAGACTTCAGCATCATTCACTAGCCAGACCTAGACCTCAGCATCATTCACTAGCCAGGCCTATAGACTTCAGCATCATTCACTAGCCAGACCTATAGACTTCAGCATCATTCACTAGCCATACCTATAGACTTCAGCATCATTCACTAGCCAGGCCTATAGACTTCAGCATCATTCACTAGCCAGACCTATAGACTTCAGCATCATTCACTAGCCAGACCTAGACCTCAGCATCATTCACTAGCCAGGCCTATAGACTTCAGCATCATTCACTAGCCAGACCTATAGACTTCAGCATCATTCACTAGCCAGACCTAGACTTCAACATCATTCACTAGCCAGACCTAGGCCTACTTCAGTATTATTCACTAGCCAGACCTATAGACCAGCATCATTCACTAGCCAGACCTATAGACCTCAGCATCATTCACTAGCCAGGCTATAGACTTCCGCATCATTCACTAGCCAGACCTATAGACTTCAGCATCATTCACTAGCCAGACCTATAGACTTCAGCATCATTCACTAACCAGGCCTATAGACTTCAGCATCATTCACTAGCCATACCTATAGACCTCAGCATCATTCACTAGCCAGGCTATAGACTTCCGCATCATTCACTAGCCAGACCTATAGACTTCAGCATCATTCACTAGCCAGACCTATAGACTTCAGCATCATTCACTAACCAGGCCTATAGACTTCAGCATCATTCACTAGCCATACCTATAGACTTCAGCATCATTCACTAGCCAGGCCTATAGACTTCAGCATCATTCACTAGCCAGACCTATAGACTTCAGCATCATTCACTAGCCAGACCTAGACTTCAACATCATTCACTAGCCAGACCTATAGACTTCAGCATCATTCACTAGCCAGACCTAGACTTCAACATCATTCACTAGCCAGACCTATAGACTTCAGCATCATTCACTAGCCAGACCTAGACTTCAACATCATTCACTAGCCAGACCTAGGCCTACTTCAGTATTATTCACTAGCCAGACCTATAGACCAGCATCATTCACTAGCCAGGCCTATAGACTTCAGCATCATTCACTAGCCAGACCTAGACCTCAGCATCATTCACTAGCCAGGCCTATAGACTTCAGCATCATTCACTAGCCAGGCCTAGATAGCATCATTCACTAGCCAGACCTATAGACTTCAGCATCATTCACTAGCCAGACCTATAGACTTCAGCATCATTCACTAGCCAGACCTATAGACTTCAGCATCATTCACTAGCCAGACCTATAGACTTCAGCATCATTCACTAGCCAGACCTATAGACTTCAGCATCATTTCACTACCAGGCCTATAGACTTCAGCATCATTCACTAGCCAGACCTATAGACTTCAGCATCATTCACTAGCCAGGCCTTAGACTTCAGCATCATTCACTAGCCAGGCCTAAGACTCAGCATCATTCACTAGCCAGGCCTATAGACTTCAGCATCATTCACTAGCCAGACCTATAGACTTCAGCATCATTCACTAGCCAGCCTATAGACTTCAGCATCATTCACTAGCCAGACCTATAGACTTCAGCATCATTCACTAGCCAACCTATAGACTTCAGCATCATCACTAGCCAGGCCCAGGCCTACCCTACCAGGGCATTGGCACAAAGCTGCCTGGATTGGCTCTAGCTCTTCTGGTCCTTGGACTACACGTGGACATGGAGAGAGAGAGAGGGGGGGGCTGCTGCATGGACTGCAGTTTGTTTTCCACCCATCCTTGACCAGCTTTGCACCTTGGACACAACAGGCCACTCCTGCGTCATCGCATGTGACATGTAGGAATTTCTCTCTGCTGCCAGCTGTTATATAAGCTGCACTTATAGACACTATCTTCAAGTGCAGCTGCTGTTAGTTTCTGAACCAAAATAGATAATACCAACATTCGTCTGATTGCCAAACGCATAAACAAAAATTAGCCCAGCAAAGATTGCATTCAATGCTGCTGTAATGACCTGGAAACAACTTTTTCCTAAGACAATGGGATTTTGGAATTTTGAAAGAAGGAATAACAAGTCAAAATTCTGCACTTGATTCATGCGCTCAACCATCAGACAAGACTTTTCAATATATGCATAGACAGTTTCAATATGTTTTCTGACGTTAGAAAGTTAAAATACTGATATTTTGTTTGGGGGGGGGGGGGGGTGGTAGGGAGGTATCGTTAACATTGTTGGTATAAAATGGGGAAACTCAAAAGAAATTTCAGTACGTTCGGTGATTAAGGCGCTTCATGTGATATACAAGACTGGCTTTCAGATATCAAGAAATAAGATATTTGATGCATTGCAGTAGCAGTAGTAATAGTAGCAGCAGCAGCACAGCACAGCAGCAGCAGCAGCAGCAGCAGCAGCAGCAGTAGCAGCATCAGCAGTAATAGTAGTTAGTAGTAGTAGTAGCAGCAGCAGCAGCAACAGCAACAACAACAACCAGCAATAGTATTGTATTGGATCGTGTATTGTATTGTATTGTATTGTATTGTATTGTATTGTTTGTATTGTACGCCATATTCAGTCAAAACAGATTCTCCATTGGGATAAAGCGTCGCCACAACAGCAGCGCCATCCATTTTTTTCAAGTCTGTTTGCATGTGTATTTGTTTGCCAATGAAAGTAGCTTTTCCCCCTACTGACTACTGACTTAAGGGGTCGAGATAGCTCAGTGGTCAGAGAACTCGCTTTCCACAAGCTAAGATTAAGCAGCATCGAGCGTGGTTACCAGGTGGATGGATAACCGTTTGCGTGCCTTGGGTTGCAGTACAGTCACCCAGTTGTAAATCGGTAACTGTCCTCTTTAGGGTCAGGGAAGGTACACAGCGAGGGAGAGGAGATAGGCGCCACCCTCACTATGCTGGCCCCTAGAGAAGCTAAGGTCCCCGATGCTTCGATCCCCTACGACCACATAGGTTATGGGACACCTTTACCTTTTTACTGACTTTTGACAGAGACAGCTGTCTTATTGCCGTGGTGTGTGTTGAATGCGTGTTGCACACGGGGGTTCGGTTTATCATCTCATCCGAAAGACTAGAACCCAGACTCAAGGTGTAGTAGATGGAGTAAAAGCTGAGGTTCAACCAGGGATTGAACCCCCACGCCTGGCATTCTCAAGGAGTGCGTTATCGCTGGACCACTTAATGTAGCCGCAGCAGTAAGTAGTAGCAACATCACAACAACAATGATAAGGACGATGTTGATATTGATCAAAACAAAACAAGCGGAGATTAAAGAATTCAGTCATGTAGTTAGGCCACGGAACAAGGACGTGCATGTCAGTACGGCTGTCAGCTAGCAACGACAGAGCCAAATGCAGGGATGGCACAGTGCCCACACACCAAAATAACCAGCTGCACAGTCAAGACAGGACACAGTGCCAGTTACCGACTCAAGCCAGGCCCACATTGTTGTAGGTATACTGCTGCATTGGAACGGGAGCAAAGAGACTTAAGTGGGTGCATTACGTATCCAGAGTTTGACATACAAGTAAGATGCTCCCATTACTGGACAGACTTCTGCTGTGGACAGCTTATGATATAATCCATGAAAACTCAGTTGGCTTATCTTTACTGTATGTGGAAAAAGAAATGCTTCGGCCTTGCTACTTGTTTAGACTGTCATTCAACATGAGGATGGGGATGATGACTGATGATGGGATGAGATGGTGGATTGATTGATTGATTGATTGATTGATTGATTGGTTGATTGATTGATTGATTGGTTGATTGATTGATTGATTGGTTGATTGATTGATTGATTGATTTATATCGAGGATAATGGAATAAGCACTCATGCGCTTTTTTTTCCATCCAGTCCCCGTGTGTAGATGGGTTGTCTAGAGGTACTGCAGCTGTTTTGAGAGCGAAAGGTCGTGGATTCAATGCCCCTCTTAAGCTGTATATCCACAAAACAGTCAGTGGTAGTCTAGGTTGTTTTTGATGGGGTTTTTTTTTTCGGATGAAACGAAAAACCCAAACCGGGGTGCCATGGATGGATGCACACAGGATATGCTATGCACATACTAACTGCCCTGTTCTGCCTTAAGGAAGAGCAGACCATTGTGTGGCCCAGACAGATGACAATTAAACAAAACAGACCAAAACAAAACACATGCACGCTGGTGTGTTGGCATCATCCACAGATTCTTACCATTGGTAAATCTTGGATTTACCATACAATACCAAAATATCTTCAGTTCTCATTGCGTCTATGAACCACATATAGTGGTATCTGTTTTAGCGTGGCGTAAACTGTGTTGTGTAGCAACTATCATTCTGGCTAACATGCAACGATTGATGGGAGAATTAAAACCAGTCTTCTTTGCAAGGAGAAAACAAAAAGAAATTGAATTGAGACTGACTGAACACAAACCAAATGTTAGTACGTGTACAAAAAATCCGAGGTCATGAAAAGATTTAAAAAAAAATAAGAATACTGGGTTCACATTGACGATTTTGTTGTTGTTGATGGATTTAAAAAAAAAAAAAAAAAAAAAGACACGGAAGAGTACAGTCTACATTGATACTATGCAATTAACATGTCTGAAAAAAGATTTGTACTCATCCAGTATCTTACGTTTTTCATTCTTCAGCTAGAGCTCTGAGGTTAATCAATGGTGAGATGTTGGCATAATAATATGCGACCATTTTTGACACCACGAAGGCAGCTGCATTCCGACTTCAGGGACTTCTCTCTCTCTCTCTCTCTCTCTCTCTCTCTCTCCTCTCTCCTCTCTCTCTCTCTCTCTCCTCTCTCTCTTCTCTCTCTCTCTCTCTCTGGTTAGCAAATTAACGTATATCTATGTCAGGTCTTCAGAATAAGCTGTGACATCATGAAATCCACCCCCCACCCCCCTTCCTTGTGGAAATATGTGTCACAGCTGTACTTAACGTATATTCTTATCATTAATCATTCATTTGATCAACAACTCCCTCATGTGAATCATTGGCCTCTTTATGAGTAAACATTTCAGAATTCAGTTTAGCAGGTCCCAGAGCGTTTTAATTCGAACACCAGAACAATAACAAACAACGAAAGCCGTAACAACGATACAACAACAACAAAATAGATTTTAAAAAAAATGTTTTAGAATTCAGATAGATCGAGAAGATGTAACCTTACCGAACGAAATGGGATAACAGGATATGGCATGGACTGCAGTGATAAGAGAGCTGGAATAACAACGACGAAAACAGCAACAATATCCATTTCTACAATGACAACAAAAAAAATAAAAAAAGGTACATTCTAGTTATTTTCGCCAGGGTTGACCCCTATGGCTGGCTAGGGCGTTGATACAAGGAACCACAGAAGAGTTTGTTTGTGTGGGTTTTTTTTAATCTGTGTATACTTGCACAGTCTTCATCTGGGTTTTCAGGCCCGGTATGGCCTCTGTGATGGAAAGAGCCTGAACGATATGATTGGATTGGACTGAATTGGAAGGACACATGTTTTTGAAGTGATCTGTATGTTCTCTTCCTCCTCTTCATCCCTGCCAGAACTGCGTACAAGATCTCTGATTAAAAAGAAACATCAGCATAAAATTATATCCTTTTCTTAAGACCAGCCGCCTTGGCGCAGTGGTTAGCGCCTTGGATTTCGGACCGGAAGGTCGCGGGTTCTAGTCCCATAAGTCGTAGGGATTTTTCGGACTCCGGCCGGCTCCTACCCAGAGTGAGTGTGCTGTGGCTCAGTGGGGAGACTGGGACCACACAGTCGAGCTTCATCCACTTTACGGATGCGAATTTGAGAGTGTTGCTCTAATTACCTTGACCAAACTGCAGGTGTCTGTATCTCTCGGGCCGGTTGACGCTGGGATATATTATGACAGTAAGCGTAGAGTACAACCCTGTCAAGTAGTCTCAAAGCGGATGCACTTCCACGGCAGCAGCATTACATCATCCCCATCACCCATTGATCATCATGCAATAATAAAAATTGCCTCTGATTCGGTGGCTCCCGTTGCTCTGGTCTCATGGTGACCTCAGATTCGGTTTCCCCATACGCTTCTGTGCCTGTGGTGAGTTTGTGTCAAAGCCTTTGAGGTTGGAGGTTCGCGGGGAGACGGTCATTGGAGGGATGTTGTGGTGGTCGCCACCTTGGATGGGTGACTCACTCAGTCTGGCTCCGCGACTGAGCTAATACTGTCGTTAGTAGGGTGCTTAGTAGGCGGTTCCTGCGTATGTTAGATCCAGAACAGGCACCACTGAACACCACCAAAGTGACTCAGCAGAAGTGCAGGGCCCCTCTGGCTGGTGGCCCCACGGCGGCCTAGTATTGATGTGCTCCCTGTGGACTGCCGATCCCGAGGATGAGACATAACGAATCTGGGTATGGCTGTGGCGAGGAGATTGAAATGAGCGGCGTGGGAACAGCAATACGGGGATGTCACAGAGGACGAGCAGTAACAACAACAACAACAAAATTATATCCTTTTTCTTTTCACCTCTACCCCCTCCCCTCCCCTGTTATGACGTTCAATGTGTCTTAAAGTATGTTTTACGTGGGTGTTAGTTTTCACTAAAATAACCACTGCAAAAAGTATGTTATCAGGCTCTTGTGTGTGTGTGTGTGTGTGTGTGTGTGTGTGTGTGTGTGTGTGTGTGTGTGTGTGGTGGGTGTGTGTGTGGTGGTGTGCGCGGTCGCACGTGTGTGTGTGTGTTTGCGCGCGGGTGTGTTTTGTGTGTGTGTGTGTGTGTGTGTGTGTGTGTGTGTGTGTGTGTGTGTGTGGGTGTGTCACTGAAACAGGAAGCTGAAAATATAAAAAGAAGTATAGCTCTAGATAAAAACATTTTCAAACACGATTTAGCCTGACAAAGACGAATCAAGAAAAAATAATTTGTGCCTACATAAACTTTTTTCCGTTGTTGTTGCTGCTTTTGGTCTTTTTTTTTGCGTTGGGCTAATTTAATTTGTTTGGTTTTCTTAATTGTTGTTATTGTTAAAGCCTTAGGGATCTTTGACAACATATTATCTTCATTGTTTGTCCCATGTTGTTTTCATCATGACTAGTTATCAAACAACACGCATCCAAACAACTGCAACAACAACAACAATAAACAAATCAACTTAAGTAAGCCAAGCCGATAAATAACAAAAACAACAAAGACGAAGAAACAACACCAAAAACAAACAAAAAGACAAAACCATTTTTAAAGTTACGACAAACATTTGTTTTTAATGGAAACACTTTCTTTAAGTTGTCGCATCTCTCGAAAAGAAGGGGAGATAAGAAGGTAGTAGCCTACATGTTCTGAGTTTAGTTAACAGCCGTTATTTTCGACCATCGGGACAGCAGCAATCGAAAATACATCCGCCATTCATAGGGACCAAAATAAAAAGTCTTGACGTCAGAGATGGGAGGAGGATTTTAAAATAAAAATTATCCCACCTGACCGTTCCTTCATGAAGTAACTACCCCACTTTTTCCATTCACCTTTGACAGGAGTTTTCAAATGTGTGTGTGTGTTTGTGTGTGTGTGTGTGTGTGGTGTGTGTGTGTGTGTGTGTGTGTGTGTGTGTGTGTGTGTGTGTGTGTGTGTGTTGTGTGTGTGTGTGTGTGTGTGTGTGTGTGTGTGTGTGTGTGTGTTGTGTGTGTGTGTGTGTGTGTAGGCGCGCGCGCGCGTTTGTGTATGTTGTGTGTGTGTGTGTGTGTGTGTGTGTGTGAGAGAGAGAGAGAGAGAGAGAGAGAGAGAGAGAGAGAGAGAGAGAGAGAGAGAGAGAGAGACAGACAGACAGACAGACAGACAGACAGACAGACAGGCAGACAGGCAGACAGATAGACAGACAAAGATAGGGACATACAGACAATAAGACTGACAGAGACAGGGACAAACAAAAAGTTTCATGTGTTTTCTCATTCGGTCCTTAATTTTCCATCCATTAATTTATTTAATCGATACCTCACTTGGCTGAAGCGTGGCAAAGTTTCGTCGACTCTCTCTCTCTAGTTATTCTGTCAGTTAGGATATCATTATTATTTTGCCTTGCTATATTGTATCGTTCATTGTATAGTATCAGCATGTCCTTTCCTATTGTGTCCTATCGTATCGTGTCAAATGGCTGCAGAGGTTGTATGACGTTAGACTAATTCTTTTCCTTTGGCTTCACTTTGTATTTTGTTATCCTGGGTGAAACATTATTGCTGATTTCTCTGAGTGAAATCAGAGCTACTGCCAGAGTATCCGGGAGAGGGAGTCAGTCACCATCTATAGCACGGAACCATCTATGCTCCTGTACTTTTTTTCCCCCTTTTTTTTCTTCTGCTGATAAGGGAATAAGCAATCGTGTGCTTTTCTATCCTGTTCCCGTGTGAATGCAGTTTTGTAAATTTTGTCATCCGTTCCCACCGGCACACAATGGCCTATTCTTCCGAAGAGCGGAACGGGTTTTAACGTGTGTGCAAGGTGTTCTGCGTGCGTTCGCAGTTTATAGTCTCATCCGAATGACTTTTGGGGGGAGTGGAGTCGGCACTGATGTTAACTCCAGAGGAAAAATCCTCTTGAACGAAATTCGAACCCGGGTCAGCAGATCACGAGCACATCATTCTAACCACCAGGCTATCCCGTTCCCCGTCGGGGAGAGAGTCACCATATGCAGCTCGGGATCATCCATGATCCTGTTCTCGCCATTTTTACTATCCTTGCTTGCCTATAAGACCGTTTGGAGACAAGAGTGTTGGTTGTTCAGGGACAACTCTATTGCTGCGTGCTCCCCCCCCCCCCCCCCCCCCCACTTTTTGTTTTTGTTTTGTTTGTTTCAAACATGAACAGAAAGGGCATGGGTTTATCGTCTTATCCAAAGGTCTAGCACACACAGTGCTGCTCAAGGTCTCGTGAAAAAGGGAAGTCTGATTAGGGAAAAGAATCAAATAGCAGACATCCCTCCTTCAAGACAGACAGGTGCGATACCTGAACCCACCCACACCACTTTTTTGTTTGCTCCTTTCTTTCTTTGTGTTTTTTTGTTAGTTGTTTTTGGTTGTTTTGTTGGTTTTTGTTTGGTTGGTTGATTTTTGTTTTTGGTTGGGTTTTTTGTGGGGAGGGGGGGTTGTGCTTTTGATTTTTTGGAAGGGGGTAGGGGTGTTCGTTTTGTTTGTTTTCTTATTTTGTTTGGTTGGTTGGTTGGCGTTTTTCGTTTCGGTTTATGTCACAAAGCAACTGATTTCATCCCTTTGACAGTACAGTACATGTCCTATGTAGATGTGTACACACAAATTGTGACAGATGTTTCCTCACTTTCTGACAACAACAAACGAGAACAGACAAAATCCATTTAGAGAACAGATGACAAACTATCATCAGACTGCCTACAGGACGTTGCCAGCTCTTCTCCTACCCATCCTCACCGCCTGAAACTATCTCTCTTCTCTCACCCATCTTCCCCGCCTGAAGATATCCTGTATTGACCAGTGTTCTTGTGGCACAGCCCCCCCCCCCTCCCCCCACCTTCTTATATCCTGAAGTCCTGCCCCACCTTCAACACCCTGAGACACCAGACGTGGCCCAGCCTGGTGGAGCTCCAGGAAAAACTGTGGGGATTGGCGAGGTCGTTGTGGCAGACTGCGAACTTTGCCACTGGGACCGGGTTGAAAATTTAGCATGGCCAGGGAACACAGACGAAGAACTGAGGACATGATCGTTGAACTGCATTAACGCTTTTCAACAATTGAATTCAAAAGTTACAACAGCTATATACCGTTATAGTTGATGACAGGGGAAAAAAATCTGATAAAAAAAAGGATAAAGAAAAAAACCAACCCATACACCCTTAATTAAGAGAGTGCCTGACTGCGTCCATAATAACACACAACCCATAACACACAGCGCATCACGTCCACCATATCTTTTCTTTTTTTCTCTCAAAATTCCCTCTTAATTCCCTGTAGTTTAGTTGTGTCTTAAGTCAGACTTTATATCAAAATAAACGTTTTAGTCAACTCATTTTCTTTTCTTTTTTTTCTCTTTTATTTGTCCAATGTCAATAGATGTGGACAGAGGCAGCTGTAATTCACGGACGTTCTTCACCAGTCCTAAAACAGCCTTCTCGTTGGAAGTCCTGATAAAAGTCACAGAGCTTATTGCTATCGTGTGCAGTTTAAACTGGAAAACAATATTGACATCTTTCACAGACCTGGGTGTCATAATTGTCTTCAGGCTAAATCAAGGTGTTATACTTGTCTTCGGGAAATCACACTACCCATCGATGGTCAAGAGGTATCCTATCCATCCAGGAAGGGAGAAGTCGGCGGGTTTTATTCCCATTTGAACCTGAGCTTTCGGAAACCCCGAGTCCACTAAACCATGAGTGGTGGGCTGGGTGCAAGTCTTCCATAGTTTTATTATAAGACGATAAGCAGAGGTCCTGAAAGTAACACATACTAAGCACACGTAAAATAAACCACAGCAACAAGAAAGTTGTCCCTAGCAATATCAATAGGAGAAAAAAAAAAAAAGAAGAAGCTTCAATCATAGGGAAACAAAAATAAATGAAATCTGGAGAGAAAAAAAAAGAAGAAAAAAGCGGGCAGTGCTTCTCGGATGTGGTGAGGGACTGTGGGGGGTGGGGTGGGGTGGGGGGGCAGCCTGAGATTCACACCCTAGTGGCTCTTGGTATCTTCTGCACGGATCAGATCTACCGTAGTCTTTGACGACACTGACAGTGCAGCCAGCTTCCTGTGCCTTTCCCAATGGGAACGTCACATTCCTCATCCACTTGATGTATACATGTACATCATCGCTGTCAACATCGCAGGTACTGGCATCCAATAGAGGGACATCACTTCACGACGAATTTCACGTGCACATTGCTTCTGCAGTGTGGTTAGGGGGGGGGGGGGGGGTGCTAGAAAGCGTGACAGTATGAGCTGTCGCAGGTAAGGACACCAATAAAGAACAAGTCTTCAGAAGCAAAACTATCTCACTATCCTCCTCGTCTTTCATTGTTGTCTTCCCCCTCTCCTGTACTGGTCTTCAGTCTCTGGCTGGGAGGTTTCCTGCAGGCTAGTGTGGGTCACAGAAACATGTTGACACACACGCTGTTGAAGTTGGCATGGTCAGGCTTCAGTCGCCAGACGACAATGTGCGGTGTCCCCGTGATTTTCCGCACAGGGAGATTCTTACGAAGCAGAGAATCCAGGGTCTAAGTTCCAGAGTTGTCAGACATCCCTTAACATGTATGGTGCAGGTTGAGTTGGTGACACTAACCACTATTAAGGCAAAAGCGTTGATTGTAGTTTTGTAAAATGCCCAGAATGTGGAGAGAGAGAGAGAGAGAGAGAGAGAGAGAGAGAGAGAGAGAGAGAGAGAGAGAGAGAGAGAGAGAGAGAGAGAGAGAGAGAGAGAGAGAGAGAACTTTGAACTCTGAAGGGATTTTGTTCATTAGAAGACCACTAGCCCCTGCATGATGGGGGTTGCTGACCGATTCAATGAATAACGATAAGAATACATAAGCCCGAGAGAGAGAGAGAGAGAAGAGAGAGAGAGAGAGAGAGAGGAGAGAGAGAGAGAGGAGAGAGAGCTGCACATGTGTGTATGTAGCTCTCAGTCTGTTTCCACTCGTAATCACAATCATAAAATCCAGTGAAGAAAGCTTCAACGGGTGTACATAGGAAGCGGTCCAACATATATCTAGTGGGCTTTGGCAAAACCAGATAAACTTGTAGCACTTGATCTACCCTCAGTTTTCCCTTCAGGCTGTCCCTCTCTACTTCCCAAAACAATGTGTCACGCCTGTGCGTTCTTAACTTTGCTTTAAACTAAACAACATTTTATTCCTTCAGAACAATGTAGCACCAAGACATGAAAGGAATAATTATGCCTACAAGAAGCAATAGCTTATTATCTCTTCTCTGTGTTCCCTCACGGGTGAGTGCATATTGCCTGGTCTTCTCTGGTGTCAGAAGGTCGGTCTGCCTACTGGCCCCAGCCAAACACACTCCCACTTCAGAGAAGCTCATTACTGGTGCGTGTTCGTGTTTGCGTCACCCACCAAACCCTGACAGGGATTAAAGATGCTTTCATTAACGTGCATATTTGATCTTCTGCGGGCGAATATACACCACGGGAACTAAGGCAATTGTACATCTGCTCTTGGAGTTGACCTGGAAGATAAAAAAAACAACAACCCACCCTTAATATTCCAGACACACTGCCATATTCGAATCCATGACTTCATGTACCCATTGGATTGAAGTCAAACGGTCTTACCATTCGGCTATAAGTCCAGCAATACTTGTATAAGTATTCTAAAATCACGTGCAAAAATGGACTGCAGCTAAACCTGTCACGTGGACTCTTTTACTGAAATTACACCCACAAAGTTCAGTGTTCTAGGATTCACCTTGCAAGAATCTCACGTCGCTGTAAGACTCAAAAGGTCATAGGCCTAGATAACTTGTGTGTGAAATAACAAGTCCCACAGGACAAGAATACGACCGACGTCAAAGTCTACAGCGTTTGCGTCACTTCCTACGCAAATGGTGGTTTGCAAGATGATAAGGCCGTTACGCATGCGCATTGCCCTGGCAATTCCGGTTCGGTGCGCTGTGATTCGACCGAGTGGAGGTTGAAATGACCACAGAGAAGATGGCAGTTGTGCCAGACCTGGCCGCTGTCAGGGCCCTTTGACTTAGTTGACAGGTTCAAATCGGGGAAGACCACTGTTGGGGAACAAACAACAGCTTGGTTAAACGCCCACCTATACTTTTCCCTTTCCCATTGTGGTGTTTTGTTGTTGTGTTAATTGTTTATGTTTTTGTTTGGATTTTGTCTTTATTGCGTATGTGTATATAGTGCAAGTAGACGGAGATTTGCAGGCATTAACATTCTGTGGCAATGGATGAATGGATTGGTGGTCTTGAGGTAATGCACCTACCCAGGAAGTAAATCCTTCGGATGAGACTATAAACCGAGGTCCCGTGTGCGAACGCATGCGGAACATCTTGCGCACACGTTAAATCCTGTTCCGCTTTTCATAAGAGTAGGCCATTGTGTGCCAGTGGGAACAGATGATATTTGCAAAACTACATACACGTGGAGACTGGGTGTAAAAAAGCACACGAGTGCTTATTCCATTATCCTCGATATAAAAGAATAAAAAGAAATAAAAAGAATTTTTAAAAAATAAAAAGAGAATAGAAGCCAAAGTCCCGTCGGTGTGTGCGATGGTTCGAATCCCGTTTTGGCACAAAACTGTTCCCCCATCCATTACACCATGAGTGAGTGTCTCGGTGCTAGTCTTTCGAATGAGACGATAAACCGGTCCCGTGTGTTACACATTATCTAGCGCACATAAAAGAACTCATGGCAACAAGGGGGTTGTCCCTGGCAAAATTCTGTAGAAAAAAAGCCACTCTGATAAGGAAACAAATACAGTCGCAGACAGGAAAAAGAAAAAATAATAGGTAGGCGCTGCACTTGTGGTGACGTGCTCTACTCTCCCGGGGAGGGCAGCCCGAATTTCATGTAGAGAAATCTGCTGTGACATAAAGTGGTATAAGATAAAATAAAAATCTCCTCTCTCTCTCTCTCTCTCTCTCTCTCTCTCTCTCTCTCTCCTCTCACTCTCTCTCTCTCTCTCCTCTCTCTCTCTCTCTCTCTCACACACACACAGCACACACACACACAACACACATCACTACACACACACACACACACACACAACACACACACACACACACACACACACACACACACACACACACACACACACTATTCTTCCTGAGTTAACATCAGTACTGACTCCACTCTCCCCAAAAGTCCTTCGGATGAGACTTTAACCGAGCCCGTGTGCGAACGCAAGCAGAACATCTTGCACACACGTTAAATCCTGTTCCGCTTTCGTAAAGTAGGCCATCGTGCCGGTGGAACAGATGACAATATTTACAAAACTGCATACACACGGGGACCGATGAAAAAAAGCACATGATTGCTTATTCTGTTATCCTCGATATAAAAGAATAAATAAATAAATAAATAAACACACACACACACACACACACACACACACACACACACACACACACACACACACACACACACACACACACACACACACACACACACACACACTTCAAATGTTTGCAAATGATCTGATGTGTTGCCCATGCATAGCAAACTAAAGTAGTGAAGCTTACAAAAACGACATCCCCATGACAGAGCTGAGCACAACGCATCTTGAAAGATTTGAAATTATTTATGCAAAACTTGTAGACTTCCATGGAATTTGCTACTTTTGTTTGTAAAATTTGAACCACCCTTGAACCCTAAGACAAGTCAACAAGCAAGTTGTATTGCTACCATAATTCTTTTCTTCTACCTCCCCCCCCCCCCTTTTTTTTTTTTTTTGCAGGGAAGGTGATGTTATTTAGTGTGAACAGTGAACAGACACTGAATTGAAAAAAACAACAAACAGTGCCAAGAAAAGATCTCTGTTCAGGTTGTTTGTGAGGGTTACAGACGGCCGGTTAATGAAAGGCTTTTTTTTTAAGATCAGATTTTCAGGGGTGCTTTTTTTTGTCATCAGGGTTAATGAAAGGTTATTGATGTCGCTGATCAAAGCATTTCATTCTGTGAAGATCTTTGTGCTGCCACTTTGGAGTGGGAGGAAACTGCTCTATAATTTTTTTTTATAACTTTGTGTCACAGCAGATTTCTCTGTGCCAGATTCGGGCTGCTCTCCCGGGGAGAGCACATTACCACAAGAGCAGGCCGCCCATTATTTTTCTTTCTCCTGTCTGCAACTGTATTTGTTTCCCTGTCAGGGTGGATTTTTTTCTACATAATTTTGCCAGGGACAACTCTCTTGTTGTTGTGGGTTCTTTTTCTTTATTGTTGTCATTATTATCAGCATTATCAAATGTTGCTGCTTTGGGGTGATCATGTTCAATCTTGAACTACACTAAAAAAATAATCCTTTAAAATTCATTCATTTCCGGATCTTAGTTTCACTTGTTCCAGCATTTATTTTCTTCATTTTACTATTTTGCAAGATAAGAATTGGGAAAGAAACTTAAAGAAAACAATTATAAAGTTTTTTTTGCTGTTGTTTGTTATGGGAGGGGGGGGGGTTGGGGGGGGTTGTTTGGTTTAGTTTCTTGTTGTGTTTTTTAAGTCCCTGTTAGAGCTCTAAGATTGCCTACTGGTGAGATTTATGTGTGTGCTACCCCCCCCCCCCCCCCCCCCTCCTTAATCGCATTCTGACTTGAGGAATGTTACAGGTATGTCAACTTGGAGGTGGGTGGTGGTAAAAGGGGGAACTTGGTTCAATTACCCATTTGTTCATAGGGTCAGTCTGTAACGACACAGGCTGGGACGGGGTTAGAAACTGGAACTGGGGTGTGAGAATGTAGGGTGTAAGGTACCAACTTTCCAGGGCTGTTTACAACAGAGGACTCTGACATTTGGATACTGATGTAGCACCAAAGAACAGCAAAGAATGCCAAAAACTTCAAGGTGATCATCTATACATTCCGCCCTTCACTCTATAGGGTATCTATGTGGACTAGTCAAACAAACATGGTCCTTAAAGAATAATAGCAAGTGGAGTGTGATCAGAGTTGTATGACCTTGCAGACTTTAGTCTGAATACCGACATCAAAAGGAAAAGCATTTCAAAGGCACAATCATCAACTTGTACTGTGACGTCAAACAATTTGAAGCCCATGTTACTCCATCAGCTTCTCGCAACTGCATCACTGACAGTGGTCAGTGGAGAGTTCTGAAGTTTGACCGGTAGTTGAGTGACCAAACCGATGTCTGGGATTAAACATGACAAAGTCATTGCTGGCTCAATAGCCAGGACAAGAGGCCCACTACAAGCTGCAGGGTGCTCATGGCGGGTGATCTGAAAGAACCTTTATCTTTAAGTGCAGAGGCTGCTGCTGTTCCGCCAGTCCTGCCTGCTGTGGCATGTTTGTCATGGGCAATGTGAGATCACCGGCCCAGATATTGCCCTGTTCAATGCTGGATTGCTAAGCCATTTATTATCAGCCTTGAATAATGCAATATAGTTTGAACAGTAATTTCCCCCTGCCTACGTGCCCGCCATCATCTGTCTAGCTTTCTTTCCTCCTCCTCCTTCAAACTCCAGTCTACCCACTTTCTGTCCCCTGCATCCGCCCCTACACCCTCCCTCTCCCTCTGCACACAACACACACACACACACACACACACACACACACACACACACACACACACACACACACACACACACACACACACACACACTCAGGCACACACACACACAGATTCAAACAGCTAGTAGCTAATCTCAAGGATGCTCAGTTATGTGCAAAATCCTAAGAATAATGAGGAAATCTACGCGTTCAAATAGTATGGGAGGTCGCTCCTCAACTACCCCAAGAAAAGAGACGACATAAAGCAAGAAACATGAGAGCAGCGCCAGCAGTACATCAACCAGTCCTGCCGAGTTGACCAGTGGACAAGGATGGCGAGTTCAGGATCCACCAGTGGACAAGACAGAGCTGTGACAGTCGACAGCATCAGTGTACAAGCCACCAACTCAGAGGCAACTCCATCTGAAACCAACTCAGAGGCAACTCCATCTGAAATCAACTCAGAAGCAACTCCATCTGAAACCAACTCAGAAGCAACTCCATCTGAAATCAACTCAGAAGCAACTCCATCTGAAATCAACTCAGAGGCAACTTCATCTGAAACCAACTCAGAAGCAACTCCATCTGAAATCAACTCAGAGGCAACTTCATCTGAAACCAACTCAGAAGCAACTCCATCTGAAATCAACTCAGAGGCAACTTCATCTGAAACCAACTCAGAAGCAACTCCATCTGAAATGGTAAGTCTGATAGATTTGAAAAATATTGTTACTAGGCTGTGTGAGGGTATTTTAAAAATAGGGAAAAAAACTGTGCAACTACAAAGCAATATGATTTGGGACTGCAAGATCAAAGTATGTTACTGTGAGGAATGCTGAAACTCAGACAAAACACAAGATCCAATCAGTGTACCTATGCTAGTGTAAGAAATCAAGACCAACTGTCCAGGAAAATATTTCCAAACCACAATCTGCTCCAACCAACGCTGACATTTTCAAACCAAAAGATACAGATAAAAACATCGTGAAAGAAAAAGAAGTGGAACAATGGAACCCTTTCAAGACCCTGAATTAGATATAAAAAGAGATGTCTTCAATGCCTTGATGTCATCTGACCTCTTTGATGTTGATAATATTTCGTTTGTAAGTCACTCAAACTTGGACACTAGCTACAGGTCTCTGCGAGATGGGCTACACCCAACACAGAGAGGGGCCAGCGTTTTGGCGAGGAACCTTGGGAGGCACGTGAGGGGACTGTTCTGGAAGACACCCAAGAAGACCACCAGACGTCCCCCACGGCACCTACCTGAGCTCTACCCCATGCCACATTTTCCTGGTTGGCTGCTGGTGACCATGTAGGATTCTGGCAGAACAGATATGATGTGTTGGGTGACTGGTTCTGAATTAATACCACACAAAATGAACATTGCAGTAACTTAGCATTTGGGCTATGACAGTTATAGTTTTAACATTTTTGCCGCCATTAGTCAAGTCATTATATTGTATTAAATCTATTATTGTTTAAGGCTCTAAATTTGTGGTTTGATATCACGTAAGTTTATGTAGTTTTTAAAAAAATTCTTTTCTTTTAGACTAAGTTCTCCATCTCAGTTTGAAGTTGTTGTTTGACTCTTGCATAGTCTTTTTGGTATTTTTTGTGTTTGCTTAAGGGGTGTTTAGTATTTTCTCTGTTAATATAGGACTAACTGAAGTATGCATACTTCAGTTTTTATTGACAGTCCATTATGTGCAGAATGCATCTTGTCGAACTAATGCAGTGGAACTGTAGGTCCATCAACACAAATCACTCGTATCTTCTTCAACATCTTGCCTCAGTAAAGTACAAGATACTTATTTTTCAGTCCCTGAATATGGATGGAAATAGCTTACCAAAGCTGCCTTCTTTTCGTTATCCTCCTTTTCACGAAATAGCAGGCATTAATGATAAAATAAAGACAGCCATTTATGTACATGAAACATTGGAGTATAGCACATGCCCCTCTCCTGTTTCAGACAATACTCAGAACATACATTCATGTGCAGCTCGAGTAAAACTCAGTGATGATCATATCGTTAATATTGTTTGTGTTTATCTGCCAAAATGTCCACATGAAGATAATACAGATTGAGTGAGATCTATAAATCTATCAAAGGGAAAATGGATAATAGCTGGTGATTTCAATGCTCATTCTCCTTTTTGGGAAAAAGGTAATTTGTATGCTACCAATAGTAAGAGATTTCTAGAGAACATTGTTGATTGCTCTTATATACCTCCTTAATGACGGAAGTGTTACGAGGATTCCAGATATCTCAAGTCAGAGAGCTAGTGCTATAGATCTTTCCCTTATTTCTACTCTTTTAGCTCCACATTGTACATGGGAAACGCACAGTGATTCTCTAGGTAGTGATCACTTACCAATTATCATTATGTTATATGGGAGGCCAGCATATAATGAAAAAATCAAAGATTTGATTCCAAAATATAACTACAATAAAGCAAGATGGGACCTGTTTCAATCTTTTTTAAAAGTATACAACACCAGCAGTATACAATCTGATGACATAGATACATTTTATGACCGATTTACAAAAATATTTTTTAAGAGCTGCAGATTGTTCTGTTCCTAAATGTTCATCTGTGAAGTCTGATATACATGCAGGGAACATATGGTGGAATGAAGCCTGTGAAAATGCTGTTAAAAAGAAAAAAATAGCATTCAAAACTTACTTACAAAATAAATCGCAAGATAATCATAGATTGTTGAAACTAGCTAATAAAACATGTGATAAAGTTATTGAACAAGTTAAACTTGAATTCTGGTCCAACCTTTGTAAGCAGGAGGTTTGTACACATAAGGATCTGCAAAAAGTATGGAAAAAGTTTAAGGAAATGAAAAATAGTATACAGCAACCATCTTGTCCGTAATTAAAGATAAAGAGTTCCCATCTAAATCTGACGAGGCTGAAGCTTTTGTTAATATGTTTGCTAATACCATGAGCAATACAGTCTTTCACCGTCAGAAATTGCTTTTAGAAATAAAGAAATACCAACAGATATGTATAAAGATCATTTTCCTGATAATACATGATTTATAAACGCGCCAATTGCAGTGCCAGAACTTGAGGATGTCATTAGATCTCTTAGCAATAAGAAAACTTCAGTAGGAGTAGATGCTATTTCCAATCAAATGTTGAAACATTTACCAGAAAACTGGGTTATTTTACTACATAGATTATTCCAACAGTGCTGGATAGAAGGTAAACTACCTCTAATCTGGAAGCAGTAAATCATCGTTCCCATCTTTAACAAGGTAAATTAAAAAGTGATACAAACAGTTATAGACCGAGTAGAGTGCATTGCTTCTGCTGAGTCATAGAACATAAAGCAGTAAATAATGATTTAAAAAATGTCTTTACCCAGCACATTTCCCTGCTTTTTTAATGCAAAAAATCTTTCTTTTCTGATGAACTTTCTGATGAGCTGCCCGAAGTCGGCTGAGGCCAGCGGGTAGACTTTCCGCAGAGTTACAAGCGCAGGAGAAGAATAGTATTGTTGTTTTTTGTTTGTTTGTTTATTTTTTCAAATCATTGTTATACAGACCCCTTCACTCGTTTTTACGATGCCTGTGGACTTGATAGGCATTGTGATGCTGCATATGCTATTTTCCTCTTGTTATTCATTGTTAGCAATATGCTATTTTCTGGGATTTTTGTGTGTGTGGTTTTTACTGTTAATGGTTTATTAGCAATCAAATATGTTCTCTTAAATGCACTTTCCACACTGTGCATTGTAGTCTAGTGATTCAAACTCTCTTTTATTGTTCCCTGTCATTAATACCCCCCCCCCCCCCCCCCCCCACAAGTAAGGGCTGCCCCCTCCATCTCCTCACTTTTTTCCTGTCTGATAACGCAGATTGTGAAGATGCGTTAAATAAAATTGCGCGTGCACACACACACACACACACACACACACACACACACACACACACACACACACACACACACACACACACACATACCGCGCGCGCACACACACACACACACACACACACACATACACACATACGCGCGCGCGCGCGCACCACACACACACACACACACACACACACACACACACACACACACACACACACACACCACACACACACACACGGAGAGGGGGGCTGGATAGCCTGGTGGTTAGAGTGATGCGCTCGTGATCTGCTGATCCGGGTTCGATTCTGGTTCAAGAGGATTATTTCCTGTGCAGTTGCATCAGTGCAACTCCATTCCCCCCAAAATCCTTCGTATGTGGCTATAAATCGAGGACCTGTGTGCGAACGCACGCATAACATCTTACACACACATTAAAACCCGTTCTGCTTTTCGGAAGAATAGGCTATTGTGTGCTGGTGGTAAGGATGACAAAATAACAAAACTGCAAACACACAGGGACTTGATGTAAAAAAAAAAAAAAAATTAAGAGCACATGATGTGTTTATTCTATTACCCTCGAAATAAAAGAATAAAATAGATTATTTAAAAAATAAACACAACACCACACACACACACACACACACACACACACACACACACACACACACACACACACACACACAAACACGCACGCGCGCGCACACACACGCGCGCACACGTGCGCGCGCGTTACCCCTGTCAAAAAGAACAACACATTGCCAAGAGCAGAAAAAACAAAACAGCTCATTCATCATAATATGCAATGCATTCCATGATACATCACCACGACAGCTTTCTGCTTACTATATCATGTCAAATTCGGGCTTGCCTTAAAGTGCATACCTGCCAGTACCTTAGTTCCTTTCATGTAAAAAGAGCGCATCTATTATCACATTAAATTAATTATTTCAAAGTTTTGCTCGTTTCGCTTGCTTTTTCCCCAAAAAAATTACAGAAAAATATTCAAATACATACCTAGAATGAAACCACAACAATTGACTGACTGCTGACTGACTGCAGTAGTGAGATTCTGAGAAATGAAAATTGGGAGGAGGAGGGTGGGGGCGCGGAGGGGGGATTACAACCCCTCCCCCTCCCCCCCTCACTTCTCTCCACTTTTCATCAATACAAATCCCGCCTTCATAGTAACCATAACCTAAAACTCATAAAACTCAAGTATCTCCTCCCTTTTCCACCTACCCCCCCCCCCCCCCCCCCCCCTCCGAATGACATAACATCATTGGCTGCAGAGGGGATTCATCAAGGAAAGGGGTGGGCGACACGTCACGAGGACCTACAGGTATGGTAGGCTCCAATCGCCTGCCCTGTCCGTTATCATGGACCAGTTATCTCTCTGGTCACTGTGGGAAGCACGACCCCTCAAATCTCCAGCTATTTTCGGTCGGTGCTTCCTAAAATGGCTCCGACTAAAATAACCGCGGATTACCAGAATGAAGGAGAAGAGTTCCCGGGGCACGGGTCAGGCAGGCAGGCAGGTCCAGAGACTATTTAACAGGGGCGTCCAACTTGCTGCCTTCACACAGCGACCGATCATCGATCAGAGCACGATCATCAGCCGCTCGTCAGCTTGCTTCCTTATTCACATCCTGACGAAATTCTCGCATCCCTGCGAAAATATACCGTTGACATCCAGGCCATAGTCTTCTGCGTACCTGCCGAGAACTACGCTCAGAATCCAGGCCAAAGTCTGTTGCCTGTTGTTTACTAACGAAACCCCTGTTGGCATCGAAGGGGGACACACGGCGTAAAATTAAACCCAGGCGGAAACTGATCTGCTTTTTGTCAGTTATTGTAATTGTCTACATACCAGAGAGAAAGACTTAAGCTGTTCATCATGATGACCGTTAATACCTTGGTAAGTGGGGTTGGGTTTTTTTTTCGTTGGGTTGGTTTGGTTGTGCGTTAGTTTGTTTTGGGTTGTTTTGTTTTGTTTTTTGGCGGTTCCTCTTTTGTCTACATTAAATTAATTCATTCATTCATAGTTTATTTGCTTGCTTACTTATCTGAGAGCACTTGTTCTGCCCAAGGTAAGGCTAAGCAATGTTTAGCCTGATTACCTGGCGCACCTTGGCCTTTTATACAGTCCCCTAGGTCACCCAGCTATAAATGGGTACCTGCCCTCTTTAGGGACAGGGAAGGTAAAGCAGCGAGAGAGAGAAAGAATAGGAGATGGGCGCCGTCCCTCCAGATGCCAGCCTCTGACATCATGCAGCCCAACAAGCCCATAGGTGGTGGAACACCTACTTATCTATTTGTTTATTTGCTGGTTTGTTTATTTCTATTTTGGTTTACACTTTTTGTTGAGTTCAGTTGATCTCTTTTCAAAATCATTACTTAGGTTGTTTTTGTTTTTTTTTTCCAATGGGGTCGACTTTTATTCAAACACACACACACACACACACACACACACACACACACACACACACACACACACACACACACACACACACACACACATACGGAGAAGAGAGGGGAGAGAGAGAGAGAGAGAGAGAGAGAGAGAGGAGAGAGAGAGAGAGAGAGAGAGAGAGAGAGAGAGAGAGAGAGAGAGAATATACGCTGTCAGTTAAGTCAAACTCAACTGGATGCTCAGATCTCCCCGGAAAGGCAGTTCAGCATCAGTATAATCAATCGGGATGCTTGAACCCAAGATCAGGATGATGACCTCCATCTCTGCAGTTTTGCTAAATCGCTCCTAGGTTGCCAGAAATGACTACGTCTAGTCATAATTGCTAAAGTTGTGGCTTTTTCATTGTTAGTGGTCTGTTTGGTTTAGATTGGTTGGTTTTTGTTCGTATTCTGTGTGGGTGAGTTTCTTATTTGTTTGTTTTCTGTAGGTATGAGTTTATCTTAGTATCCAAGGTGGCCGAAGATTCACTATTGCCTGTTTCTTTTTTCCTCGCAGAGTGTTCCCTACCTGCCCCACCTTCGTTCCCCGAGCCCCCCGGCACGCATCAAGCCTGCACCCCCACTCCAAGTCCAGACGGCCATTGACAGCCGCAGCCGGCGCCAGCGCCCAGACCGCCAGAAAGTCCCCAGCACCACTGCTTCCCTCGCCAACCTCTCCGCCCGGGACAAAACCTACCTCCTGCGTCCCATGCTGCGAGAGGATCTGCCCGGAGTGGTCTCTCTAATGAAGGAGGAAGGGTGGAACGTTAACTTCGACAACATGGCCGCCGTTTTTGACATGCAGCCGGAAGCTTATTTTGTGGCACACACCCTCAATGGACTCATTGTTGGTAAGTGATGTTACAGCCCCGTTATTGTCTCTGCTGTCTGTGTCCACATTCACTAAGAAAGAGAGTAGTAGAGAAAGACATAGAAGAACAGAGAGACGACATTCAGAAAACGAGACCAAAAGAGCCAAAAAGAAAAGTTTTTTTAATTGAAAATTGGGTTTTTTGTTTTGTTTTGTTTTTGGTGGGGTTTTTTTGGGGGATGGGGGGGGGGGGGGAATAATACTCTGACAGTGACATAAAACAAACACTAACAAGAATACTGTCACCTCTTCTGACCTTTCTTCAGTTCCTGTTTGTTAGTGTTGTGTGTTGAAGTGGTAGAAAGGATGTCTTCTCAATGACAGAAGTGAAGCATGTGTGTGACAACAGTGGGAAGTGTATCTCAGAGAAAGGGGGGGGGGGGGAGAGAAGGAAAGGAGTGTGTATCTTAAGATGTAGCTAAAAGATAACGATGTCTGACGATGTTCAGATAAACTAATAGGAAATGGAAGTGTTAACTAAAGGGTGCAAGCATGGGGCAAGAAAGGAGAAATAAAGATGAAAAACCCATAGAGAACCGGGATAGTTCCCCATCAGAACACAAGTCATCAACCATGCACCAGCATGATGGGCACTTTGCTGATTCAGTACAAGTGAAGGTGAAGTGCAGACAGTTCCCTGATGCAAAGGTCATATTCCTTCCTATCTCTTTTAATCCAGAACAGGCGGAACATCTCTGTCCTTCACCTCTCCTCAAGAGCGCAGTGTGTCAGGCACTGGCTACCTGCATGTTGGTCGTCATGGTCATGGTCCCATCTCAACCTTGAAATGGACTCTGATGGTGCGGTACAGAAAGTTCATTTGGGCCAACAACCGCCTTGCTATTCTGTCTAATCTGCACTCTTGCCAGCCACAAAAAGAAAAGGCAGAGATAATGGCTAAACTAGGCCCAGACCAAGTTCTGGCCCATCTTCCGAACATGCACATTTACATAACCTTTCTAAAATAGTGTGGATGACCTTAGTTCCCTCTGTTATCGTTTCCAACTGACGTCATAACCATCGTTATTTAACAGGACAGGAGCAAGATCCAGCAAAGTACATTATGTACGATTTGGGGGAAAAGTTATGTAGTCACTTGGTCATTCACGTGTCTGCTATGTTTCTGAAGTATTTGCTTTGACACCCATCAATACGAAGGGGTTGCTGATTCCATACTTATAGGGAACTACACCTCAAATCGTCTTAATCCGTTTTTCTTTAAAATTAAAGTTCACCTTTGTTCTAAAGCCAGTTTACTTCAGTTCAATCTACTCAAAAGCTCTGTTTCACTAGTTGGGTCACGAAATGGCTAGTCACATAGTGCAGAAACTGACTCACACACGGACGTGTTGACATAAACGTACGATTTCATTTCAAAGATGACCAACGCAAAAAAAAAATCAAGATAAATCAGAAAGATAAGGTTGCATGTAGACAGAAAATCTCAGGGCTCCAATTGACCTTGTTTTGTGGGTTGGCCAGCTCCTTATCTGGTCACTGCTGTTGTGACCTGTCTTGGAGCTAGTCAACTGAAGTGGTGGCCACCGAAAGAGCATTAGGCCTACGGTCAGTTGACAGGGTGGACAGCTGTGGTCAGTTAGACTGGGAGAGGTCTGAGCTGAAAACGAGGGTTAGGAACAAACCAACTGTCACTGAAGATTAGACACGGTTGGTGTTGCTGCTAACTTGTGCAGAACATTTGTGTCTTTATCAATCTGTCTGTCTCTATTTCTCTCTTTTCATAATTTTGAGGGGTGTGTTGCTGACTATTGTGTGCGGCTTTTGCCCTCGGATGTTTTATTGATTTCTGTATCAATTGATCGATTGTTTTGATAAATTTCTGTATACATGTACAAATTGTAAGGCTAGCTTGATCGAAAATCTCATCCTTGCATCCTAAATTTCATTCATTGATTCATTCATTTATTCATTCATTCATTTATTCAATCCTTTGTTCTCCCTTTCTCCCAAAGCCTTACCAAACCGTATTTGTGGTTGCAGGTCACGGCAGTGGCAACCGTCTGAACGAGTCAGTGGGGGTGGTGTCTTACCTGCTGGTCAGCAGCCGGCACCAGAAGCAGGGGCTGGGGTCCCGCCTGACCAGACTGGTGCGGGAAGCCCTGGGCACCCCCACCGTGCTCTTCTACTCCATGGAGGACGCCGTCAACTTTCACAAAGGCCGCAAGTTCGAGACCCGCCGCTTCCGGACCCTGGTCAGGGACTTCTGCCTGGACCCTGAGGACTTTGACTCGCTCCCCGACAACCCGGCCATCAAGGTGGTCAGAGCTCAGCACGTGGACTTCGACAAGATCAACCTGTATGACTCCGCTGTTCACGGCATCGCGCGTCCTGACTACCTGCGTGGCTGGATCCTCGGAAGCGACAAGGTGGCCTATGCTGCACTGGATTCCGCTTCTGGCGCTGTGGTGGGCTACATTTCCCTCAGCTTCTACGAAGGCCGGTGGGACGTCTCTCCTCTCTATGCGGACTCCGACGACATCGCCCTTCAGCTGCTCAAGAAAGGTTCCCAGGAAATCGCGGAGTCGGTCCGAGTGTTTGTTCGCATCCCTGCCGATTCCAGTGATGGCATCAAGCTGTTCAACACCCTGCGGGACACCCAGCACCACCGAGTTCTGTACCTCATGGCGGACCAGCCCCTACACAACTTCACCTCCGACAAGATCTACTCCTTGTCCACCGTCTGCTACGGGCAGAAATAAGACAGTGAGTGTGTGGAAGGGGGTTTGTGGGGACTGAGCAATACTCTTTTTAACGAAGCTGTTGCCGCTGGGAGCCATTGAGTGAGTGGAGCAGGCGCTGAAGCCTTGGCTCTTGTTGGCTCTTCGCTTCGCTTGAGGTTTACTGACTGTTTTTTTTAAAATCAAGATTCTGCATAATCTTAGTCACTGCCTTTTTCTTTCTTATTTAGTGTTGGGGCAGTCTTTGCAGACAGGAGCTGCATGTGCTTGATTTTCTTCTTTATTTTCCCTCACCCTTTCCTTCGTTACATCCTCATTTGAACTCTCTCTCTCTCTCTCTCCTCTCTCTCTCTCTCTCTCTCTCTCTCTCTCTCTCTCTCTCCCTTCTCTCTCTCTCTCTCTCTCTCTCTCTCTCTCTCTGTGTTAGGATTACAGCCTGAACTACATATTGATTAAAAGATGAAACGGAGATACTAGCATTAGGAATATTGTCCCGTTCTGTCGTATGTCTTGCTTCTCTAATCTGTCAGTTGAAAGGATATATTAGAAAGTCCCTGGATGTTCGCGAGAGATGATAGAAGACTTGACATTTTCTGTTCTGTGTCCATCAAAACTCACTGGAAATGGATAAAGCGTAACGGAACTGTTGAAGCTGTGGTGATGAGCTGTCTACTGGTGTGGATTCTTAGAGAGAAAGCCCTTAAAATACATGTCAGGTTGATTTGTTGAGGCGGAAAGACTCTTTACTTACATAAACCCCTCCAATATACCTCATAAAGTTGCTGTGACTAATTAAAAAAACACTAGGTAAAAAAAACACAATAATAATAAAGCCATTACCACCACAAACAGCAGCAACAACAGCAACAACAACAGCTGCGGCGACATCAACTAATCACCATTAGCATTGCCTGTATGATTTTTTTGTGTTTCTTTTAGATCAGATTTTGAGGGATTTTTCTGTCAGAAACTACATTGCCTATGCTTGCATACCTTGCTTTATCTTAGATGATTTTGTTCCCTTTCCTTAATCGTGCCTACTATTTCTTTTCACTTTCTTTAAATTTTTCCTTCCTATTATGTTTTCTTTTTCTTCGTGTATGCTTTAAATGTATCTGAGCTGTAGTGTAGAGTAGTATAGCTGTAGCCATAGAAATCATGTACCTCGTTTGCGTTGGAATAAGCTGATTAATGTTTGGCTCTGTGTTTACGAACAAATTGATATATGTAGCAAAACGATCAAATATTAAACTTGTAAAATGATACAATATTATTTGCAGCGTGTTACTATGCGATGAGATGTGTGTAAAAATTATGCTCGCCTGAGTGGGACTCTCTCTCTCTCTCTCTCTCTCTCTCTCTCTCTCTCTCTCTCTCTCTCTCTCTCTCTCTCTCTCTCTCTCTCTCTCTCTCTCTCTCTCTCACACACACACACACACAAACCATACGTACTCAAATATACAAATACGCACGTGCGTGCACACACATATAGACACACAAACACCCGCACTAATTCTATTATTCTAACACATCGTCTGTCTGTCTAGTCTACCGGTCTGTCTGTCTGTCTGTCTGTCTGTCTGTCTGTCTGTCTGTCTGTCTGTCTGTCTGTCTGTCTGTCTGTCTCTCTCTCTCTCTCTCTCTCTCTCTCTCTCTCTCTCTCTCTCTCTCTCTCTCTCTCTCTCTCTCTAACACACACACACACACACACACTCATACACGCGCGCGCGCACACACACACAACACACACACACACACACACACACTCTCTCTCTCTCTATCTCTCTCTCTCTCTCTCACTCACTCACACACACACACACACACACACACACACACACACACACACACACACACACACACACACACACACATACACACGCGCGCGCGCGTGCTTGCACGTAAACACACATACACACCTGCGCACACGAACGCACGCACACACACACGGACGCACGCAATTTGACGACCTGGGTTCGATTCCCGTTGGAGGGGATTTTTCCCAGGAGTTAACATCAGTGCTGACTCCTCTCTCCCCAAAAGCCCTACGGGTGAGACTATAAACCGACTTCCCGCGTGCGAACACACGCAGGACATCTTGCGCACACGTTAAATCCTGTTCCTCTTTTCGTAAGAGTAGGCTATTGTGTGCCGGTGGGAACAGATGACAAAATTTACAAAACTGCATACACACGTTGACTGGATGTAAAAAGGAAAAAAAAAAAATAGCGCATGAGTGCTTATTCCATTATCCTTGATATAAAAGAATAAATAAATAAATGAATAAATCTATTTCTTTCGTTCCTTGGCTAGAGTTCCAAGGTTAACCATTGGTGAGATTTTGCATATATCATGCAGCCTTTTGCCCACTGTTTGCATCTGTCTTTAGGAATGATGTCTACACACGACACCTGTGTGCATGCAGGGTTTTTTTGTGTTTTTTTTTAAATTGATCGTTCTTTCCAACATGTACGAAATGTCCTACTCTTCAAAAAAGGCAAAATGGATTTTAACATGAACGTAAGTTGCTCTGTGTGTGTCCGTACACACAGGACGTCGCTTTGTAGTCTCATGGGAAGGGATTTCGGGGAGCGTTGATGTTATCTCCAGGAGAAAACGGCCTTCCAACGGACATGTGGGTGATGACTCGAACTCGCTTCGTCCGATCATGACTCAACGCTTTAACCACCAGGCTATCCCGCCCTCTTTTATCTGGTCTTAAAAGAAAAGAACCATGGCCAGTCGGAATTACAACATTCTTATGAATGGGTAAAAGGTAAAGGTGTCCAGTAACCTGTGTAGTCGTATAGTAAGGGAGCAAGGCACCAAAGACAGGTCTCAGCTTCTCTAGGAGCCAGCATAGTGAGGGTGGCGCCCATCTCCTCTCCTTCGGGAGCCGACCTGTATAGATCTACCCCATGACCTAACTCTGCTGTTGCTGGCATGATATTACAGTCCTAGCGAGAGATGACTGATCTAGGCTGCCGGCCCCTTGTACTGGCATAACTGGGGGACGGGATAGCCTAGCGGTCAGAACATTGTGCTCAAAATTTGACACCCGGGGTCGATACCCGTTCGAAGAATTTTTCTCCTGGAGTTAACATCAGTGCTGGCTCCACTCTCCCAAAAGTCCTTCGGGTGAGACTTTAAACCGAGGCCCCACGTGCAGGAGCCACCAGAACGTTGCCATATCCTACAGCTAGATCTCTGATATTTCTTAATGGTCAGATTTTGTGTTAATGCGACAGTTTTAACCCACCATGAAGGTAGCTGCATTCCGACTTCAGGAATGGTATCTAAACATGATACCTGTGTACAAGCCTTTCCGTTTGTTTGTTGTCTTCGTTGTTTTGTTTGTATTTTGTTGTTTTGTTTTGCTTTTGTTTGTTGTTTGTTGTTGTTGTTTGTTGTTGTGTTATTTTCGTTCAGTTTTGTTTTGTTTTGTGTTTTTTTTTGTGTGTGTGTTTGTTTGTTTTTTTTGGGGGGGCGCTTGTGCACGCGTGTGTGGGGGGGGGGGGGGGGGGTGGGGGTGCGCTCGCGCGCGCGCGCGTGCGTGTGCGCGTGATTCGTTCCTATCGGCACGAAAGGGCCTACTCCTCAGAAACGCGGAACGTGTTTTTAACGTGTGTGCAAGATGTTCTGCGTGTGTTCGCACATGGGGCCTCGGGCTATAATCTCATCCGGATGACTTTTGGGGGACTTAAGTAGGTGAAGTGGGAGTAGGTGAAAACAGGTGTGCTTTCTAGTCGCTTACTGGGAACAGAGACATTGCATGTTGTTGTTGTTGTTGTTGTTGTGTTGTTGTTGTTGTTGTTGTTGTATGGATCATGGATACTACGAAAGCTGAGAACCGCGAGCAGCCGAGGAAGCTGGCTGAAAAATCTTCAGTGGTCCCCCAATGATCTCCTAGACTACCGGATAGGTGAAGAAGGTGAAGGTTGCTTTGTTGGTTTTTTGTTATTCAAATTCAATTCAGAAATACTTTATTATCTCATAGAGAATTTCACGCGGGTTACATGCCACACATAAAAAAGCAAACATGTAAAAAGTAACATCACGGAAGAAGAAAAAAACAACAACACATAGTATCCGAACATCAGCTCGCACATATCATAATATAAAAAATCACCCACAATTCAACAATACCTCACCCAGTCATAAACTCACCAAAACAAAATCTCAACCATTCCTACGCACACCAGTTTGCTCACGCATTCAGACACAGACTCACAGACACAGACACAGACACAACAGCACACACACACACACACACACACACACACACACACACACACACACACACACACACACACACACAACACAGAGGTCTTTTACATACACGGCGCGGGCGCGCGCACTGTTGGAAACACTACATACATGTGCACACATTTTTGTGAAATAAACCATATTGTTGTTGTTGCTTTTTGTTGTTTTGTTGTGGTTTTTTGGTTTGTTTGGTTTTGTTGGGGTTTTTTTGTGTTTTTTGTTTGTTTGTTGTTGTTGTTTTTTTGTTGTTGTTTTTTTTTTTGGGGGGGGGGGGGTTGGTTTGGGTTTTTTTTGTTTTTTGGTTGTTTTTTTTTTGCTTTTGTTTTTGTTTCGTTTTGTTGGTTTTCGGTGTTTTGTTGTGGTATTGCTCTCGTTGTAAGTGCACTCACCAGGGAAATAAACTCAGACCACAGCAGCAAAAGTTAACTTGCTGTCTTACCGCAGTGGATAGCACATTGAATGGTTCAGCTTTCTCTTGGACGTATCGTCGTAAGGAATTCAGGAAGAAAAGGAACAAGGCAAAAACAGAGAGAGGGGTAGAAAAGGGGGAAATCGTAGCACATAATTTTCAGAAGGTGCTATAATAATTATATATACTGATAGGCCCCCGTCATTCCCATGGAGAGTACTTATACAACTAGGCCTTCTACTGCTACCACCACAACTACTACTGTACTACTATTGCTGCTGTTACTTCTATCCTGCTCCTCATATTACTACTATCACTATTACTACTACTGTTACTACTACCACTACTTCTACTCCTACTATACCGACTACTACCACTACTTCTTCCACTAGACCTGCTACAGTAAAAGATTGCCACAAATGGAGAGAGCTGGTGCTTTCGACCTAGCAGTACCCCTGCGATCAGCTTCAGAAGACCATTTGTTATTGCAGGTTGTGTTGATTTGTTCCGGTTTGTAAGATTGAAAGGTGAAACCCGGTGAAAAGACACATCAACACTGATCACCTGACTGAAGCAACGGAGTGACTTCCGTTTCGGGAAACGTAGTTTGAAGTGAAACAGTCCATGTGGATCGGGCTACAAGAACGAGTACTAGGCCTAGGCTAGTATTGTGTGGTAAGTAACTTAGTAAGGTAAGTTAAGAAAGTGCTGGGATTTATAATGTTTTACACTTACTGTTTTAAGGTGATCACCTTTTTTTTTTATTTAGACAGACAATGCTTGCCGTATTTTAACTTCGTTTATTTTTTAGGTTTAGTAATTTGTATACATCAGCTTCTGCACCAAATACCACCTTTACAAATCCCTCGTGATATCTATCCTCCTATATGGTTGTGAATCATGGACTCTGACAGCAGAGTTAGAGAGGAGAATCCAAGCATTCGAGAACAAGTGCCACAGAAGAAAATTTTTCTCCTGGAGTTAACATCAGTGCCGACTCCACTCTCCCCAAAAGTCCTTCGGATGAGACTTTAAACCGAGGCCCCGTGTGCAAACGCACGCAGAACATCTTGCGCACACGTTAAATCCTGTTCCGCTTTTCGTAAGAGTAGGCCATCGTGTGCCGGTGGGAACAGATGACATTTACAAAACTGCATACACACGGGGACTGGATGTAAAAAAGCACAAGAGTGCTTATCCCATTATCCTCGATATAAAAGAATAAATATAAAATACAATCTCTCTCCTCCTCTCCTCGTAGCATCCACCCACCCCCCCCCCCCCCCCCCCCCCCCCCCCCCCCCTCTCTCTCTCTCTCTCTCTCTCTCTCTCTCTCTCTCTGTTACCATCCATATTGAGAAATGTTTTATTCATATTTTGACTTTTGTACAATTTAATACCCACGTGTCGAATGTAATTGATTTTGTGTAAACTTTAAATTAATGATCTTATCAAGTAAGTTGAATAGCTATGCCCATTGTGATTACAAAATGGTTATGAACATGATTTTTATGACCATAATCATAAGATTGATATGGTAGTAGAACATATAATATATGTTTTAAAATTTATGCCTTACAGCAGATGGATTCCTCTTGTGTTCCGTAAAATGATTTTATTTAAAATCAGGTGTACGGTATACTTTCTTTAGAATGAAGTTTATTGATGACATGCCCGCGAACCCATGTGTGTGTGTGTGTTTATTTTTTTATTTTAAATATTCTTTTATATGAGGATAATAGTGTAACCCCCGAAAGTTTTGTCTTGGAGGGGAAACAAAATTTTAGGTCACCAGTAAAGAGATACCTGTAAAACCAAATCATGTTTATTTTCTCTAAGTCAACAAAAAAACTGAAAACTGAAGTCCCATGTTCAAATGCATGCAGAACATCTTGCGCACATGTTAAAAACCTGTTCCACCTTTTGGAAGAATAGGCTAATGTGTGCCGGTAGGAGTGAATGACAACCTTTTTTTTTTTTTAAAGCAGCATGCGCACAGGTGTCGTGTTTAGACACCATGCGGGCATCCCCAAGAAAGAATCGGGGAGTTTGAATCCCCAGGGCAGTTCAAAAGCTGTATTATGGCAAAGTTCTGGTGGCTCCTACGATGGCACTGGAACCATTTGTATCTAGATCTATCTAGGCGATTGCTTTTCCAATGGACCATTTCAGTGACGTGGAGAGGGAGGGTCTGCTGCATGGGTAACACACTAACAGCTTGCCCTCCATACTTACTTACCCAGGCTTTACGCTCTAGAGCCTAGAGAGTAGAGTGCAACTCCATAGTCTTCTGAGACTGATGGCTACCTACCTTTTTTTTCTGACTAGTAACTATTTACATTGACTGTGGACTTAATAACCACCTTAGAGCAAAGTTTGGTTTCACTTGCAGATCTGTCTATCCCCAGTTTTACACCACCCAACCAACAAACATGAGCGTAAGTATGCATTCCATATGTCACCTGTGTGTGCCAATAGACAGGGGTGTTGGTTTTTTTTTGTTTTTTTTGTTGTTGTTTTGTTTTTGTTCGGTTTTTTTTTTTAGACAGCAGTGTAAGTATTGGAATACATTCCTCTAAATGTCCTGTCACTTGCTGAATTAGACTAAAGCAAATGTGAAGCTTTTATTTTCAACATTACATATTCAACTTTTTTTGGGGGGGAGGGGGAGATTGCGATTGTTATTGTCTGAGCTTTAATTCTGAATGAGGTGATAGCCCTGATGTGGCCTTTGTGGTTGGCAAGGCTTTAATGTTAATTGATTGATTTATTGAATGTCACTGTCAGATAAATATAACTTTGTATCTGAACTATTTTCTTCTTTTTTTTTTGTCAGCAGAACATCATCCCAAAATCAGATAATAGTTATGTTTGCACAAGCCTCTGAGTGTTCTCACCGTATAATATGTATTTAAAAGCTGGTTTCCCCTAATTTTTCTTTTCACCGTAGTCCTGCGGACTGTGGGGGGCACTACTGAAGACTTTTTTCTTTTAATCTAAACTTACTAAAATATCAGCATTTGGCTAAGTGTCCTAACTGAGCCCATATTCCTGGACTCTTTTTTCAAGTTCTTAGGAGTCTTTGAATCTTGCACAGAATTTATTTCTTTCTTTCACTTCAGAGTTGAGGAAAGTTTTTGAAAATGAAAATAATGATTCCAAGTTAAGATAAAAAGCACACAGTAATGCAGTCTGTTATTCAATTAAAAAAGATAAAATGGGAAACTAGATAAGATATATTAGAATTCCACTGACAGTTTTTTTTTCTTTTGTAGGAAGCAGTTTAGTCATTATTATCTTGTGTCTGTCATAGTTGTTTTCCTCCTCAGCAGGGTGTGGTTGCTAGAACTAGAAGTATTTTAAGTAGTTTAGCAAGTTACTTAAAAAATGGATTCTCTGTAACCTTTTTCCAGCAGCAAAAATACATATATATCTATAAATCATACAAAACCCTATGATAGAAATGTATATAATACTACTGGTTTGCAGTTTATTACTGGTAAAGTTGATTATCAATTGTGTCAGCAGATTATGTGTGAAGTAAAGAAAGTGTTCCCATTTTTCAGAAAGCTGTTTTTATTTTTCATATTTGCTGGTAACTAACACTGCCTTCAACTGGTACTGATTCTTGTGAAAAGAGAAGTGTAACTGTATGTATGTATGTGTGTGTGTATATGTTATTTTATATATATATATATATATATATATATATATATATATATATATATATATATATATATATATATATTATAGCATGCTCACTCTGTCCATAACATTAATCTTTAGGAATATATGTATATGTTTTTATTTATATCTCACAGCAGAGACAATCAAGTCCACTCTGTCTCCCACATCTCCCATCTCGAAGAGAAACCACCAGAAGTCATAGAAATCAACGCCGGCCGAACATGGCAATTTTAAACTGTCTTGGAGAAGTTGATCGTGGTGAGTACATATATATTATGTATATGTAAAAAATACAAAACAAAGGAAAGAAGACAGTACACCTTTACATATATGTAAAGGTTGTACTGTCTTCTTTCCTTTGTTTTGTACTTTTTATAGAGATGTGCTGATGAAGTAGGAAACTGATTTTGAGTAAATTCTATGGGGTAACCACCTCGAGTGGGTGACACCTTCAGTCTGGCTCCACAACTGAGCTAATGCTGTTGTTGGTAGGGGGCTAAGTAGGTGGTATCCTGCATATGTTAGCTCAGAACAGGCACCATTTAACACCACCAAAGTGACCCAGCGGAAGTGCAGGGTCCCTCTGGCTGGTGGCCCTGTGGCGGCCTGTATTGATGCGCTCCCGCTGGACTTCTGACCCTTAGGATTCGACATAACAAATCTGGCCTTGGCTGTGGTGAGGAGATTTAAATGAGCGGCATGGGAACAGCAAGACAGGAATGTCACAGAATGTGAGGCAGCAAAAAAAACAAAAATAAATTCTATTGTGTATTTGCTCCTTAGCATTTTTCAGCGCTTGATGCTACTGAAGTATTTCTCTCAGAACAGGATTGTGCTGGCGTGACAGATACGATCTCATGTGGAATGAGTAGAATGTGTGCTATGCTTCTCCCTGAAGTGAAATTAACTGCTGTCTTATTCAAAAGCGTATTCTGATAGCTTACTTTGTAATTTAGTGAAATTTTAATGGTTTTGACGAGTGGTCTTGATATCTTTTACCAATGAGATATCGTCTGTCATTGACTGAGCCATCAAGCTTTGGGGGTTAACTGGTGACATAGTGCATCAGGCTTCTCTCTGCCAGGGGAGAATGGTGGTTTTGCATCATGACAAAGATGCAAGCCAGTTGAGCTTCAGATTTTTGAGCAGTCAGTGATGGAAAACTGCCGACACATTACTCATTGCCTTTGTGCCAAAGCTTGAGCGTGTCAGCTTAGTATGATGAGTAGCAGTTTAGGCATTGTCAAAAGATTTTTTTTTTAATTTTAAGATACCAAGTGAGGTTTAATTCTGTGGAAATTATTAAGGTAAATTATTTCCTTATCTACAGTTTGTAAAGAGATAGCTTATGGAGAGCAAGTCTGCGTGACTGTGTGTAGTTTTAAATAGTTATAAACAAGCGCACAATCTTACACATTAGCTCCCTGGGTATTTGCACAATGAACCCATTGATGTTGTACTAGAACAGTGTTTGTTCTGCAACAAGTTGAAACTCAGACTGTGTCCTGTGCTGTGCTAGGGTTTTTTTTCCCTTCTTTTATGTAGTGTGTAGACTAAAATAGGACTTAAAACAGTCACAAGACCCATGCAACATTCCTTTGGTGTGAAATCATGTCATAACTCTCCCATGGGTCAGGTTAATGATACATGCCTTGTAAAATGAATATCAAGATCTTTCATAATATTAAATTTTCTCTTGGTATTAAGTGGTATAATTTGAACATTCCAAAAGTAATCAGAAGCACATATGATATAGAAACACTGTATACATCATGTAGTACATTTTACAAGTACTCACAATAAATGTTCTATTGACATATGATTTGTGTAGTTTTATTAGTTTGTGTAAAAGTTATACTGGATTTTTTTAAATGGCCAAAAGTCGTTTGTTACGGCAGAATGGAGAGGCCAGTTGTGCTAGAAATTCCCCCTTTTGTTATCACTTCCTTTGCTTCTGTCTTTTCTCTTACCCTTCTGTCCTCTCTCTTCCTGGCTTATTTTCTGCCTACCCAGCCTACTCTCTTGCCTTTTTTCAAATAAATCTGACATTTTTTCTTATGAACTTTTTAATGAGCTGCCCTGAAGTTGGAATGAGTCGGCTGAGATCAGTAGTTTTGAGTTGCTGCTCTACTAGTATATCATGCACACTTAGTGGGTGGTCCTAATGCTTTTGTAGGTTGAGCCAAGTTCATTGATAGGTAACTGAGTCTATTAAAGGTAGGAAAATGTGTCCCATAACGTATGTGGTCATAGGGGAGCAAGGCATCAGAGACCTCAGCTTCTCTAAGGGCCAGCATATTGAAGGTGGTACCCATCTCCTCTCCCTCGCTGCTTTACCTTCCTTGACCCTAAAGAGGGCAGGTGCCCATTTATGGCTGGGTGGACTGGGGAACTGTTTTGAAGCCAAGGCGCGCAAACGGTCACCCATCCAGTTGGTAACAATGCTTGATGCTGCTGCTTAACCTTGGTTGGGGGAAAGCCAGTGTTCTGACTAGTAGGTTACTGAGCGATCCTGTCCCACTAACTGAGTCTTTTGAATGGCATACTTCTTTGTTGTTGTTTTTCATACATGTAATTATATATATATATATATATATTTATATATAAATTCATCGATATGTGTGCGTGTGTCTCTCAACTGTCTGTGATTATGTTTGATGATCACAGCTACTTGTCTTGCTCTGATGGGCTATGATTCATTGGACATGGGGGAAGTCATTGATTTAACAGACACCACCAACCAGAGCATGAATAATCCTGATCCTGTCGTGGTGAGTCTGACTGTTCTGATGTGTGCAACACACACACACGCATACACACACACACACACACACACACACACACACACACACACACACACACAACACACACACACACACACACACACACACACACTACTGTGTGCTGGTGGGAACAGATAAGATTGACAAAAACTGCATACACAGAGGGACTGGATACACAGTACATATAAGCACATGAGTGCTTATTCCATTATCCTCAATGTAAAAGAATTTTTTTAATTAAAACTTTTTTTTTAATAAAATAAAAATAAACACACGTTCCTTGGTTAGAGCTTTGAGGTTTACGAATGGTGAGAGCTTGCACATGCTGCCTTTAGCCCTCCATTAAGGTAGCTGTATTCTGACTGCAGGGAGGGTGTCTAAACGCAGCACTAGTGTGCATGCTTTTATCTTTTTTTAATTTTGTCACCCGTTCCTACCACCACTCATGGTCTTCAGTTTTGTTTTTAACTTTTCATTTTTCTACTTTGGTATTAAGTTTTATCTGTATGTAAAACTTACAGAAAATGTTTTTACTGCTTTTTTTTTTTTTTTTTTGCCTTGGCTTCTCAAAGTTTTGTTTTATATTAGTAAAATGTTGCGTTTTTTCCAGTTGTTTAGTAATTTTGTTATCTACTTCAAGTAAACAAACAACTATTTTTAAATCAATTGGGCGAATGGTAGTTTGTTTATATGACATTCACACTGTGAAATTACAAAGCCATCCATTAATTGTTAAGTTAGCTTTTGTTTTTCTCAGCATGTTTATATGACATTCACACTGTGAAACTAGAAACCCATCCATTTAATAGTTCAGAAGTTTGTTTTTGTTTTTCTCAGCATGTTTATAATGTAACATTCACACTGTGAAATTACAAAGCCATCCATTCAATAGTTCAGAAGTTAGCTTTTGTTTTTCTTTGCATGTTTATATGACATTCACACTGTGAAACTAGAAACCCATCCATTCACTAGTTCAGAAGTTAGCCTTTGTTTTTCTCAGCATGTTTATATGATTTTCACATCCATTGAATAGTTCAGAAGTTAATGTTTTTCTCAGCATACCAGTGTTTTCATACACGCCTGGCTGCACAGCTGGGCAGAAGGAGAAAACTCGGGCCACACCTATGGGGTAGAAAGAGTTAAAAAGAGAGGAGTAGAAAGAGTTAAAAAGATAGGAGGAAAGAATCATATAAATGATACAACATTAACTTTACTGATGTTGAAGTTTTTACAATATATAAGGACTTTTCTACAAAACCAGTTGCAGTAGCTCCCATGAACTGTTAGCAGAACCTTTTTTTTTTTCAATAATAGAATACAGGTTGGAAATAAGTATATTAAGAAAAAGACATGGATCAATAAAGGCATACATTGCATAGCACATTTTCTATTAGAAAACGGAAAATTTATGACATATGAACAGTTAGAAATAAAACATAATGTTGATATTGACTTTGTTACTTTTTATGGATATAAAATAGCATTGGCTGAGTATATACAGAAAACAAATATAACAGTCAATGATAACAAATGCTTAAGTATGCCGCTTTGTCAAGAAAGGATAAGGTCAGTACCAAAGGGATCAAAAACTATTCTATGATATTTTTATTTGTGATGTTTTCCCAAAATGTTGTATGAAGACAAGTGAAAAGCTAAATATTGTCTTATTGAGAATGAGTGGAAAAATGTTTTTTGAATGTTCATAAGATCTCCGATATCAAAATGAAATGGTTTCAACTGAGGATTATTCATAGATGTCTGGGCACCAATGTTATATTAAAAGAGATGAGAGTAACAGACATCAATCTTTGTAATTTTTGTAACTTAGAAATAGACAGTATTCGGCACATGTTTTGGCAATGTACAGTTTTTCAAAGGTTTTGGCAAACTCTAACAGAAGCAGTAAGTGAAACATGTATGAATGCGTATAATTTGCACATAACAGAGCCTTTAGCAATACATGGATTTGACAAAAATATATATATGCATTGATCGTATCTTTCATTTTATTATCCTGTTTGCTAAACAATATATATACCATTGTAAATTAAATAGAAGTAGACCTGTACTGCAGGTGTTCATCAAAAAGTTGAAAGGAAGATATTTGATGGAGGAGGTCGTAGCACAAAAAAAATTTACCCATAACGCTTTTGCTCTTGAATGGACTTCATATAAGGCCTTGGTTAGTGATGAAAATTAAATCTTTGAAAATCTGTTGAATGCTTTTATTTACCATGGTCATGATTTATGTTAAATCAATAAATGACAGACCTTCTAAAAAAAAAAATTATACTAACCCATGTAAAACATACTATCTATATTGTGACCTCTGTTGATCTGTCTGTCTGTGTCTTCTGTCTATCTGTTTGCTTCTCTGTCTAGCTATCTCATCTTCCTTCTCCCTCTGACTTTAACAAATTTGTGAGTATGTGTGTGTATGTTTTTTTTTCTTCTGTTTTTCCTAATATCTCTTATACTTTATTATATTTCATTATCCTTTGTGTGAATATTTTGCTTGCTTTTTTTTTATATGTATGTGAAAAACCGCATTTCATGATATACAACAATGTACAACATGATAAAACTGAATAAAAATGGTTTTAAAAAAACAACAACAAAAAACTTTACTGATGTTATCAGCCTCAGGAGGTTGTCAAGTATCAGTTTGTAGCTTGGAAGTTATGACAAATGAAACCTTTTTTTTGTTATGTAATGTTAGATGGATGTGGGATAGCATTGTAATGTAGAATCGCAGATGTTTTGCTTTTGCGTGCATGTTTGGCTTCCAGAATGTAGAACTGTGCTGTTTTGTTGCAGATGGTGTATCCATCTGAGGTGAACATTGCAGGGATGCCAGGTATTTTTGTCAATAGTATATTCATATGTCAGAATTTAATGTTCATGACAGATGAATTGCTTCACACACACACACCCCACCACACACACACACACACACACACACACACACACCACAACGCACACGCACACGCACAATTATTTGGTTTAAATAGTTTTATTCAGAATTTTGGACAAACATTGTAAACAACAGCATTTAGAAATCACAGCAACAACAAGCTTGTAGCTTATAATGTGCTCAATTTAACAATGAAAATTAACATGAAAACGACGGCCGTTGAGCTGCAATGTGCAAACCAACAACAAAAACAAAAAATCCATCAATTGCAATCTTTGCTAGAAAAAGGAAAAGTAATTCCAAACAAAACAAAAAAGATCTATTTGTAGAAAAAGCACACAAAATTAGTGGAAGAAACACCAACCAACAAACAAACAAACAAAACATAACAAAAAAAAAAACAAAAAAAAAAAACAACAAAAAAACAAACAAACAAACAAACAAAAAGACCAACCACCAGCAACGATAAATGGAGAAGGAGAGAGAGTGAGAGACCAACTTATAAAAATACCATCATCAAGGCCAAAAATACTGTCAGTTATGATGTTATCAGGTAATAATCTGCATGAATAGTGAAAATTATGGAATAATTCGTGTACTATATCAGATCTTGTTAATTGCTATTTACCTTTCAAAGCTATAGCGTGCTTTCTAAACAATCATACAGACAATAGCGGGTAGCAAAGAGAATTACATAAGTGCTTCAAACCTCTACTGAGACTTTTGTAATTGGATACCATTATTTGACAAAAATATTATAAAAATCGTTTTGAATCAAATATAAATTGATGGACAACTTCAACAATAAAGATATTTGTTTTCATATTGAGTTCAGGGCTGCCCCTCAAAAGAGTTTGCAAATGAACATATTCAGGGGGAAGCAATCAATAATAATATGGACAGAACAGAAAATAGTGTTCGGCTGTCTCCTGTGCACTACCACAAGCACATAATGGATCATTTGCTACATGACGATGAAACATATCATATTTTAGGTCACTTATTCCAAGTCGAAGTCGACAATGCAGTATTTGTTCTTTTCTTTTACCATGATAAAAATACAAAGGTACAATAGGATCATTCATAGATAAATATCGTTTGAATTGACTTAAGGAATTACTATTTTTAATAGAATTTTGAATAGCACAATTATTTGTCTCATTAATAGACTTAAGTTGATTGCTTTCAGGACAAAGTTTGTGAAAAACATATGCTGTATATGTGGTGCAACGATATCCAACATTCATATTCTTTTTGAGTGTCGGGTTTTAAAACAATATCTGCCTGCAGTTCATACCAACTCATTGAACAAGGTTTTAAGAGACTATCAATTGTTGTGCAAATTTGGTTTTGCATTGAAAGGGTGTCCCATTGCTACTCTCCTGTAGTGAGGGCAGTTTTTCTTCCCTTCCTTTTTGAAACGCACATTACAAGACTGGGTTTTGAATTGGTGGTTTGAATCCCACCCTTTCCTTTGATTTATTCTAGTTATAGTTTAAACTTTGTGTTATATCAAAATCATTATCCTATTAGTATTTTTTATTGCAATATGCTCTTGCTGTTACACTTATTATATCATCATATTTGATTGAATTATTGTTTGACATTTATTGCATCATACTGTTCCCCATATTGCACTCATCACCTTCTTGTAGGAGTATAACACTAGTCTGTGCAGTAGATGTTTCATTGAAACGCATGCGCGCGCACACACAACAACACAACACACACCACACACACACACACACACCACAACCACACACACACACAACACACACACACACACACACACACACAACACACACTTGTCTAATATCACTTTTTGTGAAGAGACGTAAAATTGAAGAACACACACACACGCATCTGGAAATAAAATTTTGACTTGACTTTCACACACACACACACACACACACACACACACACACACACACACACACACACACACCACACACACACACACACACATGACAAGATTTGCACAACTGCATACGCACAGAGGAACTGGATGTAAAAAAAAAAATTTTTTTTTTTTTTAAGTGTATGGAGTGCTTATTTCATTATTCTTTATATGTAAGAATTAATAATAAAAATAAATAGACACACACATAACACATATTCTCTCTCTGTCTCTCTCTCTCTCTGTGTCTCTCTCTCTCTCTCTCTCTCTCTCTCTCTCTCTCTCTCTCTCTCTCTCCTCTCTCTCTCTCTCTCTCCTCTCCTCTCTCTCTCTCTCTCTTCTCTCTCTCTCTCTCTCTCCTCTCTCAATATTTTTCCTCTATCCTACTACGGAGGATGTGGGGAAACATGGAATCCAACTACAGCCTGGCTCCATGGAATTATTTCTCTTGTTGTTTGCAGACCTTCAAGAAATCCTGATGGGCCACGAACCGAGTCTGACGACAATAGTAAGTTTTGCAAAGAAAAATATCTAAATGTAAATACAGATAAATCTAAAATTATGGTGTTTAGAAAGGGTGAACACTTAAATAGAAACGAAAAATGTTTTTTAGATGAAGCAAATCTGGAAGTGGTTAATAGTTATATACTTAACCTGGGATATACTTTTACTACAAAATGGAGCGTAGTCCAAGGTGTGAAGAATTTAGTTACAAAGGGAAAGAGGGCAGCTTATGACTGTGCTCAAGTGCTCTGCAATCTTAATGACTTTACTAATAATTATTTAAAGATTTTGATGCTCAGGTTCAGCCAATCTTGCTATATGGATCAGAGTTTTGGGGACTTGAACACACAGAGTCCATTGAAAAAGTACATACGTTAGCATGCAAACGTTTTCTAAGTGTCCCACCTACAACCCCAAATAAGTGCATTTATGGTGAACTGGGAAGATACTCTCTTCAGATTAATGCATACTTAAGAGCTGTTAAATATTGGCTGAAATTATTTTAAGTATTGGCTGAAATTATTACACATGGATGGTAAGAGACTGCCCAAGCAAGCCTGCTTAATGCAAGTTAGTATGGATGAAAATGATATAGTGTGTTGGGCTTTCAGACTGAGAACTGTATTAGAAAAATGGGGTTGGGCTTTGTGTGGTTGAACCAGTGTCAGGAATGAACGACTTTTCTTTTCATTGTTGAAAGAATGCATTGTGGCAAGTTTCATTAGTGACTGGACTGATGCACTTAACAACAGTGAAAGATTTTTCTTGTATGCAACTGAAAAATCAAATTTCATGACTAAGCCATACATTGATGCTATTAAAATATAACACTTTTGGGACACTCTTGCCAAAGCTAGAATGGGAGTTCTTCCCTTGAATGCAAACACTTTTTGATTTTTACAGCATGATCCCTCAGTTTTGCTGTGTAGTTTCTGTCAAAGTGAAATAGAAAACAAAATTCATTTAATTTGTACATGCCCTTAGTTACTACAAAGAACTAAAGCAACAATATTTAGGGGGTAATCAACTAATCATGTCCATATTTTTATACGCATGTGAAACATGGACCATAACAGCAGACATTGAAAGAAGGATACAGGCAATGGAGATGAGATGCTTTTACAAACTCTTCGGCATTGCATACAGAGATCACATCATGAACAAAGAAGTGAAAACCAGAATAAAGAATGCCATCGGACCATGTTGGCAGGGAGTGTTTTGCAGTGCTATATATACTGAAGATGCTTTGTGTGTTGTAGGTGTCATCAGTCGAGAAAGGCTGGAAAGAACTGCCCGCTTTATTTTGGAGTTTGAAAAAAAATACAACAGGAGAAAATGGGGAAGAAAACCCCCAATCATGTGAGTAACCACTGTTCCAAACACCAGGTTTACTTGTTTGTCTCTGTTATGTGTTTTAAAAAAAACCCGTTGGGATGCAGGGGGCCTGTCAGTATAAATAGCATCCCCACCTTCTTCAAATTCTGTGCTACAAATTCCCTCTTTTCTATCCCTCTCTTTGCTCTGCTTTATTATTTTCCTGTCACCACTTTCTTGTCTATTTTCTGCCTTCTTGGTCCGTTCTCCTGCTTTTTTTTCAGAAAGACTTAAAAGATAAACAGGTTTTTCCCACGCCAAAGTCAGATGCACTGGGCCTAGTTTTTCAGGCACTGAATGACAGTGCAGTGCATTTTCACTCATATGACAGGCAACAGTTGCTGTCTGAGCATCCAATGAAGAATTTGTTTTAAAAACAAATAAGAATGAGAAAAAAAACTAGAGCAAAAGGCAGTTCCAATCCATTGTTAAAAAAAAAGGAAAAAAGATTCAAATTGTGTATCTTTCATCTTTGTATACTGTCTTGATTTACGCTGGAGTTCTTTTCCTTATATTTATAAATCAAAAATCTGTAGCAGAAATAATTATTCAATGTGCCATGATATGTCAGCTCATGATAGATGTTAAATATTGTCGGATCATAACAGGAGAAGGGGGATAGGTTCTGTTTTTATTCTTTTATTTCAAAGGTAATGGAATAAGCGCTCATGTACTTTTTTTTTTTTTTCACCTCCAGTCCTTGTGTGTATGCAGCTTTGTAAATTTTGTCATCTGTTCCCACCAACACACACTGGCCTCCTCTTCTGAAAAGTGGATCTGGTTTTAACATGTATGCAAGATGTTCTGCATGCATTTGCACAAGGGATCTCGGTGTGTAGTCTCATCGGAAGGACTTTTAGGGGGTAGTGGAGTTGGCACTGATGTTAACTCCAAGGGAAAGCGTCCCCTTGAATGGGATTTGAACCCGGGTCAGCCGATCATGAGCGCAAGGCTCTAGTTAACCAGGCTATCCCATCCCCCTCATGTATGGAATCTGGAAACTTGTTAATTAAAGAGTGAGGTATTGGCATCGTCAGATCACAACAGGAGAAGGGGGACAGGGCCCCACACATGGAGTCTGAAAATTAAGTCAGCAGATTTTAATTAAAATGCTTTATCTAGAAATGAAATGGGATTGACAGAATAATGAGCTTGGTTTATTATGACATGGAAAATCTGATTTTGCTGTTATGCTGTGGGGTTATGTTTGATTTTTAGCATTTTCAAGTTTGGTTCAAGTAGCGGTGTGTCATATGATAATACTGTGGCAGGGCGGTAATTAGATTACTTCCCTTGCGATCGGAACTGCCAATCGCAGCGTCGTGGGTGTAACGTTTGGATCCACACCTGTGAATTGTGCGACGTTCTGTATCGTTGGGGGGAGGTCGAAAGCCGTCCTCTGCATGCACTTTACCCATAGCGGTAAAATGTAGTATTTATGCAGCCTCTTTTTTAGAGGCCACATTCCCACTGTCTGACCGTGCTGTTTTGCCGAGAAGTTGTACAGAGTCGCGGCAGATCAAATATCTGCACTCTGTTACAAAGTGGCGCTGCGAGCAGGATGGAAAGAACTTTGGGCTACTGATCTGAGCGTCAAATACGCTGGTCAGTACCCACTGTGCCTCGGGACGCGGCACAAAGTCAGCGGTGGTGGATGTGGCAGGGCGGTAATTAGATTACTTCCCTTGCGATCGGAACTGCCAATCGCAGCGTCGTGGGTGTAACGTTTGGATCCACACCTGTGAATTGTGCGACGTTCTGTATCGTTGGGGGGGGTCGAAAGCCGTCCTCTGCATGCACTTTACCCATAGCGGTAAAATGTAGTATTTATGCAGCCTCTTTTTTAGAGGCCACATTCCCACTGTCTGACCGTGCTGTCGTTGCCGAGAAGTTGTACAGAGTCGCGGCAGATCAAATATCTGCACTCTGTTACAATACTTTAGATAGGTGTCAGAGTTTTCTGTGCAGTGGTATGTCATCTAATAATTAATAATGCTTTAGATAGGTGTCAGTGTTTTCTGTGCAGTGGTATGTCATCTAATGATAGTGCTTTAGATAGGTGTCAGAGTTTTCTGTGCAGTGTATGTCATATAATATTGATAATGCTTTAGATAGGTGTCAGTGTTTTCTGTGCAGTGGTATGTCATCAATATTAATAATGCTTTAGATAGGTGTCAGTGTTTTCTGTGCAGTGTGTCCTCTAATAATAGTGCTGTAGATAGGTGTCAGAGTTTTCTGTGCAGTGGTATGTCATATAATATGATAATGCTTTAGATAGGTGTCAGTGTTTTCTGTGCAGTGGTATGTCATCTAATATTAATAATGCTTAGATAGGTGTCAGTGTGTTCTGTGCAGTGGTATGTCATCTAATGATAGTGCTTTAGATAGGTGTCAGAGTTTTCTGTGCAGTGGTATGTCATCTAATATTAATAATGCTTTAGATAGGTGTCAGTGTTTTCTGTGCAGTGGTATGTCATCTAATGATAGTGCTTTAGATAGGTGTCAGAGTTTTCTGTGCAGTGGTATGTCATATAATATTGATAATGCTTTAGATAGGTGTCAGTGTTTTCTGTGCAGTGGTATGTCATCTAATATTAATAATGCTTTAGATAGGTGTCAGTGTTTTCTGTGCAGTGTGTCCTCTAATAATAGTGCTGTAGATAGGTGTCAGAGTTTTCTGTGCAGTGGTATGTCATATAATATTGATAATGCTTTAGATAGGTGTCAGTGTTTTCTGTGCAGTGGTATGTCATCTAATATTAATAATGCTTTAGATAGGTGTCAGTGTGTTCTGTGCAGTGTGTCCTCTAATAATAGTGCTGTAGATAGGTGTCAGAGTTTTCTGTGCAGTGGTATGTCATCTAATATTAATAATGCTTTAGATAGGTGTCAGTGTTTTCTGTGCAGTATGTCCTCTAATAATAATGCTTTAAATAGGTGTCAGTGTTTTCTGTGGTGAAGGCAGTGGCATTTGATTGATGATTACTTTTTGTTTTCAGGGCTCAAATCAGAGCAGCATCTTCTTCTCCAAAGGTCATCTGTCCAATATGCAAGGAAACGGCTGAACAGGTATGTTCACAGTAATTTCCACAAGAGTTTTTTTTTTTTACACCTATGCACCTTCCGTATTCTTCCGTATATTATCCCAGAAAAAAAGAAGGATGAATATGAAAATATGATTGCAGTTGTAAAAAATGCACTCTGTCACACACACACACACACACACACGCTCCACGCACGCACGCACGCACCACACACACACACACACACACACACACACACACACACACACACACACACACACACACACACACCACACACACCACACTCTCTCTCTCTCTCTCCTCTCTCTCTCTCTCTCTCTCTCTCTCTCCTCAGAAACCCACCCCCCCCCCCCCCCCTATCAGTCTTCTCTTACTCACCTGTCTGCCTGCCTGTCTCTCTCTGTCTCTTTCTCTTTCAAACACACTCAAATGCCTACCCGTCTCACTTCCATCTTCACTTGTCTTTTCATAACTACCCCTATCCCATCCTCTTTTCCCTCCCTCTCTCCCCCTCTCTCTCTTTCTCACACGCTCCGCACATGCACGCATGCACACACCCCTACCTATTTTAGTATCTTCCTTTATGGAAGCTTTAAAAACTTCTGAAGTCTATTCCACTATCAGACATGTTAAGATTTGCTAGTTGGTGAGAGAGAGAGAGAAACTGAGGGTTTTGACTTGTGAACTTGAGAGCTAAACTGTGTCAAAAAAAGAAACTACAAAGGGAAAATGTCATGTGGCCAAACAGCACTGCAGAGCAGACATTCTGTACCCATCCCAGTGTTCACAATATCTCTACCTGGTCGCCAGAACAAAGCAATACAGGCAAAAATGTCATACACTGCGTGAAAATAAAATATTTGTAAGATTAGCTGAAAAAAGACGGGAGTGTGGACTAGGAAGGTAGATAGGCGTAATGAGCAAGAAAAATGATAGAAGAAAGCACGAAGCGCCTTACCCTGTCCATGCTGCACCTTATTACTGATTTAAGCCTCTAGAATGTGGCCAAGTATGGGACTGAATCGGATACAGATGCCAAGTGCAGTTAGGTTGCAAGGAAGCCATGATGTTTCTGAGGTATGCAAGATTCAGACTAAAAATTTCATGGAGACTCAATTTAGTTGCAAGGAAGCCATGATGTTTCTGAGGTATGCAAGATTCGGATTAAAAATTTCATGGAGACTCGATTTAGTGGCATGGAAGCCATGTTTCTGAGGTATGCAAGATTCAGACTCAAAAATTTCTTGGAGACTCAATTTAGTTGCAAGGAAGCCATGATGTTTCTGAGGTATGCAAGATTTGGACTAAAAATTTCATGGAGACTCGATTTAGTGGCATGGAAGCCATGTTTCTGAGGTATGCAAGATTCAGACTAAAAATTTCTTGGAGACTCAATTTAGTTGCAAGGAAGCCATGATGTTTCTGAGGTATGCAAGATTTGGACTAAAAATTTCATGGAGACTCGATTTAGTGGCATGGAAGCCATGTTTCTGAGGTATGCAAGATTCAGACTAAAAATTTCTTGGAGACTCAATTTAGTTGCAAGGAAGCCATGATGTTTCTGAGGTATGCAAGATTTGGACAAAAAATTTCATGGAGACTCGATTTTATCAGAAATTCAATCCCCCAGCATCTTTTGGATTTTGGCTAGTTTAGATATGGTAGCTAAAAAAGACCATATTGACAAAACATGATGATGTGATATATGCATACGCAAGCATACATACACTCACACACACATACACACACACAGTTATAGACATATACACGCTCACATCATACACACGTTTACATCTGTTTGTGCATGCATGTTCATGTACTCATTTATCATTGTCAAGAAAAAGTCATTTTTCGTCAGTCCTCAAATTGAAATATGGCTACCCTAACTCAACAAACCCCCCCCCCCCCATGACCACCCCCAAACACCCCAGTAAAAATGTCCCACTTATGTCTGCAAAACACAGTTATACTTCCTTACTATGGACGCCACCATTTACATAATGAGACTCGCGAGGGTTGCTGTCTTTGCGTTAATAATATGCCACCATGTTGTCTGCACTTTACTGTGTGCACAGTTTTAAGCGAATCATGAATTTTCAAAGTTTGCTAAATAAATCTTGTTATAGGCAATGGCTAGGATGGCTGCTGAGAGAAGATTTGGACACTTATAAAAGAAGATTTAAAGGCTTTTCCCATTGGAATATTGTTAAGATTGATCGAGTAGATGGGGCATAGTATCCTAGATGCTGTTGTTTACAAGTTTGATAAAAGAGATTGTGATTGCCATACCACTAGTGGAAAAATGTGATAATTCGGTTTGTTTTTTTGGTAAACAACTGCAAGAGTGCAAAAAGCACCTGGCCCAGTGTGTATGTTATTTATCGCAGAATGCAGGAAATAACATTTCTTGCAGTAAAAGATGGTTTAGATATATTTAATCAGTTTTTTTGTGTAGTGGCTATTGAAAATTGTAAAATTAACTTCTCTTGACACAAGTTTGATAGTGAATGAACTGTGTGAACTCAGGGGAATAAGGGTTAATGGTGGGTGAAAGTGGTCACATATGCAAAATCTCACCCTAGCCAAGGAAAGGGGAGGGGGAGTGCGGAGGAATTCTTGTCAAAAGACTGAAACAAAAACAAACATCTGTTTTCTCAATTAAATCATTTTTTCTTTTTTTTTTTCTTTTTTTTTTACTTCTCTTCCATCTCCCTTCTATTTTTTTGTTATGGTATTCCTGAAAGTTTTCACATTGATTCCATTGTCACCGAGGACAGATATGTATTTTTAAAACTTTTGTGCTTTTTTCCCTCCAGATCAGACAAACCCGGGACCTGTGCTCCACGTGGTGTGGTCACGTTTTCTGCAGTACTTGCATCATGGATGCAGTCAAAATCCGGGAGGTTTGCCCCACCTGTAATCATGCAGTGATAAAGGAAAAAATTCATCCGGTGTATTTATGATTTTGGTGCATTTAGGGGATGAATGCCGAATGAGTGTGGTGAAAACTGAGGCCAAAGTGTGTTGTATGTTTAGAATTGACTTGTCAGGAGCTTGGAATATGTTTTAGGCCTGTATGTCTTGAGGAAGGATTGATATGGGTCAAGTGATCACATTGGTGTACTTCATAGCTGCATTTTTTTGTGTGTGGTGGTTTAAAGAGTTTGGTGAGTTGTATGAGATCACTGCAAAAACAAACCACAGGGTATTCAATTGTATTCAATTGTCATGTCTTACTTGATACTAATGAACTTTTGTGTTTGCAATGTTGATTGTTGTGATTTATGTATGTAAGGACCCAGAAATTGTGTGTGTGTGTGTGTGTGTGTGTGTGTGTGTGTGTGTGTGTGTGTGTGTGTGTGTGTGTGTGTGTGTGTGTGTACTTATTGACAGAAATTGACAGAAATTGTAGAGAATCTCATGCCGTGAAGTTTTTGTGGGATATATTGTGAGGCCATCTTGTGTGTCATGTCTTACTTGATTACTAATAAACTTTAGTGTTTGCAATGTTGATTGTTGTGATTTATGTATGTAAGGACCCAGAAATTGTGTGTGTGTGTGTGTGTGTGTGTGTACTTATTCCATCGTCCTCGAAATAAAAGAATAAACACACACACATGCATGCACACATTTACGCATGTACACACACACACACACACACACACACACACACACACACACACACACACACGTCAGAATCTTGGTTTTTCCAGTAGACTGAACTTGTTTGCATAAATGCAGACCATTCTTTAGGATGGTTCCTTGTGTCTGTGCTGGAGGGCCATTGCATCCATATATAATGTTGAACCTTGGAGCTCTAACTGAGGAATGAAAAAAGAAAGAGGCAGAGACTGAAGAACTTGTAAAAACTGGGGGGGGGGGGGGGGAGACATCACAAACCTGGGGTACACAACACTGCTGTCTTATCAGAAACCTGGGGTACACGAATAACACTGCTGTCTTATCAGAAACCTGGGGTACACGAATAACACTGCTGTCTTATCAGAAACCTGGGGTATACAAATAACACTGCTATCTAATCAGAAACCTGGGGTATACAAATAACACTGCTATCTAATCAGAAACCTGGGGTATACAAATAACACTGCTGTCTTATCAGAAACCTGGGGTACACGAATAAAACTGCTATCTTATCAGAAACCTGGGGTACACGAATAAAACTGCTATCTTATCAGAAACCTGGGGTACACGAATAACACTGCTGTCTTATCAGAAACCTGGGGTACACAAATAACACTGCTGTCTTATCAGAAACCTGGGGTATACGAATAACACTGCTATCTAATCAGACTGCAAAGACAATATGCAAGTATGCAGTCATAGACAAAAGTCAATGGAAGGACAAAACTGCAGGTTTTGAATCAAACAAAATGCCAAGAAGACTAAGGTCATGCATATTGGTGAAGCTGTGGATACAACCATGCAAGTTTATGGAAAATCCGTCAAACTTGTTAACAATTTCAAATACCTTGGGTCGTACAAATCAGCCAATGCCTCGTGCATCAAAATTAAAAACTGCTTGATAAAGAATGGTCCATCTTACTAACATTTGGAGAGACAGAGGAAATAAGCTCAAACGCACTGCGAACACTAATCTTGCTTCTTGTTTCATGTAGAAAGGAATAAATCCTTACACCTGCAAATAAAAACCAGATCAAAAGAACACAGATGAAGTTCTACAGAAGATACCCAAGAATAAGCTAGACCGAAAAACAGACAAAACATTTCAAGGTTAAACAAATAAAACACTTTGGAACAACTAAAACAACCACCCGGAACTTTTAGGTCTGGTCAGGCAAATAATATTTTGAATATGCTATGAGACATTACAGCCACCATGTAATGAAGATGGCAGCCCAGGACAAAACGGAGATTAAGAGACAACAAGGAAGACCATTGACTTCCTGGTCAGAGAAACTAGCTAAGCCTAGTGACAGAATTGTCAAAAGATGCTACAGGATTGAGGACAGTGGGCAGTAGGTATATCTGACCAGGCATGCATCGATGGCTAACATCAAAAGTGGTGTTGTGGACTGGTGGTCAGTGGGACTATAGACAGCATAAAAAAGAAAGGTTAACTGTTCCCATGCCACTCTTTTCTGACCTCCACCCCAAATTTGTTATCCTCAAGGTCAGAAGCCAGCAGAAAACTCATAAATGTCAGGTCCCCATGGGACCACCAGCCAGAGGGGCTCTGTATTGCTGCTGGGTCAATTGGTGGTGTTCAGTAATGCCTTATCTGAGCTAACATACCTAGAACACCATCTATCTATCTATCTATCTATCTATCTATCTCTATCTATCTATCATTATCTATCTATCTATCCCTTAGTCTGGCAACCGTGGGGGCACCCCTGAAGACTTGACAACCAGTTCCCTCCATTCCTCTCTCTGTTCTGCCTTTCTCAAAGTTTTATTGAGTTCTAGGCCTGTCCAATCGCTGATGTTGTCCTCCCATCTCTTCCTTGGTCTGCCTCTTTTTCTTCCTCCTTCGACAGTGCCTTACAGTATTGTTTTTGCATGTCCTTTTGATCTTGTGACATGCCCGTACCATTTAAGTTTACGCTTCTTTAGATTGATAGGTTTTGGTAGGGACCAATGGTTTGCTGGATTCTGTTATGCACTTCTTTATTGCTTATGTGGTCTCTGTAGGAGATACCAAGGAGTCTCCAGAAGCATCTCATCTCCACCGCCTGTACTCTTCTCTCCAAATCAGTAGTCAGGGTCCACGATTCACAGGCATACAGGAATATGGATATGACAAGGGAGCGCTTTAGTCTGATCTTAGAGTTAAGTGAAATATTTTTACCTTTCCAGATGGTGTTCATTTTTGACAGTGCTGTCATTGTGCATTCCTGCATAGGCCTACTACCTCTGGCTTAGACCCCTTTTCTGATAAACAGCTCCTAAGTACTTGAAGCTGTGAACCGTTTCCAGCTTCTGGTTGTTGACCCTGGTATCAGTGATGATGCCCTTGGCGTTATTGGTCATCAGTTTGGTCTTCTTTACACTGATTTCCATGCCGTATGTTTTAGAGGCATTGTTCAGGTGTTCTGTTAGGCTGGTAAACTCCTGTTCTGATCATGCTAGTCTGTCAATGTCATCTGCAAAGTGCAGGTTTGTAATCGTTCTGCCACCAATGCTGACTGATCCTTTATGGTGTTCCAGTGCATCAGCCATGAACATCTACAATCCCCCTGTTGATAACAATAAAAAATATATTTAAAAAAAGCATAGTCATGGAGGCAGACTGAGTGATACACCCACCCAGTGTGGTGACCACCACAACATCCATCTTACACTTCCCATGAACCTTCAATCCCAAAGGCTTTGACACAAACTCTCCACAGGCAAAAAAAAAGTGTATGAGAAACTGAAAAGTTACCACAAGACGTGAACAATCGGGGCTACCAAATTGAGACCATTTTCTTTTACTGTGAGATGTTCAATGGGGATGACGATAATATTATGTGCATGTGCTTTGAGACTGCTTGTCAGCGCAATATTCTACAACCATACATGCAAACTATAACGACATTGACTCTCTTGCAACCATATTACAACAAAGCTGTAATGATCTTGTCAAATGGACAGAATTGAACCATATGTCTATTCACCCCCAAAAAACAAAATGCTTGCTTATACACCACCAGACAAAAGCGACAAAATTTACCTCATAAACAGTTTCTAATCCATATAAGAAAGGAAGCAATCGAACAAACCTCTCATCACAAAGTTCTAGGAGTAATAATTGATGAAAATCTCAGCTGGTTCTACCACATATCTCATCTATGCAAACATTTGTCCCAAAGAGTATACCAGTTGACTAAAATTAAACATTTCCTTGACTACAATTCAAGGAAATTATTCTTCCAAGCTTACATACAATCCTCAATAGACTATGCCTCAACCCTCTGGGATTCTGCCTGTGCAAACACTATGAAACCGTTATTAAGTCTGTATAAACGTGCTCTCAAAGTTATCCTTATGAAGAAAACAACCTTACTTGAAGTGAATTATACTCAGTTAAATATTCTCCCCCTCCAAAAAAGACTAAAATATAACAAAGACATCTTGATGTTTCAGATAATGGCAGGAGCTCTCCCCACATCCTTAAGAGATAAGTTCCCAATGAATCATTCCAGAAATACTGAAAAGCCAAGTGTCCCAATCCCAAGAATAGACTTGTTTAAGTCTAGTTTACTATACTCAGGCCCTGTGTTGTGGAACTCCCTTCCCGATTCAATTAAAGAGCACCAATCATTGACAACCTTCAAAAATCACATTCTAATCACCTGATGCACCAAAAATAATAAACCAGTCCTGACCCTGTTGGATATATAATATATATATATATATATATATATATAATATATATATATATATATATATATATATATATATAATATATATATATACCCTCGTCTCCTTCTCCACCTTCTCTTTCTCCCTCCCTCTGTTTGTTTCTTTGTTGTTGCTTTTAGCTAGATAGATGGCTTAATGAAAAAAAGCAAATTAATTGCTAACCCAATGTACCATCTGGAAATAACATTTTGATTTGATTTGATTTGATTTGATTTGATTTGATTTGATTTGATCTCTCTCTCTCTCTCTCTCCTCCTCTCTCTCTCTCTCTCTCTCTCTCTCTCTCTCTCTCTCTCTCTCTCTCTCTCTCTCTCTCTCTCTCTTAATTATGCTGTGTTGTTATTCATTTTTGTGATTACATAGGCTATTCACAGAGATTGATCATTACAGTATATATAAACTATGTGTATTTTATTTACAATGTGTAGATGTTCATTTTTATAGCTATATTGAATTTGATTTGTGTGTCACTAGTTAGTGATCTCTCTCTCTCTCTTCTCTCTCTCTCTCTCTCTCTCTCTCTCTCTCTCTCTCTCTCTCTCTCTCTCTCTCTCTCTCTCTCTCTCTCTCTTCTCTCTCCCCTCTCCCTCCTCACCATCCATATTGAGAAATGTTTGTTCATATTTTGTACTCCCTTTTTGATAATTACGTGTGACGAATGTAATGATTTCTATGTAAAATTTTAATTAATGATCGTAAAAAAAAACAAAAAAAACCCCACTGAATAACTTTGTCCACTACCACATAAAATATAATTAGAAACATACATTTTGTGATTGTGATCAGAAGATTGATAAGATATTATAAGATATTAGGGTATACATGTCCCAAAATATGTGCCTTACAGCGGATAGATTCCTCTTGTGTTCCGTTCGGTTATGATTTCACTCAGAATTCAAGGCATATATTTCCTTAGAATGAAGTTTATTGATGAAATGTGCGAGAACCAGTGAAAATGTGTGTGTGTGTGTGTGTGTGGTGTGTGTGTGTGTGTGTGTGTGGTTGTGTGTGTGTGTGTGTGTGTGTGTGTGTGTGTGTGTGTGTGTGTGTGTGTGTGTGTTGTGTGTCGTGTGTGTGCGTGTGTTGGTGTGTGTGTGAGTGTGTGTGTGTGTGTGTGTGTGTGTGTGTGTGTGTGTGTGTGTGTGTGTGTGTGTTGTGTGTGGTGTGTGTGTTGTGTAGTGTGTGTGAAATGTGTGTGTGTGTGTGTGTGTGTGTGTGTGTTTTGTGTTGGTGTGTGTGTGTGTGTGTGTGTGTGTGTCAGTGTGTCTGTGTGTGTGTCTGTGTGTGTCTGTGTGTGAGTGTATGTAAAACATTATCCGATTGATAAAAATGTTTTGCCTATTCTTTGAAACATTTAGGATGTTTTATGTAAAAAAAAAAAAAAAAAAAAAAAATTTTGATTTATTTTATTTATATTTTATTGGTAGTATGTCTCCCCCCCCCCCCCCTCCAATAAGGATATTAGTTTTTAAAATTTCCCCTTTTATCCAAATGTATGATTTATATCACATGTATAATTTTTGACAGATGGTGGTGGATTGATGTTTTTTTTTAGTTGTTTATTTCATTTTGTTCTCTTGTTTGCTCTTTATCTATTAACGCTTTCTTCTCTTCCATAATCAAAATCTTTTATTGTGACTTCAGATTTTTGTTTTCTGAACGAGTGCATGTTTTTATTACTTTATCATATATAGTGTCCTTATTCTTGGGTGTTGTTTGGTATTGCGTTTTATTGTTTAGTATCTTCTCAATTCGATGTATCCCTGAAAAGGGCGGGGACTGGATGTAAAAAAGCACACGAGTGCTTATCTATTATCTTCGAATAAAATACTTTGCCTTGCCTTGCCTTGCCTTGCCTTGCCTTGTCTCTCTCTCATTTCTGGTTTCCTTTTCTTGCTTCTTTCCTGTTCTCTGGTATTCTTTTCCTCCAGTTCCTTCATCTTAATCATCTGTTGCAATCCAACGGAGTCGTCGTCTGTTGGTCTGCTTCATTCAGGGCAGTCTGTCCATGTATGGTTCCCTTTGTGGTGTTGTTCTATGGTAGGCCGATGCACAGTTGTCGAGCCTGGCAGCCCTGTGTGTCTGGGTCTGGGTTTTTTTGTTTGTTTGTTTTTTGTCCTTGCACTGTTCTTTTCTTTACAAGGTGATCATGTACTTGGTAGTAGGGGCCCAAGGCATCTCTTCTCTCTTCAGCATCTTCTTTGCTTCTGGGCTGAATGTCTGTTGATCTGTAAACACTCAATCTGATTAGGCCTAGCACATAGCAAATAGAACATGAACAAATAAAACCATAGAGCATGGTACTTGATGCGGAATCTAAACGTGATGTGTAGCCTATAACAGTAAGGCTACAATCTGGTAATATTTTTGGGGGTCATATATAGAGTGCGAGTCCAAAAACTGTTTGCTGGTTTTCACAGATTTTTCAAAGTATGAAAAAATGCACTGTGTACTTGTTTTGGGGGTTGAGGCGGTAGACAAACACCATGTAATGACGAGAAAGGAGTAAATGATCATTAAGTGAGGATTGGTTGTGTTTCTACAGCGTTGACCCCGCGCATGCATATTGTGGTGAGGCAGCTAGCAGACAACAAAGAACCTAGGGGGTACGGTGTTTGTTGAAAAAAATTTTAAAGTTCAAACCTACCAAATTTGTGCAAAATCACATTTTCTTTTTTGTCAAGGGCTAGTGTATCTGATAGAGTGTTTTTTTTCTGTGGATCTCTTAGTACGTGCAGTGCGAATGCAAGAAAATGTAAAAGTAGTTAAAAAAAAAAAAAAAAGAAGTAAAAAGTAAAAATAATAAATAATAACACCGGTGTGTAGCCCAAGACAGAAGGATGTTGACTTCCGGTTTAAAGCATTGGAATGATTTCCCTTCAATGTTGTAATATTGAGTCAGTTGTGAGTTTGGTAAGTTTAGGAAAGTGCTAGGATAATAATTATGTTAACAGTTCCTGCTGTCGGGCTAATAACAGTATTTATTTAGACTGCTCTGAATGCACGATGGATATGCTTCGTTTTTTGTTTTTTTTAGGCTAAGCGCCATTCCGGGCCTGTTTACCTTGAATTACGATAGGATTTAATGATATTGATAAGGGCCTACCTGTTTTTAACGAATGCACTTGTGGTAAGTCGCAAAGATGTATGCAGATTTGTTATTCATGATTGCGTGACCTCGGTTTATAAATCTCTGAAGATCTTTGTGACATTTCTCGTGGACCCTCCTGAAGGTCTAGGTTAAGTTAAAGCCTGTCCCGAGCCTAAGGCTCATCAACTGAAATTAACTTTGACCATAACCTGTTTGATAGTTATATGATTAAAACACGCTCTGATCAATAGGCCTATATAACAGGCTGTTCAAATTTTTGAAATTTGAATGTACATATTTATTTATTTATTTTAATTCTTTTATATGAGATAATGGGATAAGCACTCTTGTGCTTTTTTACATCCTGTCCCCGTGTGTACTGTATGTAGTTTTGTAAATGTCATCTGTTCCCACTGGCACATGATGGCCTACTCTTATGAAAAGCGGAACAGGATTTAACATTGTGCGCAAGATCATGAGGATGTTCTGCGTGCGTTCACACATGGGGCCTCAGTTTATAGTCTCTTTCGAAGGACTTTGGGGGAGAGTGGAGTCAGCATTGATGTTAACTCCAAGAGAAAAATCTCCTTGAATGGGAATCAAACCCGGGTCATCAAATTGCAAGCGCAATGTTCTGAGCACTAGGCTATCCCATCCCCCAGACATGTATGGCTAAACGTTGGACACTTGAATCATATGGTTTCCAAAATAGGGCCTCATCAGCTTATTTTCAAAAAATCTTGTTGTAAGACTGTAACTTAATTGCTCAGCATTTGTTGCTTTATGATCACATTGATTAAGTTTGCAGATTTCAGTGAAGGTAAAGTCATTTTCACCATTTTAAACTGTGAGTTTCAGGATTAACGTAAGGGAATTAGTGCCCATCTTGCTTTATTCATGACAAAGTCACGTTACGGTATCAGACTTTACTGATTCTTCAGTTTTAGTAAACAACATACATGGTCTGTTCTTTCATTATTTTATAGCCCAATGTTTTCTTTGATTTCAGTAATCACTGTTTATTGTTGGCGATAAAGTTTATTTGTAAAGAATATTATTATTTAATTTACTTAATTACCCTGTATACTCTAAAAGACTACACAAACAGAAGTAATCCAGGGTGGGCATGTTGAAACGAGGAAACGCAAATTCCGTGTTTTGGCAATCACTTCGCGAAAAAAAATCAGTGCGGAAAAAATCGTGTGATAAAAATATTTTGGTAACGGCTTAGCATAGACTACTGGTGTATAAGCTTATCGTTGCAAGCTGTGTCTGGCCACTGAAGGTCCGGTACGTTGCCGATATGTGTATGTGGAAGCAATCATTGAAGCGAACCTGTAATTTGCTATCTCATGTTGATTCTAGGGCTGCGGCATTCTGCAGTATTTCCGCAACTTTTTCAACAATTGCTGCAAAAAAATCTGAATCATTGCGCCCTAGCTTAATGGACCAATAACCGGACAATGCGTCCTTTTATACAAACAGTGCGTACAATTGCACTGTTTAAAAAGTCTTAAATATAGGGCTGCTGGGTGGTCAATTACGTTGAACCCAAGGAGGCTAGATTTCAGATTAGCACCGCAATCACACAAAGAAGCCAGCTTAAATGACGTAATGTACTCATGATAGAAAATTGACGTCAGACCAAGAAAGCCTTGAACTCGTGAGCACAATGACGTAGTCGTGTGACAGAGATATTGAGTAGATCTAGAGCAAATGATGCCGTGCCCAATAAGGTTCAGAGCTAGTGACCAAAAAGTTTTCAAGAAAGTTTTTCCAAATCTGGCTAGACAAGTAGCCCGGCTTGAGAACAGTGATGATGGCATGTGATGTTGGCTGTGTATAAAAAAAAAAAAATGGAAAGAACAATTCCTTCACTGAAGGACTTCGAGCATCACACAAAAACGATGGTGACCACCAGGAGGCTGTACAAAATGAAATTCTTCAGAAAGACATCCATCAGTTAAGAGACACACACACTCTCTCTTTCTGTTTGTCTGTCGGGTCTGTCTGTCTGCTGTCCTGTCTCTCCTCTCCTCCTCGATCTCTCTCTCTCTCCTCTCTCTCTCTCTCTCTCTCTCCTCTCTCTCTCTCTCTCTCTCTCCTCTCTCTCCTCTCCTCCTCCTCTCTCCTCTCCTCTCTCCTCTCTCTCTCTCTCTCTGTACCTTATGGGAGGAAAAAACAACAAGACTAATATAAGATTTCACTTCTTTTCTCATCTAGATCTAGATCTCTCTCCAACTCTGAAAGTGGGCATACAATATTGACTTGACTCTCTCTCTCTCTCTCTCTCTCTCTCTCTCTCTCTCTCTCTCTCTCTCTCTCTCTCTCTCTCTCTCTCTCTCTCTCTCCCCCCTCCCCCCCTCTCTCTCTCTTAAGGGGGTGGGGGGCAAGACTTTGATATTAGCTTTCGCCTCTTTTTTCATCTAGATCTAGCTCTCTCTCCAACAAGGCTTTGATATTGGTTTTCACCACTTTTTTCATCTAGATCTATATCTAGCTCTCTCTCCAACTCAGAATGTGGAAATTTATAACAATATGACTTTGAACTTCTCTCTCTCTCTCTCTCTCTCTCTCTCTCTCTCTCTCTCTCTCTCTCTCTCTCTCTCTCTCCTCCTCTCTCTCTCCTCTCTCTCTCTCTCTCTCTCTCACACACACACACACACACATACCACACCACACACAACACACACACACACACACACACACACACACACACACACACACACACACACACACACACACACACACACACACACACATTCTCTCTCTGTGTCTCTCTATCGCTGTCTCTGTCTCTCATTTTCTCCACCTCTCCCTGTCTCTTACACACACACACACACACACACACACACACACACACCACACACACACACACACACACACACACACAACCCCCCCCCCCCCTCACACACACACACACACCACACACACACACACACACACACACACACACACCTCCCCCCCCCCCCCTCTCCTGTTTCTCTGTCTATGTGTATCTGTTCTTTCTTTCTCTTTCTTCCTGTATCTGCATTAGTGCACATTTGTCTAGAAATGTACTCATTTTTGCTATGTGATTACTTGAGTATAGAACCTCCTTTGGATTGAAGAAATGACAGAAAAAGTCGTACTTGGAGAGCTTATTTTAGAGCAGAAATTGCTTAGTATCAAGAACTGAAATCAGTTCAAGGAGAGGCCATTAAACAGGCTAGAATTGTTGAAAAACCTTCAGCTTCAGGGGCAACGCCCCCTGACCCCTACAAGGGGCTCTGCCCCTTGACCCCGCCAGGGGCAATGCCCCCTGGACCCCCCTACTTTTCAGAGTTTTTGGACTCTGCCAATTCCCACCCCTGAGATCTTAGGAGCTCAGCTTGAGGTGACTGACTATTGAAGCAGGAGAAATGTGATTCGATGTTCTCGTTTGCACTTTGGCGTCTGAAACCATAAAAACAGTCAAGATTAGATGGTGATCTTATAAAATCCCACATACCATGCAACCAATTCCTAATGAGTCCAAGTTAGGTCTTGATTTGACTCATAATAAAGTATCACTGGTCTATAGATATCACAATATGAAATTGTTGAAACAAACAGGAAAAATTATACAAATTGGCTGCTATCAACAGTGCGTCTGCTTCAGCCCTGAAATTTGTTGAGAGTTGTCAAGTTTCGTTTCATTCCGTCACTAAGGTCAAGCTCATAGCCTTGGGGTTTAATGTATTATCATGTATGATTGTTGTTGTTGTTGTTCCCCAGCTTAACACTCCGGGGGTCACCCAGAATGTGCACTCTGACTCACTAATCCCACCTGAGAATCACTGTGAGATTGAAATTGCACACTGAATGAGAAGTTTGCGTGTATGACTATTTTCAAGTACCTTGCCATATAGGCAGCCATACTCCGACTTCAGAGGAATCATGTATGATTTATTGAAATGTTATTTTGTGGCCACCAATAATGGATGCTAGTTAACCATGACTGAGTGAAGTATCATGTAACGTGGCCACTAAAATCACTGCCCAAATATCCCTGAACTTAGAATACGGCTACCATAATTGGGAAAAACGAACAGCCACATTTATTTATATGCAAAAATCTCACCCCTGGTGAACCTCGGAGCTTTAACCGAGGAACAGGGAGGGGGAATTTTAATTCTCAAACTAGGAACACAGTGGGTTCAAAGAAAAAAGGCTGCTATAGAATCTCAGCTTCCACTGTGTTTGCAAGATGTGTTTCAAAAAAAAAAAAAAAAAGACCCCAGATCTATGAAAACTCATTTCAAATGCACCCCAAGGTAGGAATGCAGTTACCGAAATGGTGGGAAAAACACAGTCATACACAAAATTTCACCATTGGTGAGACTCGGATGTCTAGCTGAGAAACAAAAACAACACTACACAAAAGCAAAACAAAAACCTAAACCCCCTCCCTCCGCTCCCCCCAAACATCTTTTTCTTCCACCTTTTCCAAGTAAAAATATAAGCACAGTTTTGTTTCAGAAATTGAGAAAATCATCATTAAGAGAATCAAGTGTGTTGTTGACCAGTCAGTCAACTTGCCACTGAAAATTTAATGCTTTGATTTTTGTTTTGATGTTTTCAACATGGTTGTAATATTTCTTGTGATTATTCATTTACAAGGAATTCATATTTTCTCATGACTTTGTAAGGTGTGTTTGAGGTTAATCTGCAAGCTACAAGTACTTAACTAACTTAGTAAGGCAAGGTATTGACTCAGTGCAAACTTCAATTTTAATGAAGAAGAAATCAAATGCAGAGAAAATTTGTAGTCAGTCTCATTCATTTGTAGGATTTGTTCATTTTCTTCCGTTTATTTTGCTTTTGATTTCAACTTTTTCAAATCAAAGTAGCTGTTAGTGTTAGTTGTTTAATCACTGCTGGAAGTTATCAGACATTTTATAAATCATGACCTGAAGAATTGCATAAATTTGTAAATGATTTCTTGATGAATATTCTTTGCTTCAGATGTAAGGACACGAGGTGTGGTAAAACGACTGGTTTCACGTCACCAAACACGCATTCTTCTGACTTACTTTAAGACATTGATTGATTGTGGACTCAATACACCACCATAGGGCAAATTTTGGTTACCCACACCCCTGCTTCATTCTACAGAGCCAACAGACATGAGTGTAAGTACAAATTCCTCATGTGACCTGTCAGTTTGATATCTATATCTAGGTATATGCATGACTTTTGATTTAAAATGAGAGACTCAATATTGCTGATTTGTCGTTGTGGTTATTTTGTCTGAGTTTTAATTCTGAATAAGGTGACAGCCCTGATATGGTCAGTGTCAGTGTGTGGTCGGCAGGGCTTTAGCTGTATAAGCATGTAGGTTGATTGATTTGTCTAGAGTCTTTGTCAGAGAGATACAATTTTACATCTGAATCATTGTCATGGTTTTTGTTGTTGTTTGGTCAGCATAGTGTAACGGTAGTGTTTGCACAAGTTTGTGAAAGTTCTTGCCACATTTTTTGTTGTATGTGTTCCTTGGTTAGAGCCCCGAGATTCACCAGTGGTGAGATTTTTGCATATGTGACAGTTTTTTTCCTCACCTTTATAGCCACATTCTAACTCAGGGATTTGGTTTGAATTTGAAGCTACCAATTTTAGCAGGACATTTGGGAGGTACTTCCTGCTCTTTCTGAATTTTAACGTTTTCGGGTTCTTTTGACGTGCACAAATATGTAAGCATACAGTCTGATTGGTTTCAAGTCTCCTCTGTGGTTAGTGGCATAGTTGAGTTTCTTTTCAGTGCCTTGCACTTTTTCAGATTGTGGTTACTGGATTCATTCTAGTCAGCTTTAGTATGTTACCTTCAAAGGGCATTATTGGGATTATTTTTCTGGAATTTATGATAATCTAGGACAGAAAACCAAAAAGAAATGAATACCTCTGGTTTGCAGTTTGTTACTGGTAAAGTTGATTATAATAATAATAATAATAATACATGGAATTTGTATAGCGCTATCTCTTGTAAAGACAATCAAAGCGCTTGCATTTGACCTTCAGAGCCAAGATCATGCTGCCCAGGCCAAGATCCCAACTCCAACCCCGATTTTTCTTCAGGGATGGTGTCTAAACATGAACTGTGTGCATGCTGGTTTGTATAATTTTGTCATCCGCTCCTACCGGCACACGATGGCCTACTCTTCCGAAAGGTGGACGGTTTAACGTAGTGCGCAAGATGTCGTGCATTCGCACACGGGCCTCGTTCGAGTTCATCCGAATGACTTGATATTCAGTTCGATTTTTCGTCAAACTGGAGAAGGCGGCTGGTTGAACCAGAAACTCACGATTACATATTGCAGCGAGTCTTAACCATTCTGCCACGTCCTTCGAGTATTTTCAGTATTTAGCAGATGTGTAAAGTAGAAATATTGTTTTCAACAATCTGTCTTTAAGTTATTTTTATACATTTCCTGGCTGTCCATTCTGTATGCATGTGAAACATGAGCTATAACAGTAGATATTAAAGAAGATACAGGCAATGGAGATGAGATACTTCCGCAAACTTCTTGGATCTCATACAAAGATCATAAACCAATAAGGAAGTGAAAACCAGAATTTAAAATGTCATTAGGCTATATGAAGAGCTGACTTCAGTGAAAAGATGCAAACTGAAGTGGTACGGGCATGTCACATGAACATCTGGACTGGCCAAGACTGTCCTGCAGGGAACATTACAAGGAGGGAGACATAGAAAACGATGGGAAGATGAAATCAGAGAGTGGACTGGCCTTGAGTAGAAGGACTTAACATGCAAAGCTGAGAACTAGGAGAAGTAGAGGATTGGAAGCTAGTTGCAGAATCTTCAATTGTGCCATAACTGTCAACCAGACCACAGGATAGGGCAAAGGTGAGGGAAAGAAATTCCAGATTTGCTGGTAACAAACACTGTCTTCATCCGGACTGGTATTGATTCTTTGTGAAAAGAGAAGTGTGACTGTTTGCATAGCATGCTCACTCATTCGGATAAGACTATAAACCAAGGCCCTGTGTGCGAACTCATGCAGAACATTTTACGCTCACGGTAAAGCCCTGTTCCGCCTTTTGGAAGAGCAGGCCATTGTGAGCGGATGACAAAATTATAAAAAAACCAGTATGCTCACAGGTGTCGTGTTTAGACACCGTCCCTGATAAAAAATCGGGAGTTGGAGTCGCCAGGGCGGCTTGGGGCTGTATATAATGGCAACATTCTGGTGGCTCCTGCAACGGCACTGGAACCATTCATATCGGTCATTGCCTTTCCAATGGATCATTCCAGTGGCGTGGAGAGGGGGATCTGCTGCATGTGTAACAGCCATACTTACTTACCCAGGCTTTGTGCTTTAAAGACTAGAGCGCAACTCCATAGTCTTCTGAGACTGATGGGTGCCTACTACAACTCCTCACTCTGTCCATAAAATTAATCTTTAGGCGATTAGTTTTGATTTCTATCTCACTGCAGACACGAAGAAGACCACGCCGTCACCCCTATCAGCGTCAAAGACCACCCACCCGAAATCATAGAAATCAACGCCAGCAGAACATGACATCTTCAGACACTCCTGGAGAACTTGAGCTTGGTGAGTACATACATGTATGTATGTAAAGGTGTACTTTCTTCTTTCCTTTGTTTTCCTTTTTTTAAAGGTGTGCTGGTGAAGAAGAGATATAATTTTTAGTAAATTCTGTGGATTATGTGCGCCTTAGTCTTCTTCCATACCTGATGTTTTCTGATTCTCCAGAATGTGATTGTACTGGCACAACAGATCTCAAGTGCAATAAGTAGATGCTATTGAATGAATAGGTACTTATTAAACGCTTGTTCAAATTCTTGCTCTGACTATGGTCAGCGCATGTATACACCTTTTTCAGTGTTGTTAACTCGTTGGAGTCACTTTTTTGGGTTGGTTTCCATACCTGTGGTGAGTTCATGTAGAGCTTTTGGAGTTGAAAGACTCATGAAAAACATTTGCTGGAAATACATCAGCTGAGACAGTTAGTAGTTACCCCTCCAGGGGGTGGGTGGGTCTGTGAATAAAGGAATATTGTTACCATTTGGGAACTAAGTTCTGTTCTGGAGTTGAGTACTGGTAGTAGGTGTCATAGCACTTTGCTTCATTTTTTTTCTTACATATTATCAAATACATGTGTGTATGTCTCTCAACTGTCTGTGATTATGTTTGATGATCACAGGTGCTTGTATTGATTTAACGGGCAATGATTCAGTGGACATGGGGGAAGTCATTGATTTAACAGAGACCTCCACCAACCAGAGCATGAATGATCCTGATCCTGTCGTGGTGAGTCTGACTGTTGTTCTGATGTGTGCACACACACGCATGCATGCACACAACACGCTACGCACTCACTCACTCACTCACTCACTCACTCACTCACTCACTCACTCACTCACTCACTCACTCACATCACTACTACTCACTCACTCACCCACTCACACTCACACACACTCACACACACTTTATGTATATGTCAGAGCATTCAACAAAGAAGAAAAAGTAGAGCTGGGGGCACTTACCGGTAATACGACCGCCCTGTGAGGTGGTACACTGTATGGGTACGGCCAGCTGTACCGGTACGTACCACAAGGGACGTAACTGCCTAATTCACACACAAAAAATAATGGCAGACAGTTTCACAGTGGTGAAGAACAAGAGGGGCAAAGCATGGACGTTTTTTGGGTTGAAAAAACAAAAATCCGACAAATTGACGAGAAAGTTGCTGTGTGCACTTCGTGCAATGCCCAAGTCAAAATGGCAGGTGGAGGTACGTGGAACATGCAAGCACACATGCGGAGACATCACTCTTCAGTGCTAAACTTCTAAACTTTGCAAGATGCTGAAGCACACAGACCAGTGTTCCCCTGCAGACCAAGGGAAAAGCCAGGCGCGGACGAGGCGGTTGTCTGTAGATCTAAGCAGACCACACTAGCAATGGTCTTTTCAAGCAACTGCATGTACAAGAGTGACTGAGAGACTGAGATTTGATTATGGTTTATTATGGGATTATGTTTTTTATGTTTGCGCTGAATCAAGGTAACTGTACTTAAATCTGATTTTAAATTCATCGTTTTAAAAAAAAACCCATAAAAAAGTGTTCATACTTCTGTCTTTCATTTTCTCTCTAACCTGTCTTCCCCCCCCCTTCTCTCTCTCTCTCTCTCTCTCTCTCTCTCTCTCTCTCTCTCTCTCTTTCTCTCTCTCTCTCTTGTGTCTCTCTCTCTCTCTCTTTCTCTCTCTCTCTCTCTCCTCTCTCCTCTCTCTCTCTCTCTCCTCTCTCTCTCTCTCTCTCTCTCTCTCTCTCTCTCTCTCTCTCTCTCTCTCTCCTCTCTCTCTCTCTCTCTCTCTCTTCTCTCTCTCTCTCTCTCTCTCTCCTCTCTTTCTCTCTCTCTTTCTCTCTCTCCTGCTTTGCACTCAACAAATTATCCTCCCATTTTTTAAAATTCATATTGCGCAACCTTGTACATCATTGTCAACTGCTAAAGCCATTTGTTATCGTCAGATTGGTCAGCAAGACTCAGCATGACGTACTGTTAGATACAGAACAGTATACTGGTACAAAAAACCGGTACAATCCAAAATTACCAGGAAAAAACTGGTAGTCTTCTGTACCAGTACCCAGCTCTAAGAAAAAGGATTGGGCTTCCTTAGCCTTTGGCTTTCTGTAGGTGCATTGTATCACCGAGCGGATTATTTCCCCAGGCATCCTGTATCACTGAACATAGGGGGTTGAAATTTCACAGCTCTTCAGCACAGTTTCTGTTATTGATAATTGCAGCACAGCTGCTTCCAATTCAGTTCAAGGCTAAAGTTTACTCTACTGCCCTTCACTGCTGTCCATAGAGCCCCTTTTTCACACTTTTAGTTCCGCAGTGCTGACAGCTGCTAACCCTCTCAACCGCCAGACATTCCTTTCCTGAAAGGAAAAGGAGGGTGGCTGGCTGTGTGTTATCTCACAGTGCCCTATTTGTTCTGTTTTAAAAACCTGTGCTCAGGGTTGATTTTCCTCCCTTTTTATCATTGTATTTCTTTGTTATCTTATATCCTATAGCGCTGATCTTTTAACACTTTATTTTCACAACTTTTAGCCTGTGTGTGATGACAAACATATGGATCATACTTAAGTGTGTTAAGAGATGTTCCTGAATCAATGTTGTGAACAAAGCATCTGAAAAACTACTCTGTGCATTAATGTCTATGTGGTGTAGCGGTTCAGGAACTAAACACTACTGACTACCTGTGATCATGTTGTTATACAGGGTTTGAGTGCTGTGTATTTGTTTTTATTGTGAATCATTAAAGTGGAAATGATATGTCAGATCGGTCAGTTGGTTGGTCGGCTCGATGGGTGGATGGATGAATGTTGATAGTAGGTAGGACCACTCATTTTTTCAGATATCATAGAATTTGATGTTTGTTATCTCAAATGAAAGATAGTAGCAAGATCAAGAAGCATGCAAAATTTCATATCATTATCTTAGACGGTTTTTGAGATATACCACTTAAAAAATTTTCAGATGGGATAAAAATGTCATTTCGTTATTTAAAGCCTTATTTGGACATCTCCCTCATGCTTATTATGAACCTGACAGTGCTGAAACTAGTTTTTATATTGTTTTATGCTACTTTGAAGAAACAAATATCTAAAAAAGCAGAAAAATAAGTCAAAGGAAACAAATGGAATTTTAATAATAATAATAATAATAAATGGAATTTATATAGCGCTATATCTTGCAAAAACAAATCAAAGCGCTTGCATTCAACCAATTCTTGCACATGCAGCCAACAACAATTTAGATTTTTAACAAAGTCAATGCACACACACACACACACACACACACACACACACACACACACACACACACACACACACACAACACACAGAGGTCATCAAAATCAGAGAAAAATTCTAAAAATAGCTCGCGAATTGAGCTGAAAGGGGTTTTTTACCCTCCTGTAAAAATCTCAAGAATGCCTAAAAGTGTCTAAGATCTATATTACAGCTTGTACTTATTACTCAGATGCTATGTATTTTTTTTTAGAAGCTAAAAATCATGTAGAGGCAAACTGCAGTCATCCAAAACACCCCTATGACAACAATTTGTGAAGCATAAAACCTGTCCAAATAATAACACAAAACCAGCCCATAGGCATATCATCATATCTCAGCTTCTAATTGACTGACAGAAATGGTTCACCTATCAAAATGTTTGTCTTTAAACAGTGAGTCTTTTTAAAGGGCATTCGAAGTGATTCTGGTCCCCCCCCCCTCTCCTCTTCCCCCCCTCTCCCCCCCCCCCCCCCCTCAATAGGCATTATCATCATATCTCAGCTTCTAATTGACTGACAGAAATGGTACACCTATCAAAATATTTGTCTTGAAACAGTGAATCTTTTTAAAGGGCATTCCAAGTGATTCTGGTTCCCCCCCCTCCACTTCTCTCCCCCCCCCCCCTCCCCAATAGGCATTAACATCATATCTCAGCTCCTAATTGACTGATAGAAATGGTACACCTATCAAAATATTTGTCTTTAAACAGTGAGTCTTTTTAAAGAGGCATTCCAAGTGATTCTGGTTCCCCCCCCCTCCACTCCATCCTCCCCCCCCCCCCCTCAATAGGCATTAACATCATATCTCAGCTTCTAATTGACTGATAGAAATGGTACACCTATCAAAATATTTGTCTTGAAACAGTGAGTCTTTTTAAAGAGCATTCCAAGTTTTTCTGGTCCCCCCCCCCACTCACCCCCCCCCCCCCACCAGCCCCCCTCCCCCTCATAGGCATTAACATCATATATGTTTCTAATTGACTGACAAAAATGGTACACCTATCAAAATGTTTGTCTTGAAACAATGTGCATGTCTTTATAAGGCCATTCCAAGTGATTCTGTTTGTTTTTTTCCCCTAACCCCCCCCCCCCTTTGTCTTGTCAAGCATCTTCTGTACAATATATCATAGGTGTACTCATGTGACCATCTGTGTTCTTTTATTAATTTTTTTTTTTTATAGGTTTCTGGTGAGCTTACATGTTGCATTGTGATGTTGCATGTATCCTTTTTGTGCCCAGTGATTTTAACCTTTGCATAGTTTCTTCCTAAATATATCATATACCTCTGCTGAAATATCTTTCACTGTGTGACATACTGTTGCAATGCCTGTATGATATAGACTTATTAGTGTTGTATTTTTTAAACATTTTTATGGTACAATTAAAAATGCAAATTTGGACATTTTTGTGAGTTGCCTAATCTGTGTGTATTCTTAGTGTCTGTACATTTTATTTAAGTGTGCATACATGCAAGTATGAATTGTAGAGGTATGAGTGGTGTGTGTGTGTGTGTGTGTGTGTGTGTGTGTGTGTGTGTGTGTGTGTGTGTGTGTAATATATATATTGTATTTGTGTGTGTGTGACTGTGTGTGTGTGTGTGTGTGTGTGTGTGTGTGTGTGTGTGTGTGTGTGTGTGTGTGTGTGTGTGATAAAATTAGTATTGAATAGGCTTGTTTGTGCACAATAAAATCATTACAAAGTTTTCAGTTTTTCTTGTGTTTTTTTTCTTTCTAACTACATGTTTGGTGAAACAAAACAACTAATGAAAAAGAAGTGAAGAAAGTTCATGCACTGTTTAAAATGTGAAACCAACAGAGAGAACAAAGTTTTACTCAATTTGATTAGCACTTGTATGCTCTGATTAAAAAAAAAAAAAAGTTTTGTTTTGCATGAATTCAAATGGATGCATTCAGGAGTGATTTCTCATCGTTAAATCACTATTTCTGTTAAAAATGCGGTCTTACATGCACACAGACACAACAAACGGTAAACAAAATCGGCCAAATCTCTATTAGAAATTAGATCTAGGCAAGAGTTATCATTCTTGCATTTGTTTTCACGATGTTTCGTCGAACATTTCGGCACGATATAACAAAGTACAGATCCTAAGAAAAAAACAAACACTACTAGAAACTATTTAGAATAGAATCATCACCCTCATTTATTGTTATAATAGAAAAATTTCACGCGAGCTCATAAATTCTGAGAGCACCCTTCGATGACCTAGTTCTTCGCTCCCTGCGATCCCAGTCCGGGATAAACTTGCAATCAACGATAAGTTTTTAAATCTAAAATCATCGAGATTCGATAGTAACTACGTACTAAATAAAAGCACAGCATTTACTTCTTTAGATGTGAGTGTAAATGCGCTGTACACATCGAAAATCTCTATCGACGTTCGCAAGTCTGAAGCATCTATGTGTAGACTCGCTAAGGCCGCCATTTGGTCAGTTAGAAGGGGGGTGCTGTATGCAAATGAGAATCAGACGTCATTTAACAGAAATAACCGATAAACTGAAATAAGGTTTTTGTTCTTGAAAAAAACGAGCTTTTTAGCGCTGTGTTGGATTTTTTTGTACGATTAATAGGGAAATTTCTACGACATCCGAAAAATGTAGGGAATTTTTAAACGCATTATACTGCATTTTAAAAAAACTTCACTAAAGTTTCTCTCATATAATCGGTTAGTGGAGAGTTTCTTCTTTCCAATGGTATGCGCTATGAATAGGTTTGTATAGTGAAGGGGTGACAGATCGTGTTGGAAGACGAAGCACGAAAATTCACCGAGTCGCGTTTTCAGCCAGTGAGGCTCCGGTAGCGGCGAGTTTTTAAGTTTATTACCGATATCAAATCATCGCTCGCACTTATCCAGTCATCATTCTTGCAAAATGATATTACAGACGTTAAGTTAATGCATTAAACTTTTTACTAGTATATTTTTTTTTAGCTTTCTTTTAGATTTGGATGGAGAAATTTGGGTGCAAAGTAGATCTAATTTGCCTTTTTCCGCTACGCTTTACTCATTAGCGGCTGCCGGTGGTCCTACCTATTGATAGTCTCAGGAGGTCGTAAATTGTCAGTTTATAGCATGGAAATTATGGTAAATGAAACCTTTTTTTTTGTTGTTACATAATGCTAGATGGTTGTGGGATTGCGTTGTAATGTAGACTCTGTGATGTTTTGCTTTTGCGTGCATGTTTGGCTTCCAACGTGTAGAACTATGCTGTTTTATTGCAGGTGATTTCTCCAACCGATGTGGACAATGCAGGTATGTTAGGTATTTTTGTCTATAGTGTATTCTTGTGGGTCAGAATTTATAACAGACAATTCACTTCACACACACACACGCATGCACGCACGCACTCACACATACACACACACACACACACACACACACACACACACACACACACACACACACACACACACACACACACACACACACACACACACACACACACTCACACACACAAAACACAGGGCAAAGTGAAAAGACATCAAATTAAAGGCCGAGCGAACACACACACACACAGCACACACACACACACACACACACACGCACACACACACACACACACACACACACACACACACACACACAACACACACACACACACGCACGCTAACATGACTTAAAGTGAAAAGACATCAAATTAAAGGCTGAGCGAACACACAGACACACACACACACACACACACACACACACACACACACACACAGCAGAATTTTGGTGAAAACAAATGGTTTATTGCTTCATACGCAGAAAGCAAATGCTAGCTTTGTGTATCGTCGTTACAGAAAACTCTTACTTGTTACCATAAAAGGTGTATGGGTTTTTTGGATTGGGTTTTTGTTGTTATTGTTCTTCGACTACAGCTCTAATGTTTACCTATGGTGAGATTTTGCATATGCGACCATCTTTGCCCACCATGACGTTTATCCAGTGCCCTGAATGCATTGTTTAGTGTCAGTGGGGTTTTTTAATTAACATTTTTACCATTCTAATGGTGACAGCAGTTTTCAGATGAATCAGCCATCATGCAAAAGACGGGAAGTTGAGAGAAAGAAAGATAAAATTGATGGGAATATGAATGATGAAACCATAAATTGCAAGAGGCGGAAAGGCAGTAAAGCAATAAGAATGCATTTATGTTTGTGTTTGTGCTTTCTGGTATTCTTTCTTCTCTCCACCCCCTCCCCGCTTCCTTTTTGCCCCTCCTGTATCCAGATTTGATTGTTGATAGATTTGTTTGCTTTTTGACAGAAAATAGGAATTTGGGGGTGAGTGGAGTGAAGATGGTGTGTGTGGTGTGTGTGTGTGTGTGTGTGTTGTGTGTGGTGTGTGTGTGCTTGTTTTTTTTTTTGGGGGGGGTGGGGTTGTTTTGGTAAGGTATTTGTAGCTGTGGAGCATGGAACATCAATATTGGCAGTTAATATTTGGAAATGTTATGATACTGAAGATTGTATCCATACATGTATGTGTGTTTCACATAGAGTGAATATTTGGAAATGTGATTATACTGAAGACTATATCCGTACATATGTGTGTTTCAAATACAGTGAATATTTGGAAGTGTTAGGATACTGAAGACTGTATCCATACATGTGTGTGTTTCAGATACCGTCTGGAGAGAAAGGAGGAATAGAAGTGGGCGGACTGAAGCCAGACGGTCAAGATTAGAGCCCATTGTTTTACCTTCCAACTCCAGGGAATCGGAAAGGAGGGAGGTGGGGAACACCTCCGCCATCAGTCTAGATGACCAGAGTGATGAGGAGCTGCCAGAAGTCCCCTTCAGTGTTCCCGACACCAGGTTTGTGAAGCTGTTGGGCTGTCTGTATTTCTCTGCTTTTTGTTGTAAAGAAAGGAAGAAAAATTAATTTTAAAAAGAGAGGGGGACTAGAGCAAAAAGAGTTCAGTCTCTTATCAAGAGCAAATCTACCTTTTTGTTTGTTTGGTTTTTTTTTTTTTTACTGCTTCATCTTTTCTGAGACACAGAATCAGAAAATGCGATAACTAAATCACTTCCATAAAGTGGATGACACTTGACTGTGTGGTCCCAGTCTTCCCAATGAGCCCATAGTAGTAAACTTATTCTGGGTAGAAGTTGGCCAGAGTCTGAAAAAATCCCTACGGCTCATGACATTGGAACCCACAACCTTCCAGTACATAACCAGATGTGCTAACCACTGCGCCAAAGCGGCTGGCTGCAAAAACAAAATTTGTATTTGCACCTTTTGTCCACCTGTACTTTCTTCATTTGTTGTTCTTTGTTGAACGCTCAGACAGCAAGTATTGTTGTCTTACATTGGAACAAAAATACATTGTGCAGCCATTAAGCTGCCTGATGAGTCGGGCCCAGCACATCAGACTTCGGTGTGGAAGATTATATTTTAAGTCTTTCTAGAAAAAAGGCAGGAGAATGGACCAAGAAGGCAGAAAATAGACAAGACGGAGGTGACAGGAAGAAAAGGAACAAGACAAAAACAGAGAGGGAAAGAAAATAGGGAATTCCTAGCACAGAATTTCCAGGCATCCCCACAGGGGACTTTAAAAACAAAAACAAACAAGAATTGGGTTTTTTTGTCTCCTGTCATAAAATCAAAACCAGTTGTAGAAATGATTACCCCTATTGTGTGGGCATGAAATGTCAGCTCATGATATATGTTAAATGTTGTCAGATCGTAACATGACAAGGGGGACAGGTGCTCATACATTGAGTCTGAAAACTAGTTAAAGGGTGAGGTACATTTTCAGTATCAATGTGACTCCAATTTGAATTAATATGAATACAACTCGAGTTTGAATATAACTCCAATTTGAATATTACTCCAATTTGAATATGACCCCAATTTGAACATAAACATGACTCCAATATGAATATCAACATGACTCCAATTTGAATATGAACACGACTCCAAATTTAACATGACTCGTTGTTTCATGGAATGTTTTTTTCCTCAGTGGAAGCCAGTGTTGTAACACTGCAGTTTATTTTTAAGTCAGCAGGTTTTGTCTAACATGCTATATCTAGGAATAAAATGGATTTACAGAACAATGAGCTTGATTTATTATGACTTGGAATATCCGAATTTGCTGTTATATTTTATCATTAGCATGGCAAAGAGTGGTGTGTCATATAATATTGCTTATTTTTTATTTATTTTTATTTATTCTTTTATATCGAGGATAACAGAATAAGCAATCATGTGCTTTTTTTCATTCGGTCCCCGTGTGTATGCAGTTTTGTATTGTCATCTGTTCCCACCGGCACACGATGGCCTACTCTTATGAAAAGTGGAACAGGATTTAACGTGTGCGCAAGATGTTCTGCGTGCGTTCACACACAGGGCCTCGGTTTAAAGTCTCATAAGATAGGTGTCAGTGTTTTCTGTGGTGAAGGCAGTGGCATTTGATTGATGATTACTTTTTGTTTTCAGTTCTAACAAAAGTACATCTCCTCCTGCAAAGGTCACCTGTCCAGTCTGCTTGGAAACTGACTCTCAGGTATGGTTGCGATTACTTTTTGTTATAGTTGAAGTTTGGCAGCATCATACTTACTATGTCTGACACATGCAATCACCAGCTCACAGCTGCCCCAGGCAGCAAAAAAAATTCACCCCAATTTTTGTGTGTGTGTTTTTAGCTACAGCTCCAGGGTTCACTCACTGTGAGATTTGGTATATGCTACGGTTTGCCCAGCAATTCACTCATGCACACACACACACACACACACACACACACACACACACACACACACACACACACACACACACACACACACACACACACACACACATGTATGTATGCACATATATGTTCATGCACTCATCCTTTATTTTCATCAACCATCGTTTCTTGTAAAAACCCATAACAATGAAGCAAAGAACAAACATTTATTTTCTGAATTCATCCAGAAACACTTTTATTTGGTTTTAAATCTCCACCATCTCCCTCCCCTGTTTCTTATTTGTACATCATTTCGGAAATTAATAATAATCAGCGACAAATATAATGTGGGTTTTTTTTTTTCAGATTCTCCGAAGCAGGTGCCTGTACTCCACAGTGTGTGGTCACATTTTCTGCTATACTTGCATCAAGCAGGCAATAGCAGCCCAGCATGCTTGTCCCACCTGCCGTAAGCGACTGACACTGCGACAGATGCATCCAATATATCTGTGATTTTGGTTCAGCTAGTAATGGGATGGGATGACTGTGACTGCACTGTCAAATGTTAGTAAGGTATGGGATGAATGTGACTTATCTGTCAAATGTTAGTAACGGTATGGGATGAATGTGACTTATCTGTCAAATGTTAGTAATGGGATGGGATGAATGTGACTTAACTGTCAAATGTAAAGTAACGGTAATGGGATGAATGTGACTTAACTGTCAAATGTTAGTAATGGTATGGGATGAATGTGACTCAACTGTCAAAGCAATGTGTTGAGACTGAGGAGAAACTGTGTTGCACGCTTAGCATTGACTGTTAACAGCCTAGAATATGTTCTGTCTGGATAAAGGATTTATTTTGTGGTAAAATGAAGGATCACAATGATGTACTTCCTAACTGCATTTTTTGTTCTTCCTTCTTTCTGCAGCAAATGCTTGCTAACTGGATTATTCACTAAACAGGGGAAAATACATAACATTTTTCTGGATTTTTTCCAGGCAAATGTTATGCATTTTCCCTATTCTCTAATTCTTTTTTTGTTATTGAGTTTTTGGGGTGGGTTTTCTGTTGTGTTTTTGCTACCTCATCTTCAGTCATGTCCCAGTGCTGCTGTATCCACGCAGCTCATTTCAAACTCTCTGCCCCAGCCATGTCCAGATTCATCATGTCACGTTCTTGGGGTCAGGAGTCCACAGGGAGCTCATCAGAGTTAGGCTGCCATGGGGCCACCAGTCACAGGGTCTTGCACTGCTGCTGGGTAACTTTGATGGTGTCCAGTGATGCCTGTTTTGATCTTCGGAGACTACCTGACAGGGCTGAACTACTCACTTCCTATCAGAATATATCCTGCGGTCAACCAGGCCAGAGTGATACAAACACCTGCAGTGTTGGTCAAGTAATGTGAGCAACAATCTCAAAATTGCATGTAATGAGCCCATAGTAAACTCACTCTGGGTAGGAGCCAGCCAGAGTCAGAAAAAATCGCTATCCCTCAAACTGCCAGTCCATAACCCAAGATGTTGACTTTTGCACCATGGTGGCTGGTCTCCAGTCAGAATCATTGTTCTTAAAATGCAGATACAGGTGAAATGCACCTTACAGCTGTCATACAAGATGTATTTACCAATGTATAGCCTAGAACTCAAACAAAACCCTGAGAAAGGCAGAACAGAGAGAGGAATGGAGGGAACTGGTTGTCAAGTCTTCATGGGTGCTCCCACGGTTGCCAGACTAAGGGATAGATAGATAGATAGATAACCTAGACTGTGCCTGCATTCAGGGCCAAACAGTGGGTAAAGAAAGAGAATGTCAGTATCACTGTCAGGACTCTCCAAGTGTAATTCTCAGTGATCCCATTGTTTTCTCTGCTTCAAGACTACAGTCTGTAAAAGATCAGAAGATACCGTTGTGGCTAGTCTGCCTGTCTGTTGTATCATTACCTAGATGAGGTGTGAAACTGTCCACGTAGATTAAAGGACATGCCATTTATTTGGAAGAACCTTTTACTGGGGCAAGGAGTGGAGGGGGGTTGAGAGGCTGAAAACACATTAGAGCATCACTGTTGTTATGGAAATCATCATCATTGTAGTAGACACAAGGAACATGGTGATGGCTTAGTGAATTTAGAAGAAACTGGAGGAGAAATAGTTTTTCTTTGAGCCTGTTACCAAATCATGTTTAAAATGTGAAGTAAATGCATGAGATGGAGTTGAATGTAGGGGTATCGTTTCATCGAGAAATGCCAGCAATTTGCTTTGGATGGGTGGGGTTGGGAGTGGGGGGGGGGGGGGGGGGGGGGGGGTGTTTGACATTGTTTTCAAAGAACTTGTTTATGTTAATTACTGTAACTATATTCAAGTGTTTTCTAACAGAGTTTCATTATGGTTTTATCTTATATGCATGACTGACTACAGAGGTATGCTCATGTTGGACCGACTTAGATGATGCTGACAAACATTCATTCCCAATGTGTGATTTATTCAATCTTACCATAGTGTATACTGCATGCTGTCATTGTCCATATTTGTGGTCAAGTGTGAGTATTTTTAAATCCATATCTTTTGTTGTTTGTTTTAATTCCCTTTTTAATTGAAGTGGACCACTGTCATGTGTATGAATGAGTTCATATCTTCCCCTTCCCACCCACCCCTACAATGTCCATGAGAATTTTTTCGAAAAAGGCATAGATTCCACTCCCCTAATAGTACTTTGGATGGGACTGAAAACAGGTGTGGAGTGTGAATGCATGTAGAGCATCTTGTGCACACATCTAAGCCCCAGTCATTCTTCATAGAAGAGTCAGCCAGCCAATGCCAGTGGAATGGAGAACCCAAACAAACCCAGCATGCACCTTGCTTAGGGAAGAGGGATGAGCTGTTACATTCACCTTGCCCACAATACTTCACCCCAGAAATCCAGAGCAGTGTTCGTGAGCTGAAGAAGTGAAGGTATTGTCTTGTGTTGTGTGGGAGAAGAGGGTACCATCTTGTTGGAGAACATCTGCAGCCCCAACTTAACCCTCTTAGTCCTGATCCAGGATTTGCAAGGATTGAATAATTACCCCCCCCCCCCCCCCCCTTAAGTCCTGAACCGGGATTTGCCAGGATTTACACACAGTAGATTTCCATCATGCTGTGACCATTAATTGCTAGCACATGTCAAACCTCTATCAGGCTTGAAGGAGAAACTCTGTTGAGTGTCTGGAAGTAATTATAGCTGCTGGTATGTACTTAGGAGGAAAAGGCCATCGAGCATGTGTGCCTGACCTAATTTTGTGATGGAATGCGAAATCTAGGGGCAGTTTGTGTTCAGAGAGTCTAAATGCAAGAGGGTTAAGGACTTGATTTGTGGTTGTGGCGTATGTATGCAGCCTGTCTTTATTTATGTATATGACAGACATGGAAACCTTTTTTTTTTAAATTGTATATATCCAGGTTACTGTTGATTGTATGTGTGTGTGTGTGTGTGAGACCTCAAAACTAGCAGAATAAATCGTTACATGCTTAGTCTACTGAGGCCCATTTCTTCAGCTATCAGTCATATTTTAAAAGACTTGCTGAAGAAATCCTTGAACAGGGGATGTTGAAACTGAGTGAAAGTGCTGCAGTGACAGAGTTGATGTCCAGATCAGAGCCTCCAAGTCAGTTAATAAGACTTTTGGATGGTCAGATCAAACTACCCCTTAGCTAACCTCAGTCCAGATCAGTGATTGTTCATGATATTTAGTGGAATTGTGATGCTCAAAAGATCAAAGCAGTGTTTACTGGATGAAGGATGGATGTTACAGCCAAATGGTTAAGACGGTTTGACCAGTCTGATGGGTCCGTGATGCTGTGGGTTCAAATCTTGGCAGTGAGGTCTGGTGAATTAAGGGTAGGGGTTTTTACAGTCTCCCAGGTCAACTTCCAAGTGCAGACCTGCCAGTGCTTCAATTTCCTTCCTGTACATGCAGAAGAGAAATAAGCATTTCAAAGATCCCATAATCCATGTCAGGATTAAATTAAATTCACAGATATCCCCAGTATGCATCCTGTACCAAAGACTGCTGCAAGCAGTAAGGTCAGAATGTATCAGTCTAGACCTTCAGGCAGATCCCCTGCAGAGTGACAAGCAGCACAGGAGAAGACCAGGCTCTGACACCCATCCAGTGAGGGAGTGCAGAGAAGAGAGAGGGGACTGAACAAAACAGTGCAAGGTCATCCAGGAAGGAATGATCTGAGAACTTCCATGGCATGGTGACCTCATGAGGAAAACTGGCTGACTCGATGTGTTGCATTTTTAATGTTGTGTCTGTAAAAGAGGGGGGTGCACCAGCATGATGGAAATGTCATTGGCAATGCTTATGGGTTTAGGGGTTGGGTTTTTTTTCAGGGAGGGGGAGTGGAGGGGAGGGGGGTATCAAACAGAAAGGAAAGGAGATGGTGACTAGAGATGCAGAACATTTAAACCACTTTCCCCTCTACCCCCCCCCCCCCCCCCTTTAAACAAAACTTTATCATTCTTTAAAAAAAAAAATGGTGTAAAGAGTTATGTGTGGTCTACATAAAAGCAAGCAACAAAGTATTGAACTAACAGCACTTTTTAAATAAATAAATGCCCTGAAATAAACTTCTTTGTGTCTGTGGTATTGATTGTGGTGAATTATGTATAAAAACTCATACCAAATGCAAGTACTCATACATGTGCACTCAGTGAAATAAATATCACTTCACATGTAAGCCAATTACATGAGTTGCTATCAGAACAGTCAAAATGTGACAAAATCCATGGAGAGGTAAAATGCAGTCTGCTGTTACACTATCCAGAAGGCAGATAAATGCACCAATAAAGCATTGAAACATTTGAATTTCTGCATCATTTTCAAAGTTTACTGATGTCAGGAAACACTGATTTGCTGTGTGCATCACTTGTCATGCCGCGGCCTGTGCACAAATGCATGCAGAACATCTTGCGCACATGTTAAAAGCCGTTATGCAATTTGGAAGAGTAGGCCATTGTGTGCCAGTGGGAATGGATAACAATATTTACAAAACTGCATACACATGGGGACTAGATGTAAAAATGCACATGAGTGCTTATTCCATTATCCTGGAAACAAAATAATAATACTATTAATAAAAAATTAAAAGAATGAATATGCTATCATTGTTCAACTATAAGATATCATATGAAAATCAAAGTCGGACTTTTTATCTCAAAAGTCAAAACACTGCGAATGGAATAGGTTTTGTGCAGGGGATCTTGTTTTCTTCTCATCCAAAAGACTAGTAGCACAGACACCCCTCGTGGTTTAGATCAGTGAATGGAGTGGGGAATCGAGCTCTAGACTGGATGTGTTGGGCACTCCCCAGCTTGACACTCAGGATATCGCATGGAGCATATGCACGCTGTCTTACTCTTCTCACCTGGGCATTGTTGTGAGACTGTTAGGGCTTGATAGATGAGAAAGTTGTGTGTGTGATTTTTTTCAAATACCTTGCTTTACAGCAACTGTAGTTTTACAGCAGAGGACATGTGGGATATGTACCATGGACCTCTCACTTTAAAGACTTGTGGGTTATCTCTTTTTTTTTTAATCATTTTTTTGTGTGTATTACCTCTACCTAAATATTGAGAAACATGCATTTGCTGATCTTCAGCTTTTAAGTTTGAGAAAAATATACAGATTTTTTTTCTGTTATTATTTTGTTTTATAAACATTTATTCAATCACTGTATTCTGGAGCTTTACTCCAGATTTCATAATTATTTTGCAGTTTTTGTTTGTTTGGTTTTTTAAAAAAATATTTGAAGTATTTGCTGACAGAAATTGTTCATAATTATTTGAAAATGTGTGGGACTTGCAAAGTTAAATCTATATAGTCTACAGTCCAATCCATTTTCAGACAAATCTCTCTCTCTCTCTCTCTCTCTCTTCTCTCTCTCTCTCTCTCTCTCTCTCTCTCTCTCTCTCTCTCTCTCTCTCTCTCTCTCTCTCTCTCTCTCTCTCTCCACACACACACACACACACACACACACACACACACACACACACACACACACACATAGAGGGAGGAGAGAGAGAGATGTCTTTTAATATCTTCAGTAAAAAAAAAAAAAAATTTAAAAAAAGAGAGAGAAAGAAGAAAATGCACCACAGTATCATAAGCATTATATCTCCATTTCTTGTGTCCTCATCAAAATGTCTGCCTTTTCAGCTATGGCCAGTGGTATGGATAACGCAAAACGTACCCAGCATGCATCTCTGGAGAGGGATGTCTCCGCCAACTTCAACTTGCCCACAACAAACTGCCTGAAAAATTCAGTGCAGTGTTCTTATGACTTCCCAAGGAGTGAAGGAAGTCAAGTAAAGGTTTAATGTAACTTTTTCAAGTTTCAACAATTCTGGGTTTTTTCCTCAGCTAGTGCTCTGAGGTTCATCAATGGTGAGATTTTTGTCCAACATTAAGGTACCTGCATTCTGACTTGGGGGATGATGTCTAAACATGACACCTGCGAGCATGGTGTTTTGGGGGTTTATATATATATATATATATATATATATATATATATATATATATATATATATATATATATATATATATATTTTATGCACACCACCAAAACTAGCCTACTCTTCTGAATTGCAGAGTGTGTTTTAATGTGTGCACAAGGTGTTCTGTATGCATTCACACACAGGGCCCTGGTTTATAATCTCATCCAAAGAACCTTATACTTCAGGGATAGTAGTTACTATATAAGTAAGATTAAAATATTTTATTTGGAGTATGGAAGAGGGGTTTTTTTTGTTCATTTTTGCTGCCTCGACTTCTGTGACGTCCCCGTCTGTTGGCGCTCATTTCAATGTTCCTGCTACAGCCATACCCAGATTCGTTGTGTCTCATCCCCGGGGCCGGGAGTCCACAGGGAGCCCATCCACATTAGGCCGGCGTGAGGCCACCAGCCAGAGGTGCCCTGCACTTCTGCTGGGTCACTTTGGTGGTGTTCAGTGGTTCTGAGCTGACATACGCCTTCTAAAGACAGTATTAGCTCAGTCACAGAGCCAGACGGAGTGAGTCACCCAACTGAGGTGACGACCACCACAACGTCCCTCCAACGACCGTTCCCCCCTGCGAACGCCCAGCCCCACATGCTTTGACACAAACTCACCATAGGCACAGAAGTGTATGGGCAAGCCAAATATGAGGTCATCATGAGACCAGAGCAACTGGGGCCACCGAATCAAAGGTATTTTTCCTTTTTTTTTATTTTTTATTGCATGTTGATCATTGGCAATGAGGATGATGTAGGCCTAGTGCTGCTACTGTGGAAGTGCATTGGCTTTGAGACTATTTGACAGAGTTGTACTCTACGTTTACTGTCATAATATATCCCGGCGTAAACCGGACGTGAGAGAGGCTACAGACACCTGCAGTGTTGGTCAGGTAATTTGAGCAACACTCTCAAATTTGCATCCCTAAAGCAGATGACGCTCGACTGTGTGGTCCCAGTCTCCCCACTGAGCCCACAGCACACTCACACTGGGTAGGAGCCGGCCAGAGTCTGAAAAATCTTTATGATTTTGGGAATCGAACCCGCGAACTTCCAGTATGAAATCTAAGGCGCTAACCACTGCGCCATGGCGGCTGGTTCCGGGTTTATGGAAGATTTGTTTGCATTAGATTAGGGCTATCCTTTTGTTCATCTCTCTCTCTCTCTCTCTCTCTCTCTCTCTCTCTCTCTCTCTCTCTCTCTCTTCTCTCTCTCTCTCCTTCATTTACTTTATTTTTTATTTAGTTTGGGGGAGGGGGGGTTGTTCTGTTGGGTTTTTTTTTTGTTTGTCTTTTTACTGCCTCATGTTTTTGATATACCATCTTCTTGTTCCAGTGCTTCTCATTTCAATCTCACCACCTCAGCCAAACCTTGGTAAGTGAGCTAATCAATACTACGCCACCATGAGACAACCATCCAGACGGGCCCTGCACTGCCCTGGGTCACTTCAGTGGTGTATAGTGTTACTTCTGTTTTTTATCGAACACTTTATTAAAAGTCCCCTTACTGACAAAAATGATAGCTCATTTGTGGAACAAGACTGAATAAGACACTTGAGCACCTTTGGTGGCAACCACATCATCTCTCCATCAACTTTCCCCCATTTTTCTTCTTCTCTCGTTCGCTTTACACCATCAGATGTGTCTGGGAAAAAATCCTTCCCCCATTAATCTTCAACTCACAGGCCTTCAGCACGAACTGTGTATGAAAAACGGAAACTGAAATCCCCGTGAGACCACAGACATTTTTTCTTTTGTTGTATGATGGGAACAAGGATGACGTCATGATGACGCTATGGTAGTGCAGTACCTTTGAGATCATATAAAAGGACTCTACACTCATTGCTTTGTATCATAATTTATCCCAATTGTTGTTGTGTGTACCCCAGCTTAACACCTTGGGGAGCACCCAGAATGTGCACTCTGACTCACTCATCCCACCTGGGAATCACCGTGAGATTGAAATTGCACACTGATTGAAAATGTTGCGTGTATGATTGTTTTCAAGTACCTATGACTGTTTTTCAAATACCTCGCCATATAGGAAGCCATTCTCCGACTTCAGGGGAAATATATCTCAGTATCAACAGGGCCTGAGAGAGACAGAAGTCTGCAGTGTCGCTCGAGAGATGATGCTTGACTCGGTGGTCCCAGTCTTTCCAAAGAGTCCCTAGCAAAACTCACTGGTAGGAGACGGCCAGTCTAAAAGCGGAACTGACGATTGGAATCCACACCTATGCCTTCAAGCCCCAACCGGTTAGTTAAAAAAATAATTTTTTTTAAAAACTGGCTTTTTTTATCAGCTGGTCAGCTGGAGTTAGACTAGGCCCGTGAGGGAGCTGGAAGACCACCACAGAACTGTCAGTATCCAGACAGGACCTGTACCAATGCACAGCTTCCTCAGCCATGTCTATGGCCTGCCTGCCAGCTGCAGAAGTTCCAGAAGTCATAGATGCAGAATAAAATGTCTGCATCCATTGGCATGTGAATCAGCACAGAAAAGATCAAATGACTGCATGCACACACACAAAAAAAGACTACATGCACACACACACACACACACACACACACACACACCACACACGCACGCACGAACGCACCGCGCGCGCTCCCAAGGACACATACACACATCACATGCATGGCACGTGCTGAAATGTGGGGGGTGGGGGGTGTACTGGGTTTTTAGAAGTTGTGAGCCAGACAAAAGTTTGTTTTTTGTTGTTGGTGGTGTTTTTTTTTAATTTATTTATTTTTTTATCTTGGCCCAGGCCAAAAGCTGTGTCAGTTATTGATGTCAGCTAATTGCCAAGGCCTACACTAAAATCTTTTAGGACGGTAACAAAACACATTTTTCATGCTCTGCCTATGCCAGTTCCATGGCCTGGAATCTTGCGTTGGTGGGAGGTGGGATTCGCCTATAATTAACTGAAGTCCCCATAAGTAATTGCATAAATCCTTGCTGACCTCATACAGAACGCAGTTGGGATCTTTTTTGACAAACTCACTCGCATCATCAGAGTTTGACATGCTCAGACAAGGACTGCCCGGCACTAACTGGCAAGAAAACCTTTGTGAGTGTTAGGGTAGAAAAAAAATAAAGTGACATTAAATCAACAGGTGTCGACAGGATATAGAGGAATTTATTACCTTAATACTTGTAGCAAATCAACACTAGAGAGTGGAAATGTAACGTCCACCAATTTGAATAAAAAGGGGAAAAGAAAAAAAAAAAAGCTTCCACCTAATTGTTTTTTCAAGTCTATGTTTTCTCCATGTCCTCGCCACTAAAACTGGTCTGATGTATGACTACTTTCGGCAGTAGGTAACGGCTAGGTGTCCTGGTGATAAAGGCAGAACGTTGCTCTGACATAGTTATTGTCTGCATCTGGACAGAGTCTGTGGGTGTCCATTTTCACACCCCCAAGAGCCTCTTTCTTTGTTCTTTTCCTTTCTTGGTTATTCCCCCCCCCCCCCCCCCTTTTCTTGTTGGTTTTGTTTGGTTCTGATCTTTGTTTGTTTTATCTATTTGCTTCCCAACTGGGTGGCAGATGGCGCAGTTAAGTAGTATGATTTCCTGTTAGTTTTCTGAAGAGGTAGGCAATAATTACATGTATGTAGAGATCCTTCACCACACAAAACATCTTGCCACACATTAAAATCCCGTTCCTCTTTTCGTAAGAGTAGGCCATTGTGTGCTGATGGGAACAGATGACAAGATTTACAAAAACTGCATACACACGGGGACTGGATGTAAAAAAGCACATGGGCGCTTATTCCATTATCCTCGATATAAAAGAATTTTTTAAAAATCTTTCATCTCCGAGCCCACTTCCCTCTTGGCTTTCAGAGAGTAGTCCTCCCTCTCCTCTCTCTCTCTCTCTCTCTCTCTCTCTCTTCTCTCTCTCTCTCTCTCTCTCTCTCTCTCTGTCTCTCTCTCTCTCTTCTCTCCCTCTCTCTTCTCTCTCTCTCTCTTCTCTTCTCTCTCTCTCTCTCTATATATATAGAGAGGAGAGAAGAGAGAGACAGAGACGACGAGACAGACAGAGACAGAGAGATTTTGATTTATTCTTTTATATCGAGGATAATGGAATAAGCACTCTTGTGCTATTTTACATCCAGTCCCCGTGTGTATGCAGTTTTGTAAATATCATCTGTTCCCACCGGCACACGATGGCCTACTCTTACGAAAGCGGAACAGGATTTAACGTGTGCGCAAGATGTTCTGTGTGTGTTCGCACACAGAGCCTTTGTTTAAAGTCTCATCCGAAAGGACTTTTGGGGAGAGTGGAGTCAGCACTGATGTTAACTCCAGGAGGAAAATCTCCTCGACCCGGAATCGAACCCGGGTTCTTAAATTGCCAGAGAGAGAGAGAGAGAGAGAGAGAGAGAGAGAGAGAGAGAGAGAGAGAGAGAGAGAGAGAGAATATATATATATAGAGAGAGAGAGCAGAGACAGAGACAGAGAGCACAGAGAGAGGAACACTGAACATTTTTATTTGTACTTCGGCCTTGGGCCACAATACAAGTAGAGAGAAAGAGAGAGAGAGAGAGAGAGAGAGAGAGAGAGAGAGAGAGAGAGAGATTGATTGATTGATTTGATTTGATTTATTCTTTTATATCGAGGATAATGGGATAAGCACTCTTGTGCTTTTTTACATCCAGTCCCCGTGAATATGCAGTTTTGTAAATGTCATCTGTTCCCACCGGCACACGATGGCCTACTCTTACGAATAGCGGAACAGGATTTATCGTTTGCGGAAGATGTTCTGCGTGCGTTCGCACACGGGGCCTCGGTTTTAAATCTCACCGAAGGACTTTTGGGGAGAGTGGAGTCAGAGCACTGATGTTAACTCCAGGAGAAATATTTCCTCGACCGGACTCGAACCCGGGTCTTCAAATTGCCAGCGCAATGTTCTGACCACTAGGCTATCCGTCCCCCCTTGACCAGAGAGAGAAAGAGAGAGAGAGAGAGTACTGACTCAGGTAAATACAGGGTTGGACCAGGTGGGGCTGTAACGGGACGTAGGCTAACGGAACACACTGCTAGTGTGACCACGGAACAGATAGGCCTGTGACGTGTCCTTTGACCACCACCCACTTGCCTACTCGAGCGTGTCACTTCACTCACGCTTATCAGCTTCACAGTCCCGGGTACTTGTAGGGCCAACCGTGACGTAACCAGGGCTATTGATCCTTACTGGCGGGACGGTCGTGACAGCTCACGTGCTTTTGTCTGGTCTTTATTGTCCGGCCGGCTCTTACTCAACTGAAGGGCTTGGGTTCACTGCGTACATGCTCGAGGGTATTGATGGGAAAGGTGAGAGGCAAATTGATTACCTTTAGCCTATACAGGTTGAGGAGAAAATTTGTAAATGTATATGAAAAGAAAAACTATGCTCATTGACGGGTTAGTGCTGTTATGTTTTTGTCACGACCTTAGGCATCTTGTTTCTGTGTCGTTTGTAAGATAGGTTTTTCTTGTCAAGATGTGAGAGAAACTGCTGTGTCCTGCAGATCATGGCAAAGGTGTCTGGAAAGGTTGCAGTGCGTCGTCTGCTACTGTGCCTCGATGCAAAGGATCGCCTCCCCTATGTACATGCCTACAGGAGAATGGGATTGTGGGTATAAATTCTATGGTTCCGCCATATTTATTGACTCGGTGTTAATCGAATGTAATGAAAGAAACCAGGTTTGTTCACAGAATTAACTTGTGTATTTTTTGTTTGTGCTAACTGGGAAGTTAGCGTAAGACTCTAAGGAGTCTGTTTTGATCAGAAGCGATGAGTACACAAGAGAACAAAAAGGCTAAACGAAGAAAAAATAAGGTTGCAACAGGGAAATATGCAGCCAATCCACAGTGTGGGCCACAGTCAAATGAAGTCACCGAAGTCGTGACCGAAGAAAACGGAGATGCAGAGGTATGTTCTTTCAAGAGAAGGAACCTGTTACAATACATGGTATAGAATGATTTAATGTATAATTATGGTTAAACGAATTGTATCATTTGTAATCCAGTAACCCAAAAGGTTAAAGCTTCCTAAAGGGAGGCCTCCACCACTGCACCAAAAGTGATTCCTGGTTTTTCGTGAGAGATACTGCAGTTTGAACCTCACGAATTGTGTGAACTCTAATGTTGTATGTATAAGCAATACATATTATGATTTATTCAGTGTGGTGTTAAATCTGTGCCTGTCTGTTACATGATCAGTACTAGTTTAAAGGTATTGATGTGTTTTGTGTCTTGATGGCAGATTGCCAAATTTGGTATCGCACAGTACAGCAGTCGGGGTTTTTTTTGCAGTAAAATGTTTTCCCACAGATTTTTGCGATTGAGAAATGACAGTTTCAACCCTTTTCATCGATAAAATGCAGCAATAACAGATCTGATGTGGTATAAAGTTGGTGTAATAGCTAAGTTGGTAAGATTTATAATGCTTTTGGTTGCAGGTTGGAATTTCTCCATTGGTACTCATTTGAAGAAGATTGGAAGACAGTCATTAGTAATTTTACAGTCTCCCAGGCGAACTTTTATAGATTAGCCTCTGCCTTAACTCTGATATGCATGTGTCATTGCAAGTATCGCATCAAAAGGTAAAATAAGTATTGCATTGGTAAAAATTTTACATCATTATTGCTGTAGGTCTATTGCCAGTATTGACATTTAAGATGTTTTAAACAAAAATATGAACATGTGCAGCATGTAATAAAATAAAGATAGCCTAATTGGTGTATTCTCAGTAAGAGTAACTTAAGGCAAAGCCAAAGGGGAGGGGCGTGGTTGGGGGAGGGGAAGGGAGATAAGGAAGGAGAGAGAGAGAGAGAGAGAGAGAGAGAGAGAGAGAGAGAGAGAGAGGAGAGAGAGAGAGAGAATAGATAAGAAATTTGGTAAGATGACACACTGAGGGAGGCAGCAGTCAGTTGTGGAATCACTTGACTTACAAAAGTTACATAATTTACAAAAAGGTGTGTGCATTTGTTTTCAGCAAAAAGGGGTGGTGAGGATCAGAACTCATATTTTGTGTTGCGATAATACTCAGACTAAACTTCTAAAGTAATGAAATTTTGGAGTTCACGAATTATTGTCTGATTCAGTGATTGGCTCCTGATACAATGGAAACTTTAGGATACATAGGCCTAATTGAATGATTTAAAGAGGGTTATTTATAAATTTATGTTGCGTAATTTGTATGTGACATAGAAGGGAGAGGAAAGCAGTCTAAACTGATAAACACACTGTAAGCCTTCCTCCAAAATCATGTTCTTTTTGAGTGATTGGCAAGGAGTGTGATTTTTTAAGTTAGTGACAACAGCAGGCATACTGATAAAGGAAAATTGTTGAAGCAGCAGGACCCAAATGTTTAATTTTGTTTGATGTCAAATATTAGAATATATATAATAGAAATGTGGAGGTTGAAGAATTATTTGTTTTTATCAACAGGCATACTGAAGAAGGCCTGTCACTGTGTTAGTGTCATAATGGAAAGCTTTTTATCTGTCATGATGGAAGACATTTTAATTGTTTTATTACCAGATAAAACTGAGGTCAGTTTTTTGTGTATGTTGTAGTAGCCAATTTCAATAATAATAATAAAAAAGTCTTGTCAGTTTTGGCCTCTGTCTAAATCAGTAAATGTATCTAAAACAACAACTTAGAAAAAAAATCACGAATTAATACAGGCATCCAACCTTTTTCTGCAGGGTTTTTGTTTTGTTTAATTGGTTTTAAATTGTTAATTTCTTTCTGAAAATGCCTGCGTGCATGCATACACACACATGTGACACACATGCACACACACACACACACACACACACACACACACACACACACACACACACACACACACACACACACACACACACAGAGTGACACACACACACACCCACCCACACACTATCTCTCAGTGACACAAACACTACACAGAAATGTGCTTTGTGTATGCCATTCCACCTGTCCAGAAGCCATTCCTGTTTGATGTTCAAGATAACATTTATAATCATGGTGGACTGTATTGGTCAACAGGAGACTTATTGATGGGGACAGGATAGCCTAGTGCCAGTAGTGGTCAGAACATTGCGCTTGCAATCTGACAACCTGGGTTTGATTCCTGTTCGAGGGGATTTTTCCCTTGGAGTTAACATCAGTGCTGACTCCACTCTCTCCACAAGTCCTTCAGATGAGACTATAAACCGAGGCCCTGTGTATGAACACAGGCTGTACATCTTGCGCATACGTTAAATCCTGTTCCGCTTTTCATAAGAGTTGCCAGTAGGCCATTGTGTGCCGGTGGGAACAGATGACATAATTTACAAAACTGCATACACACGGGGACTGGATGAAAAAAGTGCACGTGCTTAATCCATTGTCCTCAATATAAAGGAAATAAATTAAAAAAGAGTCAAAAAAAGAAGAAAAAATTATAAAAATAGACAAATAAAAAGCAAATTTATAAGAGAAATGAATGAATGAATGTTTGACTTATTATCAGTTACAAGTCAGCATACATGTGTTGTACTTAAATGCAATGTGCTGGTTGTGCAAGTCTCAGTGTTCATCAGTTTTTTTACATTATATAAGAAATTGTGTTTATTAGACAAAGAAGTGTACTGTAAACTCATTCTGATCTTAGCCTACTGTCTTTGGTGCTTTTGCAATTTTTTGGTTACTTGGCACTTAAACAGCCCTGATAAGTGATATATATGCCCTTTGTGGTTGGCAGGGGTATAGTGTAACCAGCAAGATTGAATTGGATTGGTTATGTACTTTGTAATCTAGGGATGAATCTGACTGGACTGGGGCAGAGATGCGATCTGTTATGTTATTTTAGGAGTTTCTGGTAAATGATACAACTTTTATTCATGCTAATTCTACAGCTGTGCGGAGAAGTGATTGTTCTCAGGTGATTATTTGTTCCCACATTCAAGGGTGTTGGAAGTGTAAAATGAAAATTACCATCTCTTTAGATAACAGGATAGCTCAGTGGTTAGAGCACTTGCTTTCCCAAAGCCAAGTTAAACAGCATCAAGTGCGGTTACCAAGTGGATGGGTGACCATTTGCGTGCCTTGGCTCCAGTACAGTCCACCAGTCCACCCAGCTGTAATTTGTGTAAATTAGATATTATATATGACAGACAACAATAGTTGCTGCCTGAGCATTTGGTATTGACAAAGAAGAATTTCTTTATCTTGTAAAAGATGCATGTATTGTATTACTATAAGCTTATGACGGGTACCATTTTGTGCAATTATTAGAGTATCGGTAACCATGAGTAACAGAGACAATAATGCTGTTTGCAGATGTTTGTCTATTTCAATATCAATTCTTTACTCTGTAAAACAATTTCTTCAATTATGGAATCTATTTGAATATTGATATAAAAATATAATGCCTTTAATGGTAATTTTGTCATGTACTTGTTACAGAGGATAGCTCGATTGATGGACGCTACAGATGAAGCAGATATGATGCCAGCTTTCAACAAAGGGCCAAACCCCTTCATGGACAAGGAGAAGTGTCTGCTGTGTGGGAAGGATAAGTCTGAGTCCTTTCCAGCAGATGCTGAGAATTCAGGTAACAGTTAAAAGACATGAAGTAACTGTAGATTTGCCCTGCTTGCTTGGCACAGTAGTTTTTAAACTAAAAGCTTGGTTTGAATTGTTTGACTGGGAATGTGGACTTGAAGCCTTGAGTTGTTTGACTGTGAATGTGGGTTAGAAACCTGTCATATTGTGATTTACTATTAGCTTGAGCCTAAGAACTACAAAAGAAGATACAATGTTTTATTCTTTTTTTTTTTTTTTCAAATTTCTGTTTGTTGCTCTGGTGCTTTGTAGTATTGTTCAGAGTTTAGTATGCTTGATTTATGTCTGAGACAGTTGAGTATCTTCCACTTGAAATAGAGTATGAAGTGAAAAATGTTACTAAATTCATAAGGAAAGTCAAGTGAAGATTTATCTGGTTTTGCCAGTAGATATAACCAGACAGAAAAAAGCTCAAAACAAACAAAAAACTAATTATCCATCAAAGCTTGCATTTTACCTCCCCCCCCAACACACACCACTTATACCTACCCACACACCTCCACACCCACACACAAAGAACCCTCTCTCTCTCTCTCTCTCTCTCTCTCTCTCTTCTCTCTCTCTCTCTCTCTCTCTCTCTCTCTCTCTCTCTCTCTCTCTCTCTCTCTCTCTTACAAGACAAAAGGATGCTTATATATTCACAAAGTATTAATAGCTTTGATTGTCGCCAGTAGCAGACCAGAAGTGTGCAACACTGATGATCTAATGGATTTATTTTGAGACTTGCATCCATGGCTGTCAGGATGAGAACTATAGCTCAGAAGTGCCTGTTAGCATGTTTATTACTTGAAAGACACATTCATATTAATGATAGGAACAAAGAAAGTTCTTATGTTGATTATTTGTGTTTTTTCTCTCTGACATGATCAGCTGTAAACTCGCCAAAGATGATATTAAGTGAAACATTTTGTAAGAAAGTACATACAAGTACTTCAGAACTACCTTTTTGTGAGTTGTATTTTCCAAAATAAGATTTGATATAAATGGTATCACCCACATATGTATTGAAAGTGTTTTATGATCATTTCTGGATATGTCTGTTTAATTAAAGATTTATTGGGGTGTGTTTTTCAGTTCCTGAAGACTCGAGCAAGACTGAAGTAGAAGGAAGTTCACTAGAACAGGTAAGATGATCTGTCACATAGGTTTATATTTTTTTTGGTACGTTTGATAGTTGAATAGCTCAGTCTCTGACAAAAGCACCTGTACTATGCAGTTCTCCAGTCCCCATAGAGCGTCTTGGCCATTGGGGTGAAAGGGGTCAGGCCAGATGCTCTTTCAGAATGCCTTATGTGGGGGGCAGGACCACAGCATGTGCTCTGATGTCTGGCCACCAGTCCCACAAGGGCGCTCCTCTGCTTGATTTACTCCCAATGTCAGCAGGCAGTAAGGGTCTGACCTGTTGTAGTCTCAATGTTGCTGTATCCTCTTGATATTCTGCTTGGACTTGATGACGGGGGGTGGATGTAAAAAAACACACGAGTGCTTATTCCACTATCCTCGATATGAAAGAATAGATAAATAAAATTATGATGAGGGTCTTGGCTTAAAAAAAATTGACAGACCTATCTACCTGCGCTTACCTTGTGCCTTCCTTTACCAGGGAATCATCAGTCACATTGGCTACTCTAGAGGTAAATATTCCTTTGAACAAGATTTGAACTCGGGTCAGCAGATCATGAGCGCAATGGGCAACGCTCTAACCGACCAGATTTCCTGTCCCCAGATTGTAAGACATTTTCAAGATTGTAAGACATTTTTTCAGGGCCACTCTGAGTCTTTTGGCCCTACACCAGGGATGTTGCACTGAATGAAGGCAGAAGCCCCCTCACTCTGTGCTGGGACAACTAGACTCTTGAGAGATCTGCATTGGGTCATAGTCAAGGATATCCTTATGTTGTAGTTCAGACATCCTATTCTTGGCAGTGAAGCTGCCTTTTAAAATTTTTTATTTTATTTTATTTTTTTTAGTTATTCCATTGTTGGTTAGGACAGTCTTCCTGTCATGGGGTGATCTTGAAGTCTCTTAAATTTGGCAATCTGGGTGAGAATGTTTGTGTCTCAGTGATCTTCAAGAGGCTGGAGTCCTGTGATGGTCTCCAGGTCTGATATTAGTGTTGATTTCATGGTGCTTGAGATGATGCAGGTTGCCTGATTCTGCACCTTGCTAACTTGATCAAAGTTCGACCTGGCAGTGCCCCATGCTGTTACACCATATTCAGATAGTGGTACTAATAAATCATAGCTTCTGTTTTAGCCATGTGGAGCAGAGGAAACGAGGGATTTTTATGACTGGGGAAAAAATCAGCTTTAGAGATACATCAGTGATTGTCAAGGAGAAAAAATGCCAGGAGCTAGAGAACATGCTTGTTGTATTTTAGAGTTTTGAGTGATGGGTTTTGTTTTTCATTAACTGAATTAGAATAGACTCATATTATGAGCAAGTTTTACCAGGCTATTTCACTGTTTTGTGTAATCTGCTATTCTAGTGTTTTTTTTGTTTGATAAAATTTTCCATTTGAGAATTGCATGTGCAATTATCATGGTGATAAAAGGTAAACCATACAAAAAGAAAGAGCTATGTTATGGCCGTGATAGTCTTTTAGGCTGTAACTGACATGAACAAATAGCATAAATAGAGCTATTAGATTTGTCTGATTAATCCTTTTCCCTTTTTTTCTTTCCCCATGTTCAGCTTCAGGTTTGGGTGTGCCAGTCATGTCGCAACTCAACTGATGGCATGCATCGGAACTTGGATTATGTAAGTATTATTAGCACACTCTAATATGATTAAAGGAATTGAATGATAGGCTGGTAATTGTCTCTGAGAATCTCACTGTGATGATTTATGATGATGATGGGCGTTGTCATTGATCGAATGTGCTTTTCCCTCCTTCTCCTCTTTTTCATTACATAGTGCGTGTTGAAAATTTAAAAAAGATAATAAAATAAAAAATAAGTAGGAAAATAACCTGAATTGTTTGAAACTTTCATGATCATTTCTCCCAAAATTCTGTGAATTCTTGTTATATATAAATTTGGTAAAAGTACAGTTGAAGGTGCAAGTTGTGTCTTTGTCGGAGTGTATTGGATGTTTGGGAGACTGAGATATGTGATCAATAGAAATCATGATCTTGAAAACATTATCTGTGCATTTAGCCATAGAGATGTTTTTGTGAATCAGTCCTTTATAAACCAAATGACTGAAACAAACTCCTAAACAAAGCAAGAACAAACAAACAAAAACTAAAATTATAGAGTTGCTGGCACAGGTGATCTTGTATTTAGTAGTTCATCTCATATTCTGACTATCTGTATCTTTTTTCTCTTCACAGAAAACTGTGTCTGAGCTTCCCATATCAGCTATCAATTTGAATCCTGGTCAGGTATGCCCTACCAACATTTCTGTGTAGCTTGAAGCATTGTACTTACATAGGAAGAAGGTCTTACCAAAGAAAAGAAGATGAAGCATGGTTGGATGTGTGGAGAACATTTACTGCTTATGGCCTTTATTGCATAGGCCTCTTTGGCATTGTTAATTCATATGCAGTTTTTAGTGTATTGAATAAAATGCTTTTTTATTTTTTTAATTTATTTAAAAAAATGGAAAAACCTCAATAAAGTTGCTGAATTTTTAAGCACATTTTGGTGTTTGTACCATTGTCAGTTATTTTATGGTCCCCAGGAAGAAAGAGTAAAGGCCATTTGCATTCATGTCATTTTGAAAGTTAATAACGGCTATAAGGTTGCTGAAATTAGCATGCCTGCATTATGCATTGCTTAGTTGATAGGGTACTAGACTTACAAAGCTTAGTCGTCCAGTATAAATATGATCAGTTTCACTTTTCTGATTGATATATGAAAATCAGGCACAATTTTATTTTTTTGCAGTGCACCGGTGTTGCGTTTTATTTGTTTGTTTATGTGTTGCTGAGAATGTTATTTACCACTTTCTGTGAAATAAACTTACCTTGATTGTTGATCGTAACTGACCAGTAAAACATTTGTTTTTATTTTTTTAAAAATCATTTCGTATAAGAAACCGCATTGGTCAATCAGTGACTTGTTGACTAAAGGCATAAGTATGAGCCAAAGCATCTGATAGGCCTTAAAGTGTTTTAAGTATAACTGTTCTTGAGTCACACTTGAACATTTTTTCTAGTTGGCATACAGTTCGATTGATAATGTGTTGATTAATATCCTAGGAAAATTTAGACATGAAAATTGTGACGAAATTGTGTAGTTTATAATCATGACAAATACCAAATTGTATAGTTTATAATCATGACAAAATACCAATTTGTATTATTTATATCATGACAAAATGCCTTATTGTATAGTTTATAATCATGACAAATACCAAATTATGTAGTTTATTATCATGACAAATACCAAATTGTATAGTTCATAATCATGACAAATACCAAATTGTATTATTCATAATCATGACAAATACCAAATTGTATTGTTTATAATCATGACAAATACCAAATTTTATAGTTTATAATAATGATAAATACCAAATTGTATTGTTTATAATGACGAGAATTACCAAGTTGTATTGTTTATAATCATGACAAATACCAAATTTTATAGTTTATAATAATGATAAATACCAAATTGTATTGTTTATAATGACGAGAAATACCAAAATTGTATTGTTTATAATCATGACAAATACCAAATTTTTTAGTTTTTAATTATGACTAATACCAAATTGTATTGTTTATAATCGTGACAAATGCCAAATTGAATTGTTTATAATCCTGACAAATGCCAGATTATATTGTTTATAATCATGAGGAGTACCAAATTGTATTGTTTATAATCTTTAGAAGTACCAAATTGTATTGTTTAAAATCATGACAAATACGATATTGTTTTGTTTATAATCATGACAAATGCCAAATTGTATTGTTTATAACCATGAAATGCTAAATTGTATAGTTCATAATCATGAGAAATGCCAAATTGTATTGTTTATAATCATGAGAAATGCCAAATTGTATTGCTTATAATCATGACAAATACCAAATTTTATAGTTTATAATAATGATAAATACCACATTGTATTGTTTATAATCATGAGAAGTACAAAATTGTATTGTTTACAAGCATCCATTCTTCAGATGAAGGGTTAGATGAGTAGGATCAGGGAAATCAGTTAGAGAAACGAACAATTTAATTGTAACATACTTTAGTGTGTGTGGATTTCTGTGACTTTTCCTTTCTGATTTCTGTTTATAAGTAAAGGTGCAGCTAATGCAACAAAGTTGCTTGTTGTATGTCAGAATGCGTTTTGCAGGTATTACTTTTTTTCCTCTCTTTTTTTAAGAATTAAAATTTTTCCCAGCTAATGACAATCTTTAGATCTGAGGATTCTACCCCTTCCCTATACCAGTATTGTATGCTGTTTCATTGACTATCTGAAATTTGTATGTATGACTTGAGTTGAAAGCAAAACTCAGGTGGTAGATGCTTTATTGTAGTGGTTTATTTTCATTTATGATATGTTGCTGTGAATAAGTTATGTATATTTTCTTTTTGTGTGTGCACATGTACTCACATTATCCTGCCCTGTCTGTCTCTGTCTCTCTTTATCTCTGTCTCTGTCTGTCTCTCTCTGTCACACACACACACACACGCACACACATACACAACACACACACACACACACACACACACACACACCACACACACACACACACACACACACACACACACACACACACACGGGCGCACACATACGGGCGCACGCATCTGCACTCTCCTCTCTCTTGCATACGCACACCACACACGCACGCTTGCAGACATGCGCACACGCGCATCAATACACTCTTTTTTCCCTTGTTATATTTTATAGCGAGTCTCGTATCATTGCAGGAGATTTCTTTGGATTCTACCTCTTTGGGGATGCTGAGTGACTTAAGCATGTTCTCAAGTAGTGGGGAGCCGATCTTGGCCAATGGCTCCGTTTGTAACTGTGAATCATGCATGGAGAGGCGACAGATTACCCAAGAGTTTGAACAGGACACTAAAGCTTTGCAGGCTTTATGGACTCAGTTACGTGCCACTGTCAGACGCTTGTATTCCAAGGAGATTTCAGGCCTGAGTGAAGATGAGGCTGTAACGTTTCGCAACCAAGTTGACAAGTAAGTATATATTTTTTCTCTGTTATGTATGTAGCAGTGTCAGTATAATAAATAGCAGGAGACAGTGATGAAAACAACTTGTATGATTCAGGAGATAGTGAAGATGAAAAAACAAGGGAGCTTTTGACTTGACTTATGTGTGATGATTTTGACATGGGGAGTACTTAGATTGACAGTGGTGATGAAGTATTTTTATGTCTTTTAAAAATATTTTTAGTAAAATACCATGCTATTTACTTTGAGCTTTCCTGAACGCAACCTCTCTATATAAGTGTCAAAGCTGGAGCTGTGACACAACATTGTTAGGTGTAATAAGTATCATATGTTGAGCTGCAACACAGCATTTTAGGTGTAATTGTCATAGCTTTAGCTGTGACACAGCGTTTTTAGGTGTAATAAGTGTCGCAGCTTATGTCTTTAGGTGTAATAAGTGTCGTAGGTTTAGCTGTGACACAGCGTTTTTAGGTGTAATAAGTGTCGTAGGTTTAGCTGTGACACAGCGTTTTTAGGTGTAATAAGTGTCGTAGGTTTAGCTGTGACACAGCGTTTTTAGGTGTAATAAGTGTCTTTAGGTTTAGCTGTGACATAGCGTTTTTAGGTGTAATAAGTGTCATAGCTTTAGCTGTGACACAGCGTTTTTAGGTGTAATAAGTGTCATAGCTTTAGCTGTGACACAGCGTTTTTAGGTGTAATAAGTGTTGTAGCTTTAGCTGCGACACAGCGTTTTTAGGTGTAATGTGTCGTAGCTTTAGCTGCGACACAGTGTTTTTAGGTGTAATAAGTGTCATAGCTTTAGCTGTGACACAGCGTTTTTAGGTGTAATAAGTGTCATAGCTTTAGCTGTGACACAGCGTTTTTAGGTGTAATAAGTGTCATAGCTTTAGCTGTGACACAGCGTTTTTAGGTGTAATAAGTGTTGTAGCTTTAGCTGCGACACAGCGTTTTTAGGTGTAATGTGTCGTAGCTTTAGCTGTGACACAGTGTTTTTAGGTGTAATAAGTGTCGTAGCTTTAGCTGTGACACAAGGTCAATGAGTTTAAAAGCTGGTCAGAAATGTCCTGTTGTTTCTGTTAGGACACCATGATGGTAGAGTGCCTGAAGATGCATACATGTATTCAGACATTCCTGACATGAAAGCATAAAAAAAAAGACCCAAAGCACCCTGAAAAAACCCTAACTACAAGTGTATGCACTGACAATTCTCAACGAATGAACACTTTGTCGTTACAAAAGCACTTTGATGGATGCAGAACACTTACTGAATTGTCGGTTCATCACCTGGTGAATGGTGTTCAAATGTGTGTATGAAAATTTTTATATACAATTGTTTTTTCTCATTAGTATTTGAAGTTGTCTGTGAGCTGCTTTTTTATCATTTATTTATTTATTCTTTTATATCGAGGATATTAGAATAAGCACTTGTGTGCTTTTCAGCATCCAGTCCCTGTGTATATGCAGTTTTGTAAATTTTGTCATCTGTTCCCATCAGCACACAATGGCTTACCCAGGGTTCGTATGGTCCTTGAAAGTCCTTGAAAGTCCTTGAATTTTGGACCCCCCTTTTCAAGGCCTTGAAAGTCCTTGAAAATCGGGCATATGCCTCCAGGTGCTTGAAAAGTCCTTGAATTTTACTGTTACCAAAGAAAAAAAGAAGGATAAAGAGAAAGAGAGAGAGAGATTGGCATGGTAAGATCAGGTATGGTACTGACTGTAAATTCGTGGAATTTTTATACAAGTAAAAAAAGAGAAGAAAAAATAGGAGAAAAAAGAATTCTACATAAGCAGGTCAAGGGAACTAACTCTTCCATGCCGGTTAGTAATTACTCCCCTTCTCTGCTTTATGTCACAAGGCAATTCAAGCCTAGGTAGGCCTAACAAGACAACTTTTTCTGTTGAAAGACCATGTTTACCAACAATGGGTGTCGAGTTTCATGACAGGGATGGACTAGTAGCTCTAATATAAGGCAGAAAGGGAGAGGGGGCTTTCACTGGCTGTTCCACGTGGGGTCAGAGAGCAATGGTTATATTAAATTAAATACAACAGTCAGCAGGCCACCAGCCTCCCCTTTTTCATGGAGAGTTCCCCCCCCCTCTCTCTCTCTCTATAGTCTCTCTCTCTCCTCTCTCTCTCTCTCTCTCTGACACACACACACACACACACACACACACGCTGAAAGTAAATGACTGACTTACACAGGCGCGCGCGCACGCACACACACACACACACACACACACACACACACACACACACACACACACACACACACACACACACACACACACACACACAACTTCTCTATCTCTGTCTCTCTCTATCTCTGTCTCTCTCTCATTTTCTCCACCTCTCCCTGTCTCTTACACACACACACACACACACACACACACACACACACACACACACACACACACACACACACACACACACACACACACACCTCTTCCCCCTCTTATCTCTTTCTCTCTCTGTTTCTATGTCTATGTGTGTCTGTCCTTTCTTTCTCTTTCTTCCTCTATCTGCATTAGAGCACATTTGTCTAGAAATATACTCATTTTTGCTATGTGATTACTTGGGAATAGAACCTCCTTTAGATTGAAGAAATGGCAGAAAAGTCATACTTGGAGAGCTTATTTCAGGGCAGAAACTGCTTAGTATCAAGAACTGAAATTAGTTCAAGGACGAGGCCGTTAAACAGGCTAGAATTGTCGAAAAATCTTCAACTTCAGGGGGCGTTGCCCCCTGACCCCACCAGGGGCTCTGCCCCTTCACCCCGCCAGGGGGCAATGCCCCCTGGCCCCCCCCCCCCCCCCACCCCCCCCCCCCCCCCCCCCCCACCTTTCACGATTTTGGGAGTCTGTCAATTCTTATCCCTGCAACACTGAAACTTGATGGGGCATCAGAGACACACGGGGGGGGGGGGGGGGGGGGGGGGGGGGGGGGGTGTGCACACAGTTATATAAGGGTGGAATCATACTTAAATTGCTTCAGGATTGATTTTTTTTTTCTTCAGGATTTGGAATATCCAGAGGACAAAAAAAAATTGGGTTTCAGGATTGAGAGATTTTTTCACTTTCACCCATGTCAATGTGTTGTGATGTGAAAATCTGTCCACAGCAATACCATCAGCTATTCCCCCTCTCCATCCCCTCCCCCCTCCCTTCCAACCTGTTATCCAGGAAGATGAATGTTTACTATTGTAAACTATTAGTCTCCTGGTAAAGTAACTCACAGGGAGCTTTACACATATTTAGACTTTGAGAACCAGTATGCAGAGAAATTATGAATGAACAGATGGGGTGATCACTTCGATTGAAATTGTTTTAAGCTAAGTGCACACTTTAGGCCAACGATTGTTTTTGATTTAGCCCAGTTAACTGCAGTAGAAATATTGATTCTTGTTATGAAGAAAATGTGGACCTAATGGCTATAGATATTTTCTTTTCAGTTGGAAAGTGTGTAGACATTGTTAAAATGCAAGCACTATTTGTCGATGGAGGTCCTTGAAAATTGAGAGTGAGGTCCTTGAATGTCCTTGAAAAGTCCTTGAATTTTCTTCCCAAAGATCTGTATGAACCCTGTTACCCTTTCGAAAAGCAGAACAGGATTTAATGTGTGCTATGAAACTGTGTGTTTCAGATTGTGCAGTCGGGATCCTCATCAGCTGTTCCAGCGGTTGGAATCACAAGTCAGAGAATTTGTCATTGAGAAGAAAGTGAACTTGAGGAAGAAGATCAACTCTGGTTTCAACACACCCCCTCAGGCCCGAGAATTCATGAGTATGTTGTTAGAGGAGTACAACAACTTGAGTGATGTTGCTCGCATCGTCTCAGAGAACCTATCCACAATGGTAAGAAATGTCCTCTGTATTTAATACGTTTTTGTTGTCAGTTTGTTCAGCCTGCTTGATATTGTTAGATGTGATTGGTGGATAGCTGTGGTTGCTTGTATGTGCTTCTGCTCTGCATGGGTTGTGTGTTTTTGAAAAAAAAAATGCAGGAGGTATGTATTGTCCATGCTTATACTGATTCAAGATTGGAATGGTGTTGGTGTGTTGGAAAGGTGAGAAGGCATTTTTTTTTTCTAAAAAAGGTTTCAGTGTTTTGTGTGGTAAGAAATGTCTTCTGTATTTAATACGGTTTTGTTGTCAGTTTGTTCAGCCTGCTTGAAATTGTTAGATGTGATTGGTGGATAGCTGTGGTTGCTCGCATGTGCTTCTGCTCTGCATGGGTTGTGTGTTTTTGAAAAAAAAAATGCAGGAGGTATGTATTGTCCATGCTTATACTGATTCAAGATTGGAATGGTGTTGGTGTGTTGGAAAGGTGTGAAGGCATTTTTTTTTTCTAAAAAAGGTTTCAGTGTTTTGTGTTTGCTGTGGTGTTGTGTGTTAGTATTTAAAGTCCATTTAAAAAGTTAACTTTCTAAATAGGCTATGTAGACTGTGCTTTATACTTGTTAAATGTGAGTGTAACACATAAATTGGGGTTAAATCACCGGTGATGAAAGTATTGAGTAGTAAAGTAAACTGGGCGTAGGGTTTTGCTGTTGTTTTGTTGGTCATTGTGTGAAGCATGAGCTGTTTGTGCATTTGTCTTTATTTGTGTGTGTGTGTGTGTGTGTTTTTGCTCTGTCTTCGTTGACACTCCAGTCCTGCTGTTCTCACACCGCTGGTTTCAGTCTCGATCCCAGCAGTATTCAGTTCTGTCATTGTTGTATCTTCGGGACTGGAAGTCCATTGAGAGCTCATCAATGTCGGGGCCACCATGGGGACACCAGTCACGAGAGGCTTGCACTGCTGCTGGTTCACTTTGGCGGTGTTCAGGGGTGCGTGTTCTGAGCAAACTGAATCAGGACACCACCAGCTAAACCCCCAACTGATGACAGTAACACCTCGATTGCAAAGCCAGACTGAGTGACACACGACAACAGCCCTGCAATGATCATCGCCCCTGAAGCTTCAGCCTCAAAGGCTGTGACACAAACTTAACCAGAAGTGTAAGGGGAAAGCAAAACAGAGGTCAGTATTTGACCAGGTAATAGGGGTCTTTGAATCAGAGACCTTTTCTTTAACTCTCTTAGTCCCGACCCGGGATTTGCCGGGATTGAATAATTACCCCTCCCCCATCCTCACCCCTGAATTTTGACCTGGGATTTGCTGGGATGCGTGGCTGTCGCTGATCACTACCACATGCTGATGCTCTATCAGGCCAGAGGCACAGAGCCTGCTGTGAATCTGGAAGTAATTATAGCTGCTGGTATGTACTTAGAAGGAGGAAAAGGCCAGTGAGCAGGAGTTCCTAACCTGATTGTGTGATGGAATGTGAAATCTAGATGCAATTTGTGTTCAGAGAATCCAAATACAAGAGGGTTAATTGCATGATGATCAGTGTTGTGAGGATGTTGTAATGATGTTGGTATGAAAGTGTTTGTGCTTTTGAAACTACTTGACAGGGTTGTACTCTATCCTTACTATCTTATCCTGGCCTCATTTGGGCCTAAAAGACACAGACACATGGCAGTGCTTGTCAGGTAATTGGATTAACAGTCAGAAAATCTCATCTGTAAAGTGGATGAAGAAACTCAGCCGTGTGGTCCCAGTCAAACCTGTGACCTTCAGCAACTTGAGGTGCTGACTACTGCTTCATGATGGCTTGTAGCTGTTTGTTGTTGTACACAAGCCGAAAAGTTGTGCGTGGATAATACTTTTGAGTTTTGGGGTTATAAGCATTAAATTGGAAGTGTTGTCAAAGTTAACTAAAATCATGTTTATCGTTATAGTGCAAGGGTCATAGAAACAGAGACTAGAGAATTTATGTTTTTGCCTGCAGACAGCAAACTAAACTGTTAGTTCATTTGTATTTGTTTGAAATACAGCTTTTGACTGAAAAGCTAATATTGCCCACAAAAGTATATTTTTTTCTGGGTCGGTTTTGACTGTTTTCTTTTTTTTTTGGGGGGGGGGAGGTTTTAAGATTTTGACATTACCTCTCAACAAGGGAACAAATGACACCCACCAAAATTTCCAGATTGCTTTAATCGCAACCACTAGGTAGACTATTAAAAAAGATGTAAAAAGGTTTTATCTCAAAATTTAAGTGTGAAGGAAGGAAAATATTAGTATCATAATGAAACAAACTAGTAATTGACACCAGATAAACTCTGATGGGGGCGGGATAGTTCAATGGTCAGAGCACTTGCTTTCCCCAAGTCAAAGTGAAGCGGCATCGAGTGTGGTTACCAATAGGATGGATGACCATTTGTGCGCCTTGGCTTCAGTACAGTCTTCCAGTTCACCCAGCTGTAAATGGGTACCTGCCCTCTTTAGGGTCAGGAAAGGCCCCTAGAGAAGCTGAGGTCTCTGATGCCTCGCTCCCCTACAGCTACATAGGTTATGGTACATCTTTGCCTTTTACCTTTAACTCTGATGGGTTTTCCTTTTGTGTAACAATGTAGTGTCTATGTTTGAGTCAGTCAAGTAACAGATGTGATCATGTTTGTACCCTTTCACATTGATGCTGCAGTGATCGATCTATAGACAGTAGCCTATGACACTTTTTTCCCTGTGTGGAAAGGGGCCTGATAAAGGCATGGCGCACTTCAGCTTATCAACATGGATTAGCGCACAATGACCATGGCCAGTCTGTTGTATAATGAGGCCGACCTTTGATTTTATTTTGTTTGTGTTACATAATCAGGATTGATTAAAAATAGAATTCCAATTGATGTTGACAGGAGAGAGCTAGTAATCTGTGTTAGGAACAGTGGTTTATGAACCTTGCTAAGCTAAAGCTGTCCACTTGAAGTTCTGAGTGCTGTTATTTGATGTTTTTTAGGGTGGGGAATAGTCTAGTGGTTAGACCATTGCGCTTGTGAAATTATGGCCAACGTTTGAGCCCCCACCAAAGCACCCATTGAAGGGGATTTCCCCCAGGGGTTCATCAGTACTGAGTCCACTCCCCCAAAAGTCCTTTGGATAAGACTATAAACTGAAGTCCTCTTTGCAAATGCATGCAGAACATCTTGCACATTAGTTGAGTCTGGGGCACAAACAGGGATTGAAGCCATCCTTTTTGCTTTCTAGGCAGGTGCATTAGCTTAAGACTGCCGATTCATATTTAGAAGGGAAACATACGTACATCCCCTATCCCTATCCCATCCCTTGTCTGAAAAACAAGTAAACCTGCATTGATCATACTTTCTCTTGGTTTGATCCCGACAGTGTAGAGAAGTACAGTAAATATCAAGTTTGCTTTCTTTTCTTCAGCGCTACACTTGCTATAGAAGAAACCACCAAAGAAAATTAGTAAATCATACTTTTGTTTATCCCCGAAATCGGAATGCAGCTATTATTCCTGAAGTTAGAATGCAGCTATCTAAATGGTAATTTGGGGGGGGGGGGGGGGGGGGGGGGGGGGCTGCATGCGCAAAAACTCAACAAAGATAAACCTCTGAGCTAAAGCCAAGGAAGGGCCCCTCCCCCATCCCTTTGTAGATGTCACCTGAAGTCTTCAGTGTAGCAACTGAATGGAAAGTGAAGTATTAAGAAAGTGTGTTCTTACCCACTCTGTAAAAATGATTTTTTTTATACAGTTAAGTTTTCTTGGCCTCAAGAATCAGTTTTGAAGTCAGAAGTCTCCATATTTACTGAAAAGTCATTGAACTTCTTGTATACTTTTTGATTATAAAAAAGGTACATTACCAGCAAAAGATTTGATGGCTTACATCTGGCACCACTGATAACACTTTCTATCCTGGGTACGGATTTATCTATACCACGTGATTATCTCCTGAGGATGGGGTACGGATTTATCTGTACCACAGCAGTTACTTTCACTTTCGTCCTCCATTCTGTTCTTTTCTCACATTTTTTGTTTTTTTTAAGCTTGTTGGCTTTAGCCGCCACGTTGGCTGTACAACGTTCACAGCTACTTTGCATATAAATTGAGTGTGTTTTTGTTGTGTTTTTGTTATTTAAGGTGTTATATGCTTGTAGTAGTGGTTTGCTTAGATGTATATTACATTGGATGTGATGCCGGAATAGAACTTTTGTAGTACCTGTGTTTGTCTCTGTGATTCTTACATTAATTATTTTGTTATTGTGTTGTATTTGTTGCATGCATTGTGTAAGAATCATAAACGCATCAGTCGGGTCACCACTTAAAATCAGAGCAATTACATAATTTCACACCATGATAATTAAAACGTTAATTTTTTTATGCAGTATAGACTGTAAATGCACACATTACAGCTGTCAGTTTCCCCCACTTTCAGCTGCTCTCAGTTGCTATCCATCCCATTCCAGCTGATGCTAATTATAGCTGGAACTGACCACACTTGGACTTTGTGAAAGAAAGGGGATAATTTTTAGCACTGGGCCTGCTCCCTTGACTGAGTTATGCTGAATTTTTCCACTATGACACACAATGGGAAGTCATTCACACACAAGGCCATAGTTTCATAAAAAATGGGCTTCTAACAAAAAAGGTATGATGGTTTTACTATGATTACCCAGTGCACACTGCACTCCGCTTTAAGGCTGGTCCACAGAGACTGCAATGCAGCTGCACTCTTGGGGTACAAAGCGTTAAAGCAGCACTTTGCTATGGAAAATAGTTGATCCAGTAGCATGAGTAGTTTGTGTGTCAGTGTTGTTTTGACTGATAGAGTGTTGTATTGTGTGTCAGTGTGACTAATAAGAGTTTGTATTGTGTGTCAGTGTTGAACTTACTGCTACAGTTTGTATTGTCAGTGTTGATCTGACTGCTAGTTTGTATTGTGTCAGTGTTGATCTGACTGCTACAGTTTGTATGTGTGTCAGTGTTGATCTTAATACAGTTTGTATAGTGTATCAGTGTTGATCTTAATAGTTTGTATAGTGTATGTGTTAATCTTAATAGTTTGTATAGTGTATCAGTGTTACTCTTAATACAATTTGTATAGTGTATCAGTGTTCATCTTAATAGTTTGTATAGTGCATCAGTGTTCATCTTAATAGTTTGTATAGTGCATCAGTGTTGATCTTAATAGTTTGTATAGTGCATCAGTGTTGATCTTAATAGTTTGTATAGTGCATCAGTGTTCATCTTAATAGTTTGTATAGTGCATCAGTGTTGATCTTAATAGTTTGTATAGTGTATCAGTGTTACTCTTAATACGGTTTGTATAGTGTATCAGTGTTGATCTTAATAGTTTGTATAGTGTTTTAATGTTGATCTTAATAGTTTGTATAGTGTTTTAATGTTGATCTTAATACAATTGTATAGCATGTCAGTGTTGATCTTCATACAGTTTGTATAGTGTGTGAATGTTGATCTTAATACAATTTGTATAGTGTATCAGTGTTGATCTTAATACTGTTTGCATTGTGTGTCAGTTCACTGGAATCTTATCTGTGGAATGGAGTCAAAACGGCATTGATGTTCCATATAATATATATCAAGAAATATGGTTCAGGGATATTTTACCATTTATCAGATTTTGTCTGTACATCTTGTCAGATGTTTTTTATATCTGACATGCGTTGTTGATATGATTATTCTTGATTGTGTTGTGTTTTTATTTATTTATTTTTACTTTAATTTTTTTAATAGCTTTATTCACCATGGACGAGAATGAGTTGTAAAAGTTCATGCTTTCTTTGGCTTGCAGTACTGGTTGAATCTTTGTTATCCGCCTCTGTCCTGCCAATGTGATTGTAGATCCAGGATAGACCCAAGTCAAGTTAAGCAGCATCGAGCGTGGTTGCCAGTTGGATGGGTGACCATTTGCGCGCCTTGGCTTCAGTACAGTTCCCCCAGTTCACCCAGCTGTCAATGGGTACCTGCCCTCTTTAGGGTTAGGGAAGGTAAAGCAGCGAGGGAGAGGAGATGGGCACCGCCCTCAACATGCTGGCCCCTAGAGAAGCTGAGGTCTCTGACGCAGTACTCCCCTACAACCACACAGGTTATGTTTATTCTTAGGGCTGAAAAGGAAACATCCTTAGGCATTTAGGATTAAGTATGCGTAGAGGAAGAAATGAAAATAATGGGCAAAACATGGAATGAAATCAGCTGGCTTGCCCAAGACAGAGATGGCTGGAGGAGACTTGTTGGCGCCTTTTGCTCCACCCAGAGCGAGGAGGATTAAAGAAGAAGATGCGTAATTAAAGAAAATGATGGCATGTTCTCTGTGGTTGTGAAATTGATACCTTGACTGTCACCATTAGATTGCAGTTCTCCACAAGTGCCACATTAAATCATTGTTATTCTGTATTATTTTTGCTTTGATTTTTGCAGAAAGATCATGTGCGACGGTTCAATTTGACCTGGGAGCTGCACAACAAACACCTGTACCATACCATTGTGTATTCTGAACCAGCTGTCCAGGGCTGTCTTGAAACCGTGTGTGAGCAGCTCAGGTGAGATGTTATCTTTGTCTGTGGGCCACAGTTTTGTGGATTGGAAACAAAAATATTTGTAGATCTGCATGGTTATTTTTGTTAAACACTAATAATAATAATAATAATGATAATAAAATGGAATTTATATAGCGCTTCATCTTGCAAAAAACGAATAAAAGCGCTTGCATTCGACCAATACAACACACAAGCAATCAATAACAGTTAATAGTTTTAGCAAATTCGAATGTACACATACATGCACACTCTTAACTTAACCCTAGTAGCGCTGTTCCCGGATTACTCCGGAGTGACGTAGTGCAGCATTTCTGGCGGCTCCCGGAATATTCCGCGATGACGTCGGTGATCGTAATTGAAGGCTTTCTTTCGCTTTCAAAGGTCATCCAATGAACGTGAAGGCCATTGTAGGGCCGCAGAAATGGGTGAAGGTCGTCCGCAGTCGCAAGCAACGAGGATTCTGATTGGTTTAGAGGTGTATTTTTTATTTTTTTTGGACGAACGTCGATCGCCTGAAAACAAAATGGCGGCAAAGTGTTTGCGCTCGTATCACTCGAAGTATTTTTCGAGTTTTTTGACGATATTGACGGCGATGAGGAGTTTTAGAGGCTGGATTTGGTTGAATTAAACGATAATAGAGACGATAAGGTAAGGATTGTGAAATATTTTTGAAAAACTTCGGAAAAATTGATCGCGATCGGACTGAATCGAGTGGCGCTAAGTTTTGTCCAAAGCACTTCATAGCTACCGGGCGATTTCGATGTCATACATTGTTTTACTTTATTTTAACGCAACACGGCTTCGAAATAACTGTTTTTAAGTCATTTCTATATGCTGTCGAGTACTTTGCATCACACGAAATCAAGCGATTGTCGTATTTTCGTCATAGAACGCCGCCAGTTCGCACGAAATAAGTGTTCACCGCCATGACGATCGCGATCGCGTCGATCATTTCACTGGTCTTTTCCGAGTATTTGACGACCGATAAAGCCACGGAAGCTCTTTATTTTTTCAAAACTTATGTCAAGAGACAGTATTTATCGAATCATGACATTTTTGCACCGCAACAACATTGCATATCGTGTTAAAATCAATCTGGGTCACCGACATCGCAACAGTGATTGGTAGTGCACGCGCAGTTTTTAAACTTTATTTATTTTTTACATTATCATAAACACTACATGCTGCTATAAAATTTCACTCTTTTAAAAGCTTGTTATCTAAGCTTTCCAGTGATTTACAACTTTACACACTTAGTTTAGTTTTACATATCAATATCAGGAGTTGTTTGACCCCACCCTACTGCAAATCAACAATGGCTGCTGTTAATTCAGCCAGCAGCACCTAGTACCGCTGCCGTTATTACAGCGCTACTAGGGTTAAATACCAAACAAACTCAACAGAGTTGCCTAAGGTATCAAACAGAGATTTGGCCATGTTGAAGAACTGGGTGAGAGGAAAAAAAAAACGGTGAAAAAACCCCACTTGTTAGAACTAATGTGTATGTAAACACTACAAAGAAAACCAAGGATTTGAGGAAAGGATAAAATAACGGGATATTTCATTTGTCTTCTAAACCTGAAGAAAGAAATAAAAAGGAGTGTATGTTAACTTAAAAAATTCAGGCACATGAAAAAGTATTATTGTCTGAAATATACAGAATGCAACAAAGTGCGATAATGCCGTAGGCTACTCATAGAAGCTGAGGTTAGTTAACGAGTCCTTTTGCTATGCATGTGCACAAAACACCTCAGGAGAGTGTTTGTTGAATGGCTGCAGGTGGCAAAGTCCTTATTGCATTAGTTCTGGCATGTTTTTTTTCACCGTTTTATTTTTTCTAACCCAATTCTTCAACATGGCCAAATCTGTGTTTGATACTTTAGTCAACTCTGTCGAGTTAGTTTAGGATTTAAGATTGGGATGGATGAGCATCGGGACTTGGAGAAGTAAGCCAGTGATGGAACTGGGTCACCTGAATACATTACTGTCTGGGATTTTGCAGGTTTTAAAATTTCAGACCGGTTGTTTTAAAGTGATAAGGTCATATTGGTATATATATAGTTTTTGTTTTAGTATTGTGTTTCATACAGAATACATTCAAGCGTTACTCACACAAAGGTGTCTTACATTGTTTATTAGATATTACATCATTATTAGGGACAAAACAAATAAGTTATACACATGACACAAACATGTTAGAAAAATAATGCAACATATATAACAACCATTTGCCAATACTATCCTCAAATTTCATGTAGATCTGTTGTATAATATAAAAGATATTACATTTCAAACATATCTACCCATTTTCAGCTCATTTTGGACACATTCTTCCATGCACAGGAGGTTAATAGCATCAGTTGTCTTTATGAGACTAAGAGATAAAAATCCTATATCTTTAATATTAAAGTGCTTTTTCAGCTTTCTTTGCTCTTTTACAGAAAAAAATATCCGAATGTTAAAGACATATTTTTGAATTGATCAGGGTTGGAGCCCTGGACAAGGAGTCATACACAGAAGACACCTATCCCAGCCTGATGAAAAGCTTTGTGAGTTTTCGCAATGAGATGTCTGTAATACTGGTTCTGTGGCACGACTGTCAGCAGCTCATCGATCGATACAATGAGGAGCAGGTAGGTGGAACTGTTGTGTGCTGTTTGTGCTAAAGAATGTGTGTGTATTTTCGTTCTTGAGATTTTTGTCCTGTGGTAAAAGAACTAGGGTTTTGTGGTCATCACTGTATGATTAACACTGACAACACAAAACAAACCTCCAATTTCACCCTGAAAAGTAAAAGAAGAAAAGTATCGCACCTTTACCAAGAGATTCGGCAGGTTTCTTCCTAAAACATAATTTATTTAATAAAAAATATTTTACCATTTGTTTCACTTTAGAACCTTTGGTTAAAAGAGCTGAAGGGTGGCTTCAAGCTTTTTCATAGAGTTCATGAGCCATTTGTTGTTGTTCTTCAATTTAACGTCTTTCCACTTAAGTGATATTAGCCGATAGAAAGGAGAGTGAAGACTGAGTTAAGAATGAGCATGTGAGCAGTATATATTGTATGTGTATGAAGAGAAATGCAGAGGAAGAAAGAAAGAGTGGGGGGGGGGGGGGGGGGGAGAAGGTTGTGTGTGTGAAGAAAGAGAGTGTGTGTGTGTGTGTGCGTGAGAGTGTGTGTGTGTGTATGTGCGGGTGCGTGCGTGTGTGTAGACTCGATAAAAAGAATGAAAATTAAACAAATCCTAAGATAATCAATAACATTTCAATTGTAACTTGATAAGAATGAGATTAAGTACAGGGACATCCAACAACAATCAAAGGTAGATCCCAACTTGACTACTTTGCAGACAAACAGAAAAATCGCGAAGCGAAAAATCATTCAAAATATACTCTCGAGAAAAGGGGCTCTTTGCAGGATGACAATGGCCCAACTTTTGTAAAACTGAGCTCCCTGCAAATGGGCAGTGCATAAGTAAATGATTCACTGTGATTTTACACCGCATATGCATTTAATGTTTTTGCAATATTTTGCTCGTTCGCACACACACACACACTTACATACACATGCTCTTGTAGGCCTGTGGATTTAAGACCCCCCCCCTCCCCCGTTTTTTTGTTTTTTTTTCCTAGATCTTTGAGGTTCACCAGTAGTGAGATTTTGCATGTGTGACCATTTTTGCCCACCTATAAGGTAGCTGCATTCTGACTTTGGGGACAAACCTCTTTCTAATCTAAACTGAAATCATCCCATTTATTTCTTTTGCTGCCAAGTTCATTGCCACTATCTGGTAGAGAGTTGATTTCTTTTTGAAATGTGGTAAGGTAAAAGGTAATGGTGTCCCATAACCTATGTGGCTGTAGGGGAGCAAGGCGTCCGAGACCTCAGTTTCTCTAGGGGCCAGCATGTTGAGGGCGGTGCCCATCTCCTCTCCCTCACTGCTTTACCTTCCCTGATCCTAAAGAGGGCAGGTACCCATTGACAGCTGGGTGAACTGGGGGAACTGTACTGAAGCCAAGGCGAGCAAACGGTCACCCATCCAACTGGTAACCATGCTTGGCGCTGCTTAACATTGGCTGGGGGAATGTGAGCGCTCTTGAAATGTGACTAATTATTTTTTTCAGAATGACAAAGAAAGCAGTGTGCTTTCAAGAGATGATGGTTCTGCCGAAGTACATTTTATGTTTTTTACTTTTACACCACTTTAAGCCACGGCAGATTTCCCAGTGTAAAGATTGGGCTGCTCTCCCTGTGGAGAGCACAGCACCACCTATTATTTTTTTCTTTTCCTGTCTGCAACTGTATTTGTTTCCCTATCAGATGGCTTTTTTTTTTTTACAGAATTTTGCTAGGGACAACTCTCTTGTTGCTGTGGGTTCTTTTATGTGCACTAAATAATTAGTGTAACACATGTGACCTCGGTTTAACGTCTCATCTGAAAGACTAGCACCCAGACCACCACTCATGGTCTAATGGATGGGGGAAAAGTATTTAAATTGTTGTCATCTGCACAAGAGACTGTGATGAAATGTCACCCTTATATCTACCTACCTATAACACTGATCATTCAGAGTGTTCTGTTGGTTGAAACAGGCGGCTCTCAAAGTCAAACAGAAGTGGCTGAAAGAGGACTGGGAATTCTTCAAGGCTCAGCGGAAAATTCTGGAACAACAGGTTCTCAAGAACAACCCCAAAGCCTCTATGCCTCACAGGTAGGAATTGGGAGTTGTTTTGAGGTTAGGATGTGTTGTGGAAGATCAACAGATTGTGAGACACAAAGAGGAAAAGAAATACTGTTCAGTGGGGTTAACCTTTGTGGGGTGATATGTGTTAATTCTGGCTGAAATTTTTTTTTCTTTTTTAATTGAAAATTTTTCCTGTTGAGTAACGCTTCAGTTTGAACATGATCACACTATCAGATATCATGTTGTGTTGGTATGTAGGTATACAACCTTTGAAGCTATTTCTAAAATCATGCAGCTATGATTCACTATCTGTAGGTAATGCACTATCTTGATCTCTGTAAATCACAGTATCACAAAATGGTTTTGAAATGGTAAACTTGGTTGGTTTTTTTTGTGACATTCCATAGATGTTGGCTTATATGTAATTTTGTGTGTGTATTTTTTTGTTTTTTGTTTTTTTTTGTTTGTATTTTGTATTTTGTACCACTTTATGTCACGGCAGATTTCTCTGCGTGAAATTCGGGCTGCTCTCCCCGGGGAGAGCGCGTCGCCACATGTGCAGCGCCTACCCATTTTTTTTTTCTTTTTTCTTGCATGCAAGTGTATTTGTTTCCCAATCAGAGTGGCTTCTTTCTACAGAATTTTGCCAGGGACAACCCCTTGTTGCCGTGGGTTCTTTTACGTGCGCTAAATAGTGATGTGTAACACACGGGACCTCGGTTTATCGTCTCATCCGAAAGACTAGCGCCTAGACCACCACTCAGGGTCTAATGGATGGGGAAAAAGTTTGTGGGTCCAAACGGGGTACGAACCCCGCACACTCCGAACCGGACTTTTTGCTTTTTAGGCAAGGCGCGTGACCACCTAGACCACCGATCTGTGTGTGTGTGTGTGTGTGTGTGTGTGTGTGTGGTGTGTGTGTGTTTATATCTATCTATATATGTATTTTACATATATATACTCTCAGAAGTTAACCCATAATGGCCTGCAGGAAGTGTATGATTTTTTCCTGAATGGCCGGCCCACTGACCACATGATCCGTTACTTTCACTTTCAAACATACCCACAATGCATCACTGGACAACTTCCTTTTCTCCTGTCATTGTAAACAGTGTGGCGTGGCTAGTGGTGTAGATTTTGTGGTAACAAAATGTTGAAGGAATTTTTCTGCATCAAAATGGGATCAGTGGATGATCTGGTGGTGTGGTAAGTTATCATAGAGGATTTAGTAATGATTGTTGCCCTGTTTTAGGAATTTACACTGGAATACACAGCAAACCTGTAAAGTTAAATATTGCATGAATTTTCCAGAACATTTTATTTTGAACAAAGACTTTAGACATTTTTAGTGCACGGCATAGTGAAGACTGACACCTATGAAAAGCTCATGTTTTTCTTGGTACTTGGTTTTTTGTTGTTGTTGTTGTTGTTGTTGCAACATTTACCATGAGAGCAGCATTCCAAACAAAAGCTTATTATATATGAAAGTACATTGTGTCATGGATTTTTGTGGCTGTGCTTTTTTCACTAACTACTGAGTTTCCATTGATTTTATATGAATTTTTTTGTTCTGTAGGTGTGTGTTCTATGCGAGGTTGATTCCCTTTGCTCAGAATTCAGATCACACTTTGTAATTTTAGTATTAGGGGGCATTGGGTTAAGGACTGTTAAAGCTGAATGTAAATTGCTGACAGCTCAACTGATGTAGAGGTCATGTAAGTTTCAAATTTGTTTTTAATTCAGGCCACAGGGGACATGGTTGTTGCTGATGTATATACCGTAAAATCCCTAGCATACGCCCACCCCCCCTGTGCACTGATTTAGGGCAAAATTGGGCGGTGGGCGTTTGCTAGGGATAGACCCCTTTGCACAAAGTATTTTTTGTGCTCAACCCTGTAATTGAGTGAATACAAACCTGGAAAGCATGTAAGTTAGGTCGTGTGAGTAGAAATGAAGGAAAATAGAAAAAAAGAGACTGAGGCACAGAAGGCCAACGAGTTCCATTGCTTTCCGTTGTAAGTCCTTGTTTCGCAATACCCTGCCTTCAGATCTTTCATCTTCCAGATAATGCAGCACACCTTGGTCGACATGTTCAGATCTAACTGCTGGTCCTTTTGATAGTTTCCGTTTTTGTTTGTCTTTTCCGTACCGCTGTTCAAGTCTATCTCTATTTTCACTCCATTCCCTGATCCTCTTCCTATTCACAGAAAATTCATGGGCACACTCCGAAACATTCCCACCTGCTTCGTTATCCAGATACTGGAGGGCTTCCAATTTGAAAGATACATAGTAAGACTGTTGCTTCAGCATTTTGCAAAAATGGCACAGAGAGATTCAAGAACCAACTTCCGGCCATCAGGAAGCATGGTCAAAGTTATGGTACATCACTGACAGACAAAAGATGTCGGTGGAAAAAGCATGACGTAATTTTAAGTCACTTTGTTTGGGATGGGTGGGAGTGAGGAGAGGGCACAAAGATTAAGAAAACAAGGAAAGAAATACGAAAAGGTAAAGAGGGGGGAAAAGATGACTTTTAGAACAGTCTGTACAAATTCTAGTGAAAGTGAGCATAGTCTCTTTGAAAAAAGCAGGGTGGGCGTTTGCTAGGTAGCTACCCCTTTGCACAACTTTTGGCCCAAAGTGGTGGGTGGGCGTTTGCTAGATGGTGGGCTTATGCTAGGGATTTTACGGTACTTCTGTGTTACCCCATTTAGTGTCCACATATATGACTCTGAAGACTTATTACCAGTTCACTGTAATTGTTCTTCGGAACAACTCCTCATGATCATTATCAACAAGAGCTTCAGCAATCCTGATCATTATAAAGCAAACGCCTTGTTTGCTTTAAGCCATGCCCTTGGATGAATGAATACCTTTTTTTTTGTAAAGTATTTCAGGCTAAAGAAGGCTTTGAAATTATTTGTACTATGATGTAAAGTCATGTTCCTACATTTGAACTCCTTGTTTCTTTCTCTGTTCAGTTTTGTTTCTTGCATTTTCTATTTGCTGAAATACTGCATTTATTAGTTTTATTTCTGGCTGTTATGTGAATTTTTTTTGTTGCTCTTTTATTTATCTTGGAATAATATATTGTCATTGTTTTTCTCCCGCTGTAAAAATGCTTTTCCATACTTGATTTTTGTTTATTAGTTTTTTTGGCAATTTTTTTGGGGAAAGAAAGTATTTGTTTTGTCAGCATGTAAGAAATAATTAGTTTTATATGTCACATGTTACGCTCATGTAGCAAAGGTTTTGTTTGTTTTTTTCCAGTATGGAAGCCCAGTTTACAGAAACAATGAGAAACATGCTGACTGGCCAGAAGCCACCAGCTGAGGAGTCGCACTGCCCTAGGTGCAGCAGGAAAAGGTGGGAATGGGTACTTTTATGAGTAAACAAGAGAGAGAGAGAGAGAGATGACACTGGACACAAATTGTTGAATGCACATTAGCCTTAGACCACAATACACTTTCAGGGGCAAAAATGGAAAGATGCAAAAAATGAAATATAACTTTTCGTAAACTTTGATAAGGCTTTGCCATAATACCTTGGCGCCTACTGAACACAGTACACTATTGAATATATATATATATTCCAAAATCATGACTAAATAAATAAAGAAAGGCTGACACTTTATAAAATACAAAATACAAACATCAGGCCCACCATACATCATGCCAATTGAAATCCTTTAACACAAAGACTTCCATTGTCAAAATAGTTACAATACTCAAACTATTTTCATTCTCAAAACATTCACCGCACTAGAAAAGTGTGCCGACAAAATACAACCTTCACTCACAGAAACGCATGTACGCTTGCGTGCGCATGTGAGCACACACACATGCAAACACACACATGCAAACACACACATGCAAACACACACAGCACACACCACCACGCACGCACGCACGCACGCACCACGCACGCACGCACACACACACACACACACACACACACACACACACACACACACACACATACATCTATATACTCAACCACACACACGCACGCATGCATGCACACACGCTTATATAAAAGATAACTACTTATATGTATTTTGTACCATTTTATGTCACAGCAGATTTCTCTGCGTGAAATTCGGGCTGCTCTCCCTGGGGAGAGTGCGTTGCCACAAGTGCAGTGCCTGCCCATTTTTTTTTTTCCTGTATGCAGCTGTATTTGTTTCCCTATCAGAGTGGCTTTTTTCTACAGAATTTTGCCAGGGTCAACCCCCTTGTTGCCGTGGGTTCTTTTATGTGCGCTAAATAGTGATGTGTAACACATGGGACCTTGGTTTATCGTCTCATCCGAAAGACTAGCATTACCTGCTTTCTCACCTGAAGGGGACTCGTTTACTGCATGCATAAACCAACTGCCTGTTCTAGGTATATGTCTTTTTGACCTGACTGACATGCTTATAGTGAGCAAAAAGACTGGCATCAACAACATAGAAGAAGTGAAACAAAGGCGATGGAGGTGGCTGGGCCATGTCCTCAGGATGAACAAGACCCGACATCCACATGCTGCACTCAGATGGGCACCACCTGGGAAAAGGAAGAGGGGCAGGCCGTTAGGTACATGGAGAACTATAGAAGAAGAAATGAAAATAATGGGCAAAACATGGAATGAGATCGGCTGGCTTGCCCAAGACAGAGATGGCTGGAGGAGACTTGTTGGCGCCTTTTGCTCCACCAGGAGCGAGGAGGATTAAGGCTAAGGACATGCTTATACAATTGATGCTTGCATTATCAGCTTGATTTATCCCTCTTTCTGTTGTTTCCGAACCACCCTCTTTGTGTTTGCTTCCAAGAGTACTGCCAAAGAATGCCAGACAAAACAGAAGGAATAACTGTTGTGCCTCTGCAGGCAAACCCAAATGTTTTACCTCTTGATGTAAAAAAGGGAGACAAACAGATCCCTGCTTTTCTTAAATAGAGATGGCTTTCTGTATCAACCCACGATCCCAGCCACAAACACCATGTGAGGAAGGAATTCAAGGTACTGATATGCAAAATATCTGACAAAGATGGGGTATATGTGGCCGTTCTCAAGATGCTGCTGACACCATCATGCTTTCCTAGCAGGCATCCACTGTAACAAGTGGCAGTGGTAGGTTTATCCCCAGGTTTCACCACTCTGTTCTGGTTTCGAGAGAAATTAGTCAGAATTCTTGACAAGACTCAACTTACTAGGTAAGTATCCCCTTGTCTTATACAAATAATAACACACGGGACCTCAGTTTATCATCTCATCCAAAGAGTAGCACCCAGACCACCACTCATGGTCTAATGGATGGGGGAAAAGTTTTGGGCCCAAACGGGATTCGAACCGCCGCACACTCTGACCAGGACTTTTTGCTTTCTAGACCACTGATCCGTGATGTGGTTGATGGCAGGTGTCCATGTGACGAGTGCACCATCACCCACATGATCACCTGTGGTATTATCAACCCGGATCAGTTGGAAAACAACGGTTCTCATCGCACCTTCAATTTTCCTCCCGACTCCAACCGCTACATCATTGATGTCAGTCCGCCATCCATGTCGTCCACCACCTCCTCGTCAGCGTCCTCTTCCCCGGTGCCCATCACACGGGAGATGGCCACCAATCACCTCAACTCCTGCAGTCAGTCATCTCAGGGGTACGCATGCCATCAGCCTTTCCCCCTTTACTTTGGTGGGTTTGTTCCTCATCTGGGATTGTTGTGTGCATTCCCAGCTTAACACTCTGGGGGTAGCTGAGAATGTGCGCTCTGACTGACTGTAAGATTGAAATTGTACACTGAATGAGAAGTTTGCATGTGATTGTTTTCAAGTACTTCGCCATGTACACTGAATGAGAAGTTTGTGCGTGACTGTTTTCAAATACCTTGCCACATAGGCAGCCATACTCCGACTTCAGAGGAACCTGGGATTGAATTGTATGGTGAAATATGGTGTTACCCTTTATTATGTGCAGAATACAGTGTTGATTCTAGGGTGCGCCCTTGAGGGATTCCCACATTTTTTTCAACATAGCTGCAAAAAATGTAACCAGTGTGCCCTAATGGATGCAAGAAAAATGTGGACCGCACATATTTGAACGGAAGCTGTGTGAGTACAAACATGTATATTTAACCTCATCAAGAAGACAGTGAAGACAGCCTTAAGAGTTATCAGGACACCATCAGGAAGACAGAGTATGTAGGTGAATTTCTGTATTTGAGCCCAACAGATGCTAAAGCCGAGTGGTTCAGACTGTTTGGCTTAATTGCATGGGTCCATAAAGTCCTGCAATTGAATCTTGGCTGCGTCTGTTGAATCAAGGGTGGGGATTTTTATGATCTCCCAGGTCATCTTCAAATGCAGACCTGCCAGTGACCTAATCCCCTGTGTGTATCTGCACATGCTACAGATCTTGTACTTGATGTCAGTGTTCTGTGAGTTGTGGATATATGGAACATTCCCTGCATGCATCCTGTACAATAAAATGAGCTACTCTGAAGTCAGAATGTGTTGACTGAGGCCAACGGGCAGACGACCTGAAAAGTCCCAAGCACAGGAGAAAACCAGACAAGCATAGACGACCAGACAAGCATAGGAGAAGACCAGACACTATGCATCCTCCCTAGTAAAAGGATAGAGGACGCAGAGAGGGCGATGTATATAATCTGAACACAGGCTTGCTGAATGCACAAACCTTGTTGGAGTAGCTTCAACATTTTAGAATTTGCTCTGAGTCCTGGCCATGTAGAGCAAGGTATTTTGAAACTTCTGTTTTAGAATTCCTGTGTTAACAGATGTTTAAGTAAGCTTTGATACGGTTGTGGTTTAGAATCAATCTTGACAGATATTTTTCCAAACATTTGGCAGAACATAATATAAGGCACATGGATACAAGGTTGAGTGGAAAAGTACATCCTTAGGATCAGGAGAATACAGTATACACTTTGTAAGAGGATGCAAAACTGAAATGCATCATTGGGAAACTGTAAAGCTGCTTCAGCAGACATAGATTTTGGGAATCGGGTGATTTGCAGTACTTCTTTTTTCAGCAAGCTTCACTTACAAGTTTTATTACATGATTTGTGATAGATGTAGTAGGGCCACTGTTTTCATTAATCCTCTTGCATTCAGATTCTCTGAACACAAATTGCCGCTAGATTTCGCGTTCCATCATGAAACCAGGTCAGGCACACATGCTTGCTCACCTTATCCTCCTAAGTACATACTAGCAGCTATAATTACTTCCAGACTCTCACCACAGGCTCTGTGCCTCTTGCCTGATATTGCTTCGGTATGTAGTGGCGATTGATGAAGGTCACTGTGTGAGGGAAAACTACTGTGTGTTAATCTCGGCAAATCCCGGGTTGGGATTCGGGGGGGAAGGGAATTCATTTAATCCCTGCAAATCCCAGGTTAGGACCAAGAGGGTTAATCGGCTTTGTTGATGTGTGAACAGGGATAGTCAAGAAACGGAGGAGAAAGCATCAAGAGCGGATGAGGGTGATGAGAAAGATGATGATGCGGATGATGAAGACAATGATGATGACGATGATGAAGAAGATGACGAAGATGACAACCAGGAAGATGAGGAAGATGATGAAGGTGATGATGAAGATGAAGAAGAAGGAGATGCGGATGAAGAAGAAGACGAGGATGAAGATGATGACGAAGATGGCAATTCTGAAGACCAAAAAGATTTTGCCATGCTGGCGGCTTCTGCGAAGCTAGGAATGCCAGCAGCCTCTGTGTTGGGGCCTTCTTCAGCCAAAAACATTAAAGTGTGGAGTGCCATGTGCCAGCAGCAAAACCAGCAGCAGCAGCAGCAGCCAGAAGGAACGTTGGAGTTGAGTGCTCAGGACTACTCTTCAATGGGCCCCCCTCCCTGCCCCTGCCACCACTGTGTCTCTCCTGCCCAAACAGAACCAAGAGTGGAGGTAAGCGTTCATACATACATGTATCTGTAGGACAGAGTCAGTATGCTTTTGTATCAGAGTTGTTACTAGGTTTGGTTTTTTTACATTTCTTTAATTTCTGTTTAGTGTTTATCCTTTTATTTCAAATCATTGAATGGGGTGTTCCCCCTTTCAGGTAATGAAAAAAATGATTGATCAGAGAAAGAAATATGTTTTAGAAATAACAGTATTTTTGACTTCAGGGGGCTGCTGTCCCTTGATCTGTTGAGAGTGGGAGGGGATGCTTTTTCCCTGTGTTCTCTTCTCCAGAATACTTACTGCCTTCATTGGCTGTACTGACTTTGATTTCATGTGGTTATCAGCTACAATTTCCTTTCCTCATTGCCTTGCCTGTAGTGTTGGTAGCTGTTTTGGCAATGTGTCTGGAGGAATTGGATGATAGTTCAAACTTCAGTACACGTAGGAAGGGTTGTTGTATGGACTTGATAGAACTGCCAAGTAATCCAGCAGGGCTGCTATGTCCCTTGTGATTGGTGTCTTGTGGCCGTTTCTCTGAAGACGTGCTTTTTATTGGATTTGAAGCAGATGGAACTGTTGTTGCTTAGAAAGAGCATGTCACAGTACAGCATATGTTTGCTGAATGCTTCTGCTATGACAGAAGTAGCATGTTACAGTACAGCATTGGTGTACAGTTGATTAAAGCTTCTGCTATGACAGAAGTAGCATGTTACAGTACAGCATTGGTGTACAGTTGATTAAAGTTTCTGCTTTGACAGAAGTAGCATGTTACAATACAGCATTGGTGTACAGTTGATTAAAGTTTCTGCTATGATAGGAGTAGCATGTTACAGTACAGCATTGGTGTACAGTTGATTAAAACTTTGCTATGACAGAAGTAGCATGTTCCAGTACAGCATTGGTGTACAGTTGATTAAAGCTTCTGCTATGATAGGAGTAGCATGTTCCAGTACAGCATTGGTGTACAGTTGATTAAAACTTCTGCTATGATAGGAGTAGCATGTTCCAGTACAGCATTGGTGTACAGTTGATTAAAACTTCTACTATGATAGGAGTAGCATGTTCCAGTACAGCATTGGTGTACAGTTAATAAAACTTCTGCTATGACAGAAGTAGCATGTTCCAGTACAGCATTGGTGTACAGTTAAAACTTCTGCTATGATAGGAGTAGCATATTCCAGTACAGCATTGGTATACAGTTGATTAAAACTTCTGCTATGACAGAAGTAGCATGTTCCAGTACAGCATTGGTGTACAGTTGGCAGCGGCTTCACTGAGGCAAGCTTGTATGTTCCTGTGTTGCAGGTGGTTCCAGAGGAGTGTCAGTGTCACAACTGTTTGGGACAGCGGGGGCAGACCGTGTCCACCACTCTACCCACAAGTCTGCCCCTCCCTGCCCGGCCCGCTGGACTTCACCTCTACCCCCACATACACGGTACTCTCCCTCCTGCCACCCACTCTCACCTGCACATTGCTCACAACCATACCACCCACCCTATGGTCAACCACTCCCCCCACAGCCAGGATCACTCTCTGCTTCAGCCCCAGCTCTACAACCTGCACAGTGCTCGTCTGCCCTTCAAGTTGGATATTGAAGACCCAGACTCTATTCAGGACCATCTGCTGAGTGCCTATGGGGACTGGGACAATTCCCCTTATGACTCTTCGCGAATCTTAGGTCCTTCCCCGCACCGGTTTTCAACCACCCTCAGCCAGGACCTGCTGCCTCCTGCCCCTATGACAGCTGATGCCTCCTTTTCCCTGGAGGCGTTGTCTCCCTCAATGGCATCAACACACGCGGTTGCTGCATCCCACATAATGTTAGGTTCTTCGAGCTTGGCCACCACCACAAGCAGCGCCTTCAAAGCGGTTGCCACGGCTGGTTTTGCCACAGGGATTCCTCCCGCCTTCCAGATCCCCACAGAGCCGTACGTTCAAGACATGACGCCCTCCTCAACGGCGTCAGCCCAGCAGCCACAACATACTTCTTGCGTTCCGGAGTTAAACTTGAAACTGCGCTCAGCAGCTCTGTCTTCCCTGCCTGTCAGCTTTTCTCCTGCCGCTGCCGCTTCTTCTCTCAGTAGTCTTCCACTCCCTCTCAACCCCCCTCCCAGCTCTCGTCCCGTCACCATAGGAGGCAACGTGGGAACGTCCCCAGCCCCGGGAAAAGAGCAACGGACATACGCGCAGCCATGCAAAAAATACACCCTGTCTCCTCAAAACTCGGGCTTGGGATCAGCAGGTAAAACGGGTGTTAGCCCACCACCCCCACCCCCTTCCAGTCACAACCATCTGAACGTCAGCTTACCGGCCGGTGTCCAGGCAACTTCAGGAAAATCAGCGCCCAAATCTCGACAACCCCCTGCCACCAGTCAGCCCTCTCATTCCTGCAGTCATACCCAGCATGTAAGAGAAATGAAGGTGATCAGTAGAAAAGATTCTTTTACTGTTGTTTTAGAAACTTGTTAATATCACCAAAAAAACCCCAGCTCTAAAATGTATAATGTTTTGTGGAGCACAAGTCATTGGTAGCAATAACAAATACCATAAACCCCCCTTTTTTTTTTTGAGAGGCATGCAGTCATTCTCATCAGCTCTCAACTCGATCTCTGTCTTGGCTTGAAGGAAGGAATAGAGGTAAAGCAGTCTTTCCACACTGGGATTATGTGTGGATGTAGTTTTTTTTTAGAATCCTGGAGCCACTGAAACTGAATGAGGTCACAGCCCTGATATGGCTTTCATGGTCAGTAGGGCTGTAGACAGTATTAGGATTATGATTTCTTAGAAATCACTGTTGGAAATGACCCCCCCCCCCAAAAAAAAAAAAAACCCAACAAAAAACAACCCACACATGCATGCACACATTGTGTGCTGGTGGGAACTGATGACAAAATTTACAAAAGTTCATACACATGGAGACTGGGTGTAAAAAAGCACATGAATGCTTATTCCATTATCCTTGAAATGAATAAAATAAAAATGAATTTTTAAAATCTCGCTCTCGCTCTCTCTCTCTCTCTCTCTCTCTCTCTCTCTCTCTCTCTCTCTCTCTCTCCTCTCCATCCATGCATCCATCGATTGAGAAATGTGTCTAAAAGCTGTTCAGAGTGCTATGTTTTTCTCTCACAGACGCACGTACTCATGCACAACACAGACACACACACACACACACACACACACACACACACACACACACACACACACACACACACACACACACACGCACAGAGTGCCTACATGACGTCCTGTGTATCTGTTCAGACTGTGCACGGTAGTGGAGGGGAGAACCAGGCAGAGACGCATGCAGGTGGAGGCACGTGTTCCTCTGCCTCCGCACTTCCCACCACCATCAACAACGTCAGTGTAGGCACCTCCACGCTCTGTACAGACCCCGACTGTCAGTCTCATCACGACGACAACTGCGACAGCATTGACGATAGCTGCTCAGAGAAATCCTCCTCCACCTCTACCTCCAACAACCAGAAGGAGGGCAAATACTGTGATTGCTGCTATTGCGAATTCTTTGGCCACGGAAATGTGAGTGTTATTTCCTGAAGTTGATTGAAGTCTTTATTTCTGCTTGATTAATAGGGTTGGTTGGGATTTTAGGGGGTTTTGTTTCGAAACATTGGTTTGTGAAAAGAAATTTTTTTTGTCATCTATTGAATTTATTTTCAAAATATGTGACGGCAAATATGTGATGAATTTTTCTGAAACAAATGTGTTCACAGCTGTCAGTGTACCCCACTTTCAGCTGCTTTCAGCTGCTATCCATTTAATCCCATCCCAGCTCAGCTGGTGCTAAATATAGCAGGAAGTGACCACACTATGTCTTGGACTAGGTAAAAGGAAGGAGACTGATGTTGATTTGCGCACTGTGCATGTTAGGAATGATGATGGTTCTGTCTGTGCAGCCCCCTGTGGCCCAAACCAGCAAGAATTACGCGGAGATGAGGGAAAGATTGCGTAGAAGGCTCAAGCAGAGGGTAAGGTTCAGATTCTGTTGCACTCAAAGTTTTTCATTTTGCTATTCATGAATATTCCATAATGATGTTCTTTACAAAAATAATAGAGACAGTATAAAGATAAGGTAATGATTTTCATTTTGTTTTTTCTTTAACTGACTGAAAGGTTTGATTTTGTCAGATTTCCTTTTTTGGCACTTTTTTTTCTCCCAGTATTGGAGAAAGTACTTACTCAGTGTTGTATATCTTTGTGAAAATCTGTAGTGTTTTCAAAAAAAGAAAACGAAACATGTCCATGAAAATTCTGATGGGTAAGTTGGTGGACACATTTTCAAGCATGTACAAGCATGCACAAAGTCATCTTGTTTTCCTTGGCAACATGTGCATGCACACGCTCGCTCGCTTGTACACACACACGCATGTGAAGACACACACACACACACACACACACACACACACACACACACACACACACACACACACACACACACACACACTCATACTTGTTCAATCTCTTTTTCATTCTCTCCCCCTCCCCCCTCTCTCTCTTACATACCACACATAGTTACATTGCATTTTCTTTTAAAAGTGTTTATGCATTTATGATGTCAGCTCTTTCTACAATTATCTGGAATTTCTTTTTTAATCTTTTAAAAAAAAGTATCATGCTCTGTTTTTGAGCATTTGACAATGTCCCTTATATGATTTTGGTTTTATTTAAAATAGTAAGAAAGAGAAGTGAAGTTACATTTTTTGGCTTGGACAAAGGTTAGGGGATAGAAAGATAGGAGATAGGGAGATAGGAGAAAGGGAAGAGAGGGGATAGGGGGATAGTTAGGGGATAGAGAAGATGTTTTAGTTGTGCCTGTGCCGTCTGTCTGAACAAAGCGCTAGTGCCAGTCACGTTGATTACTGAGAGAAGGTATAAAGGTGCCCCAGAGACGCAGCATCTGGACTTTCCTTCACCAGCTGATTGTTCATGTTGGTTCTGATCCAGAATAAGGGCAAGCTGTATTAATCCTTATGATTGTAATTCCGAACAAGGCCAAGTATGAATGAGCCTATTGATTGTGATACAGAAAAAGGCCAAGCATGATTGATCCTATTGATTGTGACACAGAACAAGGCCAAGCATGATTGCTCCTATTGATTGTGACATCGATCCTGTTGATTGTGACACAGAACAAGGCCAGGTATGATTTCTCCTATTGATTGTGACACAGAACAAGGCCAGGTATGATTGCTCCTATTGATTGTGACATTGATGCTATTGATTGTGACCCAGAACGAGGCCAAGCAAGGTGGGGGCAGCCACGGCAGCCAGCACACTGTGCAGGACAAGTCGGTGCACATGAACGTGGATGAGCTGCTCAAGTTCATCAATGGCACAGGGGTGGAAGGGGTCCGCGGGGACAGCCAGCAGTCCTCCAGGGCTGCCAAACGGGCCAGGCAGAAACAGCGCAAGGTAATGAATGGGGGTTCTCTCCACTCCTTAGACACTTGTTGGTTGCCTTTTTTTTTTTTTTTTTAATGAGAGTTATTTTTAAAAGCCATAGACAGTCGATGATAATGTGGGATCAAGGAAATCAGTGCAAGAGTACTTTTTTTTTTTTTTTTTTTTTTTTGAGAGGACTTCTTCTTTTGGAGTGTGGGTCCTTTTTTCATTCACCCACAAATCTTTCGTAGAAGACTTTATACAGATGTCCTGTGTGCTAGCATGTTTATCTTGCGCACACAAAACGGATCTTTCATAGAAGAGTGGGTCAGTTACAAGTGGGGGGTGGTGGTGTGGGTGACATGGACATACCCAGCATGCTGACTGCTTGCCTGTAGCTGATAGTGAAGATACTGACGCAGTGCAGTACCCCCATCCTGGAAGAAGAAGAAGAAATTTTATAATGAAAAACTGGAACAGTGTATGAAATAGCTGATTGTATGTTGCAGGGTGGAATTGCCCTTTTGATAATTTCAACCATTTTATTCCATAACTAAAGAAATTGGAAAGGATAATGAATAGTTTAACACCAAAAAAAAAGAAAAAGAAAAACCCAGTCTTTATGTTCAAAGCAGTAATTATCCAAAATCTTTAAAACAGGTTTATCATATCAGTGCTCTCTCTACTGGCCATCAGAGGATGACCAGGTGTTGCACAAGTTGTGAATCAATAGTAGTTTTCATTATGAAAAATATGACTTTAATGTTATAAACCAAAATTATATTATTTTTTTAGACAGATGCTGTCATTTTGATGCTGTTGATACCACATAGTTCTGGTCAAGTTTTGAGTTGTGATTTTCATTTACCAACAAGTCATTGTTAATTTGACTAAAGTATGCAATGAAGTAAAGCATTTGTGATTTGTGCATCTTGAATTAACCATTTCGGGTCTTGTTATTGTTGGGTCAAAAGCATCTAAAGAGTAGATTTTGACCACAGGGAAATAATGCATTTAGCACAGACTGCTTACAGTGTCAGAAAATTACAGTTGAATTACACAGACTTTCATGTCCCTCATGTGCATCTCTGCTTGGTTGCTGAGGCTATGACATGCGTTGTTCCTTCAGCAACCGAGCGAGATGCTTTTGTAAGACACAGTTAAGTATGTTTATGTAACGGGGTTTGTTTAACCTTTAGCGCTCTGCAGGCGCATCGTGTCACCGAACGAATTATTTCCCTTGCATCTGCAGGCGCACTGTGTCGCCGAACATAGGGTGTTTAAACTTCGCGGTTCATTGGCTGAGATTCCCTTACTATTAATAGCAATAGACGTCACTTTCTATTCAAAACGAGGCTAGAGTTTCCTCTGCTGGCAGCCATTTGCATTTTCTTCAACACAACACGCGACAGTGAATTTTTGAAAAATAAAAATCAACTTTCGGGATTTGTCCATCACCAAAATGGCGGACACCGATTCGGAACGATTTTTGCTGGAAATATCCATCGAATCTGACTTAGAAAATGATTTTGAAGGCTTCAAACTTGTTAAAATAGACTTTGAAGTGACGGTAAGTGATCTAGGTCACAGTAATAGTGTTTCAAGTGAGATCGATGATGATCGCGAATACGATGTACCAAGCGGCCGTAAATATTTGTCGCTGGCCGGTATCATGGAAATTTTTGGTCGAAATGAGATGCCTGATGGTATTTCTGAAGGAAAAGTGTTTTATTTGTTTATAACCGATAAAATTATCACTTAGAGACTGACTGAAGTGCCACAGTCCGGTAGAAAATGATCGCGAAGACGATGTTCGTAATCGCCATGAAAACTTTTCGCGGATCGACTTCGACGAAACTTTTGGTCCAAAGGAGATACTTCGTGCTATTTATAAGGAATAACTGTTTTGTTTACTTCTAAAAGACGACATAATCACTTTATTAGTGACTGAAGTACAACAGTTTGGTAGATAGCACACAAAAACTCCATTCAAAGTGAAAAAATAGTAGGTAGCGGCAGCCCCCGGCATATCCCGTCATCACAGCTGAAAAATGGCTGTTTTTCGATCTTTTCACTTCTTTATTACTCTGCTTCTGTTGTACTGATTAAATTTTTTTATATATCAAAATAAAGTTCGATCTTTTCTCTTTTGATTGAGTGCATTTTTATTTCTGTGACTGATCTGAGATGAATACGCGAAGTGCGTGAATGAGGTGTGTGTTCCGCTAAAAAACGCTGCGCGGCCGCCATTTTCACGAACACGGACAAAGCTTCAAAAAGACATGCCCACTTTAAGTTCCCCGAGCATTCGCGATATACAATCAACTGTGCTATATCAGGTATCACTGTGTTCAGTATTTATGCTACAATACTGAAATGGGTACATAATTATTGATTTATGGATAGTTTTTGCAAAAATTCCGTTTTTTTGCGGCACACAATCTTCGTCGGCAAGTTCTAAAGAACCTGTAGCTTAAAATAGTCAATACCACAGGCGAAAATGAAACAAGACCACCTATTGGTTCTAATTTGTAAATGGGTTAATGTATTCATGGGCTGTCCTACATAAGCAAACCAACCAAAACATAGTTTTCAAATCTTGGAAAGATCAGAAACATGGAGGCAAGAACGAACGATCGCTGCGAAACGATCATGTCGAAAATCGACGATTTTCTCGATTTACTGGGTAGATATGATAAATTTGTGATTGTAGATCATTAATGTTATTGTTTATTTAGACACGGGTCGCGTAGTTTGAAAAAAATTTCATTAGATCATTAAAAACGAAGACTTTGAAAAGGGTAGATACGATCGTCTTCGACAATCGGGCATGCGCAAACCGGAAAGAAGAAAACGTGTCCGATTTCCTTGGATATTTTCACGAAATTACTTCTTAAATTTATGATGCTTATAAAATCAGATATTTTAAACATACTTATATTCAAACTTTTTTTTTTTTTAAGGTCGTATAGTGAAATAGGTGTGTTATTGTACGTTTTATTGAGTGACCGGTCTAACCAAGAGGAGGTAATCCCGAGATCGCGATTCACTTCTTCGTGAAACAAACGTCGGTCGCTGCTTCTGTTTTGGGGGGATTTATTAGAACCAGTTTAGGTCACGGTTTTATTTATGATTGATGAATTAAAAGTTTAAGTTTGTTACAGTTTTCATTTTTGTTTTTTGTTGTTGTTATTTTATTATTTTTTTTTGGGGGGGGGGGGGGGGGGGGCTGCATGACTTGGAATATTTTATGCAGCCTGAGTAGTAAATCACTAAAATGCCATATCAGTGTTTGAATGAATTTCTTTTTTAGTAACTTGAACTGAAGCAGGTTTAGTTTCAGCACAGTAGTACTACAAGTAAGCTTGCTCTTTGTGATTTATGCAGTGTATCTAATAGCCATAGTCTTTTCTTTTCATTTTCCCCAGTCATTCTCCTTTTCATTTTCCCCAGTCATTCTCCTTTTCAGAGTTTCCATTATTATGTTTTTTTGTTTTGACTCATTTGAGGGTTCACTATCTTTACTACTTGAATTAGTACTTTACTTTTATTTTCTGTTGATTGGTTTTATACTATTTCGAGATATTAAAAAAAGGCAGAATCCACTTAGGCTACTATTTTAATTGTGATTTTAAGAAAAGGATAAAGAAGTCAACACCGTTAAAAGTAAAATTGTGTTATATATCGGGTAATTTTTAACCTTCAGTGACTTTACAAAAATATGTGACACATCTACATTGATAGATACCATCCCCAATACCACAGTTCTGATACTAATGAGATGTTTATAAATTTCTCTATGTGTGTCAGTTTATTTCAAATTTCAATTTTCAAAATTTCAATTTTCAAAATTTTATTTCAAGAAAACCCCCCAAGGGGTACATGAAATTTGACTAAACCAATGCTTGCAGATATGGGCGTGTGAAAAATACTCACAACAAAAATCCTAACACAATGGATGGTAGAAAAAAGAAAAAAGAAAGAGTATTCACAATACATTAGGAGAACAAACCCCCCCCCCCCCCCCCCCACACACACACACAAAAGTTGTTCAGTTGTCACTCCTATTGTTTGTCTATTCTTGTTATCAGATTTCTTTTAAACCTTTTGGCAGTTTTGCCTTTTGAAAGGAAGAAACAAATTCTTTTACACTAATTACAGTTTTTTTGCTGGTTTTCTTTTATTTTTAATTATTGTTTTCTAAATTTATTTTTTTATTCCCTGAAATGCTGACACACTGATGGAAGTCAACTGAGCAAGCTGGGGTCCATTTTTCTGGCTACTGGAAAAGGTCATTGTCCAAAGGTGCCTGTTGTAGAGATTTCCAATCATCTGCTGATTCAGTTATTGGTACTGAAGCAAGAGGGTGGGAAGACATTTGATGAAACAGCTTCATTTCTCAGTCAACTCATTCCGGATGCTGAACTTTCAAGGTTGCAGTATCATCTCATTAAGGAAGAAGAAAATGTGCAACTTCTTTAGGATAAGTCACAGAGAGATAGATTTCTGTCTGAGCCAGTTTATGTTGAACAGCTGGGTCCACTGTTTGCATAATTTGATAAAATTTGATGTTTCATAACATTTCTCTAGAATGTTCGCCACATTTTTGGGCACTTGGTGGCCATTTTGAATCCAAAATTACATTATGTAATGGATGAACAAATTCAACAAATGCATTTTTTAATAGCATATAAAACCATGTTTTACATCACCAAATTTCAAGTCAGTATCTCTACAGGTTCAAAAGTTATTGACAAAAAATCTACTGTGTACTGTATTTTGGTCCGTCGCAGGGCATTTTAAGGTTTTTAGCAAAATCAGACCCCAATATTTGAAACATTTGGTCAAGTACAGCCTTAGAAAAAATTGGGCATAGTCTATATTAACATATCTTTTGAACAATGTAAAAAAGTAACCATAAGATGCCATCTTATCCTTCCTGTTGGACCTCAAACATGGCCAATCGTGCAATTTGAACTGACTGCCAATCACACGATTAGGCAATTTCAACATAGTATATCTTTTTTTCCCTTCAAGATAGAGAGTTGATGTTTCTTGTAGGGATTATCAGTGTTACAGACATTGTGTATAGAAATGTGCAGGAATGTGATTGCAGTGCTTTGCACAATAGGCCCTTTCAAAGTATGGCTTTCATATTATGAAAACAACCGAAAATGTTATGTCATCTTTGGACATCAATAACTTTTGAAAGAATACAGATAGAGACTTAATTTTTTTTTTATTGTGTTTCTTTTAAAAAGTTCTTTTTAAAAATACCAGTTTCATGCATGTATATGCTATAAAAAAAAATTGGCTGCCGCTACCTAAAAATAGTAAGTCAACACGGTTCCGGTTTTTGTTTTTATGTCTGTTTTTTTTTTTTTTCAATGTCAAAACATGCATGCAGAACATTGCCTTATATGAAAACATTCCTCATCCATTCTTTTATTAATATACAAAATATCAAGTCTCTACATTAAATTCATCCACTTTTCTAAAGGTTCTAAACAAGTAGGTGCTCTCAGTTTTTGGTAACCGGAAAAAGAATGCAGGGAGAGAGGAAAGCGGTCACCAAAGAACACAGGGTGCTAAAGGTTAAAAAAAAAAAACCACCCCAAAATGCAACCACACCAAAACCTGTCTTCATGGTGATTATCACTGCTTTTCACACTGGTATGTGTTATATAACTTACCCCTTTTTTAAAGCCATAGGATTTCCTCTTTAAATGTTTTAGTTTTGTGACGTTGTTTTGCATTGTTGATGGTTGTGTTATCAGGCTGAGGAGCGATTGAGGCAAGAAGAGGAAGAGAGAAAGAGACTGGCGGCCCAGCGCTGCCTAGAGGCGGAGAAGGCGAACTGTGCAGGGGCACAGAGGAAGAAGAGCAAGCACAAAGAGGCACAGGCGCAGAAAGGGCCCCTCTCTGTCCGATCCGAAAGCCCTGATGGAGAAGAGTTTTTAAAAGGTAGTCATGCAAAGGCTGTCAGCAGAGGGAAGCAACGTTTAAAAGAGGCACAGTCTGAGAACCAGGCGGAAAAGATCGGCGGCAAAACTCTGGAGATGGTCACGTCCAACGGCAAGGTGCCGGTGATGAAGCAGGACCTGGTCAGCAGAGCCCTGCCCCAGCACAGCCTCAGCAAGGGCGGTCCAGCAAGCCCGTTGCTGAGTGACCGGGAGATGAGGAAGTCGGCGGAAGTGTTCCAGCCCCCGGCCCACCTGATGAAGAACTTGGCAGAGCAGGCCATGCAGCAGGCGTCCAGCAAGACCTCCTCCCCCCCCTCCCTGACCACCAGCCCCACAACATTGCCAACCCTGGGAGGCCAGCCCAACTCCCCCACTGCCAAGAAAGCCAAGCGCCGCTGACCGCGCCAGGGAGCATGCAGCCCGGCCAGGTGACCGCCCAGCGCAAGCTGCTCCTGCAGCCACCTCTGGACCCACAGCAACTGGAAATCCAGCGCAGGAACGAAGCCCAGCAAGATGTGGCCAAGCAGATCAAGGAGGCGGAGGAGTGGTCCTTTCAGCAAACGCAGCTGCGGAAACAGCTGCAGCAGAGCCAGATCCAGCAGCTGAAGCGACTGCAGCAGAAGGTGAGGGAAGAGCAGGAGCTGGAGAAGGAAAAGCTGCAGGAGCAGAAAGCGGCTGATCGCAAGAAGGTCCCACAGCTGAAAACCTTGCCCAAGCAGCCACTTCCACCACAGCAGCAGCGAGCAGCAGCAGCAGCAGCAGCAGCTGCAGCTGCAACAACAACAGGCAATCCTAAGAGCACAGGAACAAAAGCATCCAGCGCACATACAGTCGGAAACCAACCCAAAGCAGTGTGGATCTAGTAAGCAGAGTTCTCCCCCAGTCCAGTCCAAGAAGCCTGCTGCCAATGGTGTCAGTTCTCAGCACTTGGGAGGGGCAGCCAATCACAGCAAACTGGCCAATGGTATTGCAATGGCCTCCCGAGCCCCCCAGTCCAGTGCAGCCAGTCCAGCCATGACCTCTGGAGCCGCTGCCAACAAGCAGGTGGCTTCCGGCACCAACGGGCTGACCAGTCAGGCGCAGATGGCGCTCTCTGCCGACAATCACGCACGCATGGTCAACATGCAGCGGAAAACCAGTCCTGAGCACCAGGAGCAGGCAGAGCAGGTGAACAAGGCTTTGGTGTTGTACGTCACATCTTTGTTGTTGTTGTACGTCACATCTTTGTTGTTGTACGTCACATCTTTGTTGTTGTACGTCACATATTTGTTGTTGTACGTCACATCTTTGTTGTTGTATGTCACATCTTTGTTGTCGACATTACATCTTTGTTGTTGTATGTCACATCTTTGTTGTCGTACATTACATCTTTGTTGTTGTATGTCACATCTTTGTTGTAGTACATTACATCTTTGTTGTTGTATGTCACATCTTTGTTGTCGTACATTACATCTTTGTTGTCGTACATTACATCTTTGTTGTTGATTTCATCTTTGTTGTTGTACATCACATCTTTGCTGTTGTTGATTTCATCTTTGTTGTTGTACATCACATCTTTGTTGTTGTACATCACATCTTTGTTGTTGTACATCACATCTTTGATGTTGTACATTACATCTTTGTTGTTGTTGATTTCATCTTTGTTGTTGTTGATTTCATCTTTGTTGTTCATGTACATTACATTTTTCGTGTTGAACTTTACATTTTGTACATTACATTTTTGTTGTTGTACATTACATATTTGTTGTTGTTGATTACATATTTGTTGTTGTAGATTACATCTTTGTTGTTGTAGATAACATTTTTGCTGGTGTTGCCCATGTATAATCTGAAGTCTGATTGTAATTGCATATGTTGTAAATCCAAGAAGTGGAATATCTAGTTTATAAAAAGAAAAAAAGAAAGAAATATGAGACACCCAGAGGAGGAGCTTGTTTTTTGAAAGAAATGCTGTGTTCTTTTCCCTTTCTTTCTCGTCTCTTTGTGGAGCGGGTTCATGACTGTGATCTGTAGTGGGTATCAGAACTGGTATCTGATAATAAAATGCAAAACTAGCAGTTTGAAATGACTGGTCAGTTAAAAACTTGGTCACCTGTAAAGATGTGAAATGCTTGTCTGTGTTTGATGAATAGTGGTATTACTTTCCCCAAATATCACACATTAGTCTGTGCACCTTCAAGATATGAAAGCAAGTGGTCTTGGCAAAAACAAAATGAGAGAAAACAACAAATGAAATCTTACTGCACGAACTGGTCACAAAAAGAAAACTTCTTACATTAAAAAATTATTAAGGAAATTAAGATAATTATGTAGGCCATGTGCTACAAAACCGAGACATGGACCCCATGGAGACTGTCTTTCGGGTGTCTTTCAATGCAAGACCGAGGAAAAAGAAAAGAAAAGACAGACCACCAGGTTCTCCCATTGGGAACATTTCCAATTCCTGTGGCATAAGACCAGATGGAGAAGGTGTTGGTATCAGTGTCACTTTTCGTGCAGCAAATGCTGTACTCAGTGATGCTGACTGGTGAGAGCATTCATCTTGGTTTTTTGCAGACCAAGAAAACCTAGGGCAAAGCAAAACAGAAGAAAGAGAATCATATAGTTGTTGTTTTCATTGATGTTGCATTGAGTTTGTCTTTCTGTGGATAGTATCACTGACCATGTGTTTGTGTGTGCAGACCAAGAACACCAAGGGCAAAGGAAAGAAGAAGAAGAAACAGAGTCACGACATCCGGGCTGTGGGTAAGTTTGCACCATCAGTCTTTGAGGAATCTGAACGAATGTGCCTGTTGGTTGAGACTGAGTGGAGGTTTTCAGTATTCAGTGTCTGAAGGCTTGCTCCACTTCAAAGATTCTAGGTGTACTACATTCTTTACTAAATGACAGGAATGTCAGCAAGTCTTAGATTTGCATTTCAAAGAATTAAATAAAAAAAAAAAAAAGGATTGGTCAAAAAAGATTTAATGGAAAATAGCTTGACAGGTAACTCTAGAAAGAGAGAATTGTGACACATTTTGCTATGAAAAGGAATGATATATAAACTTTTTATTTTCTTTTCACAAAGCCTGGTTCTGGATTTGGTAGGTGGTGAGAAAGACGGGCCATAAAATTGTGCAGGGATGTACTTCTATGTTGTTTACATTTTAGTTTGTTGTATTCAGAGAGTATGTACGATAAAGAAAGGAGGATATCAGTATTCTTGTTCATAAAACTTGGACTATAATTTACTACCGGCAGTATTCTTACATACAGCAGATTTGTCTATTGGGGGATTTTTTTTTAGCTTAGTTCTGGAGGCAGCCCTCGTGTGTTCAGAGTGATTGCCTCTGGGACTTTTCCATGATTGAGGATGATGGCTCAAAGGGGAGGGGGGGGGGATCTCTTGTCACTGACCCCCACCTCTCTTCTCCTGCCTCTTGCAAACCACTGGGGCAGTTAGTTGCCCTCTGTCTGCTTCTTTGAATCTGCACTTGTTTGTCATGGTACTCACTGTCTGTGATGCCTTTCTTCATGGGAAATGGTGTTCATTTTCCCTGCATACTTGGGTGTTCATTTGCCCTGCATACTTGGGTGTTCATTTGCCCTGCATACTTGGGTGTTCATTTGCCCTGCATACTTGGGTGTTCATCTGGCCTGCACACTTGGGTGTTCATTTGCCCTGCATACTTGGGTGTTCATTTGCCCTGCATACTTGGGTGTTCATCTGGCCTGCACACTTGGGTGTTCATTTGCCCTGCATACTTGGGTGTTCATTTGCCCTGCACACTTTTGGGTGTTCATTAAGCCAACATTATCTTTATTATGTCATGATATGCCCATCCAGCCTTCTGTGCTGAAGTTGTTGCTGTCCACATAGATTTTTTAAAGGTTGGCCTTTGAGTGAACATTGCAGAAGTGATGATCATTGTGGGGAAGAATATGGGATTGTCAGTGGATTGTTGTTGATGTATGTATACATGTGCATTTTGTGAACCAACAATTCTGGCAAACAGAGCTTATCCTAAGAACTAAATAAGTTTGATGAGAGAAGCATACTAACCATTTTGGTGAGTATAACACAAAAAGACATTTTGTGTTGCAGATGAGGTGTTCATGCCCAGACCAGAGGAAGAGTTGGAGAGCAATGACATGGACGAAGCTGAATGGGACATAGAGATGTTCAAGAGGTATGAACTTAGTTTTTTCACTAGTGTAGGTTGTAGACAGACAAAATGTAGATCTATATAACAAATATGAATTGAGTCTGTCACAGCACAAGTGTATGTTGTAGACAGACAAAATGTAGATCAATATATCAAATATGATTCGAGTATTACACAAGTGTATGTTGTAGACCGACAAAATGTAGATCTATATAACAAGTATGAATTGAGTCCGTCACAACACAAGTGTATATTGTAGATAGACAAAATATAGGTCTATGTATGAAATATGGATTGAGTCTTTCACAACACAAGTGTATGTTGTAGACAGACAAAATGTAGATCTATATATGGAAAATTAATTTAGTCAGTCACAAGTGTATGTTGTAGACAGACAAAATGTAGATCTATATGTATATCAAATATGAATTGAGTCTGTCACAAGTGTATGATGTAGACAGACCAAATCTAGATACGGTTGTGAACAAACCCAGTTTCTAGCATTTTGTGCAGCAACATTTTCAACTTTGAAGTTTCCTCTGACACTTGAACATAATTTCAGCCATTTCTTTTTGCCTTGAATTTTTTCTACTTTTTTAGCTGTGATTCTGGTTTAAAATAAACAAAAACCATTATAAAAAAAAAAAAAAGCAGCAGAAATCAAGAATGTCAGTGCCTATGGTGGTGTCCAAACCTATTGCCAAGATGTCAAAGAAAAAACAAATCTGATAGCCATCAGTTGAGAAGTTTGTTCTCAAATGCAAGGAGGATTTTCCAGACATTGATCATCAATCTTGTCAAGGCATAGATAAGTCATCATGCTGCCCTCTGTGCTGTGTGATTTAAAAATTTGGTGTGACTGGTGACAGGACATAATTGCAGTCTTCTCATGTGCACTGCATGTGGAAAGGGTGGAGCTGTTTACCTCTTTCATTCTGGCATATCAAATCCATGTGTGAAGAAAACAGTGTCCAGGGGAGGCAGTGACTGAGAGTGCATGTGCATTTAGGTAAAGAAATGATGTATTCATTGCCTGATTTAGGTGGATGTGTGTTCATTGAAGTTGAAAACATCAAAGCAAGGCAGAAAGTAGACAGTAAAAGCTATCCAGCTGATGATAAAAGCCTTCTTGTTTCTCTTTGGTTTTCAACTGGTGTAACTGTGGTTTCAGGTTTGTGATGGAGACTCCCACGCCGCCCAAAGAGAGGCAGAAGCTGGACATCAACCTGAACATGAAGGACATCTTCTCCAAGAAGAAGGGAGGCATGGGCTGTATCTGAGTTGTGGGAAAGGGGGCTGCACCCCACACCTGGACTGTTCAAGGACTGATTCTGCTGGACTGACTGGTTGTACTGTACTGTACTGTACTGTATTGCATTGCTCTGTCATTGGCACGTAGGCCACCAACTTCACTGCTGTAGTTCTACCAGTTCACAGTGCTTTCTCTTTGATTAGTCATTGAAAGATGGGTTTTTAACAAACATTTAAGAACAAGAAGAGCAGAAAGGGAAGAAAAAATAACTTGGTTGTCCATATATGCACGCGAAACTCCTTTTTCAGTTGTCAGACTTCTAAAAAATAGAAATGCCTTGTGGTTTGATCTGATGCTAGGATTTGGTTTCCTGATATAAAGTACTCTTGGATTCAAACTTCTCAAAGCACACTTGGAAGAAGCACAGTTGGGTTTTTTCGTCAGTGATGTGGAGAGAGGGGTTTTTGTTTTTGTAACTCCGACATTGTAAAACAGGTGTCGTTACTTATGTGGCAAATAGTGAATAAAAATACTCAGGTTTTTTTTTCCCTATTGAAAAGTATGTACTAACGACACAAAAAGTCAGCAATTTGAGCTTGTTGAGGAGAGGTTATTGAATTGCTTTTCAAAAAGAAATGGACCTATTTTTTGCATATTCCCCTCTCTGCATCTCTAAGGATTTATCAACACTCCCCTGGCCCTTCCTTTACTAAGGTTGAGGGGCATTGGACTCTGGCATGGAGTGAGTGAGGCTTTTAAAATTTATCCAGTTCCACTCATGTGCAAGCGTGCATTTCCTACAGGGGAAAGTTCTGTACCCAAGTTTTGTGACATTTGATAAATTTTGGTTGAAAACCCAGATGACTGATTACAAAGTTTTATTTAGCAGTGTGATATCAAAGTACTTGTTATTAAATGTGGAGATTTGGATAATTGGGCATTTAAAAAGAAGAAAAAACCCTGATTGTTTCGTGGGATTTTTAAAGTGTTTTTGTTTTAAAGCCTGGGTTAACTTTTGATTGTAGTCGGAATGTTAAGAAAGCATTTGGAAGTGCTGGTTATACCAGTCATTTTTATTTTCTAATGAACGTAAATGGAAAACATTGAACATGTTTACTACATTATGTTTCTTTTTCCCTTCCTTTTTTTTTTTTTTTGATCCTAAATAAATTTTTAAGAATTTGTTTTTCTGATATGTTGACAGTAATGTATGTTTGTGTACTTTAAAAGAAGAGCTGAGGTGGCGTAAAATGTAACACCTCTTCCCTTTGTGGTTGAAGCATTTGTTGACTATTTTGACCTTGTATTGTAAAAAAAAATATATCAGGTACAGCAGAAATGGTGATGTGGTGTGTTCTGGAACTCGTGGCTTAGTAACACTAGTTGTAATATCAGTGAAGGACCAGTAACAGTATTGACAACCACCATCATACATACATAAGAGAGCAGAAACTGGAATGAAAAAGAGATTTCAAAATAGAAATGTGCAAAATCATAAAGCATTTAGTCAAGTGATTTTGAATAGTTTCCTGGTCTTCACTACCTAAAAGCAGATTTTTGTTTTAGAGATTGGTGAATAGTATATCTGAATTAATTTTATTTGACATCTGATAACCGGTACCGTCCTTGACTAGTAATTGTTTGGTGGCAGGAAATTTTTTTTTTCCCACACTAACTTTGTTAGGCAAGTTTGTAAACTACCTATAAGGAATTCTTTTCTGATGGTGGTTTCTCTGGCAAAGATGCTGTGCTATGAGATGCCAATCAATGATGCCTGTGATCTGTAGTGGTGAGTGCAACACATACATACATACAAATGTATCTTTAGGGGGCAATTGCAGAGAATGTCTTTGCTACTGACTGTCCAGTTCCAGAGAGTGGCTAGTTCTGTCTTTGGTTGGACACATGGAATAAATCGATCCTAGTTTACTCTGAAGTGTTTGTTTTTCCATTGTCCCTGTGCTATGTCTAGTGGTTCCAAGAATTCTGAAAGATAACTGGGCCTGTTTTTTTTGTGTCAGTGAAGGTAACGTAGTAAAGATTTTTTTTTCTCCAGACAAGCGCCTACTTCGGTATACGATGATTGTTCATGGTCTTTCTCATCAGCTGACAACACAAACACTTCAGGAAAAAAGTCATGCACAGGAGATAGTTGTGTAAATAATACGCATTGATTGACAAAAGTGTTTTTCATCATGGTACAGGCTTTGTTCACATGGATTGAGGAGTCTTCTGTGAACAGTTTTGTAGGAACTGGTTCAGTGATCATAGCTTGGGGACTATGAGTCCTTAGTCTGTCTACATTTCTGTAGCAACCTGTTCCTAGGCCTGGCTGGAGTTCGTCATTACAGAAATGTTGGTCAATCGGCATCAGGTTCAAGCGGGAAAACCAGATGTAGGTAGGTATGCTTCATTACCTATTCAGATTAGGGTGGAAAATGGGAGTTTTGGATATTTGTACATTGTAAGGGGTTGCGTACCCATTTGTCATAAACTCTGCTGTCTTTCAGTTTTTGCAAGCATTATTAATCGCTACCTTTTGTAGTGAACCAGTTTGGAGTTGAATTATTTTGGTTTTTTCAGTGTTTTCCCTTGGTTTTCCCTTTTTTTAGTTTTGTTTGTTCTTTCATCAAAGCTTTGTCAAATGTTTTGTTTGCGATAGCGGTATATTTCGTTACGCTGTTTGAGTGTACTCTTCTCCTGTTTCACCTGGCATACAGTTTGACCAGAAATTCTTTGAACACCAATTCAACACATGTTCTGTTCCTAATCAATCCATTTACTTGTTTATGACTTATTTATTCATCTTTTGATAATGCAGTATATTTTCACATTGATTGCACTGATACAGTTTCTGTGCTTCACAGCCAAAGATTGTTGCTTTTGTGATAGTCTGGCGTTGAGAGGAGAGATTGGAATGCCCAGCCCATGTCAGTGGGTTTCATGTTTTTTGGTGTAATGTTTTTGCTGACATTTTTGTGGTTACCAGAACAAATGGAATGGTTCTGCCTGTGGGGCGGAAACCTTGATTGGCACTTGTGCATGCATTGCCGTGTCACCGATATGATACGGCATTATTTTAAACTAGAACATTTTGTCCCGTCTGTATCGCTTTTGAATTGTATGGAGCTGGCTATGTATGTTGCTTGATAGCACAAAATGAAGGCCTGTTTTTGAGGAGTCCCTAAGGACTATTGTACAGCACAGATAGCAGCCAGTTGCAAGTCGACCCTGGCCAGATTATTTCTTTGATGGTTGCCTGTGGCGCTTTTGAATAAGCTGGGGGGAGGGGGGGAGGGGAGGAATGATGGCCCTCCAGTGGCAAGGGCCCATGTCATCACACCGTACTGTGTTTCTTCTTTGCCTCTGTGTTACCACAAAAAGTTGCATGCTGGTTTAGCTTATGATTTTGTTTTCTTTATGGGTTGCTGTGGTGACTGCTATGCAAGACAAGAAAAAAAGGGTGGGAAGGTGGGAGACCATGACTCTGCCTGCTAAGCTACAAGGAAAGGGTGCACTCCTCACACCAGGGCAGGTCATGGGCACTGCCTTCTTCCTTCCACCTTCTTCTCTGCTGTCCCCCCATGTCAGAGTGATTGCTTGCTGTAACTGTGAGTGCTTCTGAATTGTGACCATTTTCCCTGCAGGTGTATAGGATGACCCTGGAGTCAGGGCCTGGTCAGTCCTGAGGGCTGGCCGGTGTGGTGACGTGCTGCGCTGCGCTGCACTGCGCTGCGCTGTGGCACTCACCATTGGCTTCCTCCGCTGAGGAACCCATCAACTTAAAATAAATGACATAAAGTTTTTGAAATGTCTTCCTTCTTTGTCACTTGGTGTGAGTGCTGTGAACGTTGTGTGTGTGTGTGTGTGTGAAGAAATTGTAACTCTGTTGATGTGATTGATATAAAGTGTGTGTGTGTGAAGAAACTAACTCACTCTGTTGGTGTGATCAGTGTGATACCATTTAATTGGTTCATGTCCTCCTTCCCTTGACCTGTGGCAGAACTGGACAGAGATGGGTTTTTTTCTGCCAAGTTAGCTTCAGCCATATCAGTTACTTGGAAAAAGTTTTTGAAAAGTTCAATGAAGGAAATGAGTAGAAACTAGCTGCCATGGTGCTGTGGTTAGTGTCTTGGGTTATGGACTGGAAAGTCATGGGTTCAAATCCCATAAGAAGCGGGATTTTGGTTTTACTCCAGCAGGCAATTTGCCATAGTATGTTTGCTATGGGCTTTTTGGGACCACATATTTGAGCATCATCCACTTTACAGTTGCTATTTTGAGTGTTGTTGCTCAGTAAGCATAGAGTACAGCCCTGTAAAGTAGTCTCAAAGCACATGCACTTCTATAGCAGCTTCATTATGTCATTCTCATCCTTATTGATTATTATGCAATAAAAGAAACTGGCTCAGATTCAGTTGTTCTGGTCTCATGGTGACCTGGGTTTTGGTTTCCCCATACACTTCACTTTTGTGTCAAAGCCTTTGGGGCTGCAGATTCACAGGATAAGGTCGTTGGGGGGGATGTTGTGGTGGTCCCCAACTTAGGTAGATGCTTCACTCATTCTGGCTTCATGACTAAGCTGTTACTGTCGTCAGCAGGGGGCTTAGTTGGTGGTGTTTTGCATGTTTACTTAGCTCAGAACAGGCACTCTGAACACCACCAAAGGGATGAAGCAGCAGTGCAGGGCCCCTCTGGCTAGTGGCCCCACAGTGGCCCGACATTGATTGGCTCCCTGTGGACTCTGACCCTGAAGATGCAATGACAATATCTGGGTATGGGTGTGGAGTGGAGCAGAGATTGAAATAAGCAGTATGACAACAGCATGATAGCAGCATCACAGAGGAGGAGGTAGCAACAACAACAAAAAAAAAGTTGGTGTGAAATAACTGAGTGATGAAAAAAAGTTCTCTGAAAGGTATTGAACGGTTCATGAAAGTGCATTGCAAGCATTGCATCATGCAACTATAAGTGACTTGCTGCCAAATCATATTGTGGTTGTGGTTGCTAAGGGTGTTTTTTTTCTGGACAATATTCCAGATAGTTTTTCACTATGATTTGAACCCTTCATCACCCATGCACATTCCGGCCACGTGTGCTGAACAAACTACAAACATGGTGACTGACTTGACAAAATGTGTACATTGTGCAGAACAGTACAAATGTCACAGTATCAGGGGAGAATTATTCAAAAACTTTGAAATTGTAGATCATGTATATTGGCCATTTTCCTTTCCATTCTCACGTTCACACTGCATAACCCTGCATGTGTGGATCTGTGGTGTAGTGGTAATGCACCTACCTAGAAAACAAGAAGTGTGACTGTGAGGTTGATCCCAGTTTATGCCTGAAACTTTTCCTTCATTCCCGGACTGTGAGTTGTTTGGGTGCTAGTCTTTCAGATGAGACCAATACAATACATCTAAGTATTTTGTGCAACAAGCATTGGTTAAAATAAACCCCAAGGCAACATGAGTTGTTCATGGCAAAATTCTGTGGAAAAAATTCTTTTTAAGAGGAAAACAAATATACAATGCAGACAGGAATTTTTTTTTAAAAAAGGGTGGCGCTGGCAGTTTGCTCTCCCTGGGAACATTGATGGGCTCCCTGTGGACTTTTGACTGTGGGGAGAGCAGCCCAAATTTAACGCAGAGAAATCTGCCGTGACTGAAAGTGGTAAACAAATAGCTCTGTACATGTGCACTTAAACAAAGCCTGACTTAAAACTGGTAAACAAATCGCTCTGTACACGCGTACTTAAAGCCTGCAGCATGTACCTGAAAACAGATGCTTGTTAAAAAGTAAAGAATGCAGACATCCACTCCTCAGTAAAATAAAACTCCTGCTTGTTTTAAACCTTCAAATGTATTTTCCTTCTTCAATACATTGATATATGATATGGAGATGATCAAGTCAAAGTGATGATAAAATACATATTTCAAAACTGTAAATTCATAAACTGGGACGGAAAATGAACAATTGTGCATTGTATAGAGTATTTCTGTACAGAACATACATGTAATATTTCACATCTATGACACCAAACATACACAATGGCAAGACAAAATCTTTTGATTAAGATACTTTTGCAAAGCGCAACCCTCTCCACCACCTATCTCCCCCCCCCCCCCCAAAAAAAAAAAAAAAAAATTAAAAAAGAAAAAAAGTTGTCACACCGTATTGTTCTAGATTGAAGCAGGGGCTACATTCTGCTCAGCCAGCATTTGGTTATGTAAAACAGCTGTGGCTTCCAAAAATAACTCCATCTACATTACATTTTTGATTATCACAATATGGCAGTCGTCGGGAGAAAAAAACTATTTTCATCTACACCATGACTTTTCACAACAGAACAGCTGGCTGATTATAGAAATACTGACACATTACTTCTGCCCAACAGTCGTGTTTAAAAGTCTGTTTTTCTTTTCTCTGCAAGAAGGAATTCATTTTAGGTGCTGTTTAAGGTAAAAAATTAAAACAACAAAAAAAAACCCATTTAGCCACCACCATCAATCACTAAAAAAGGAAAGCAAAACAATCACACAAACCTGTTCACCATCTTTGAAATAGAGGAACTATTTTCTTTAAAAAATGAATCTGAACACTGAAATTCATTTTTAAAAGATGAAGAAAAAACAAAAGTGGTGTCTATAGTAGTGTTTAGCATGGCAATCTTGCAATGAAGACCTTCCATGGAAAATACCCCACGAATAGTCCAAATATCAGACAAGCATCCATATCCTTTTTGTGCACTTTTAACTTGCCTCCCTAAGGCCAAAATTAGCATTTCCAATTTACCTGAGGTACCCATGGAAAACAGAACTGTTCAGCCGATGGAAAGAAAACAAGTACCACAACAGAAAGTGACACTCAAAAAAGAAAAAAATGCTAGCGGTATGGATTGTCATAACATGTAATATTAAATGCAGAAAATCTGATGGAAGTTGCTGACTTCTGTTTTGGTTCTTTGTCCTAAGTGTGTGCCCCTACACCAATAGTTTCTTCCTTAAGTAAAGCATTTCTTGTGTTCTTTTTTTATAGTTTGTAATATTGTGTACATACGTAATGTAGATCATAAAGCTGGATCATGATTTACACTTGGAACTAAACAACTTTAAACGTCAGCTGTAGGTGGTTACTTTTTGTGTTTTTCTTCAATGTGGTGGTCAGTTTTTTTCTCCACACTTACTGTCGTGAATCACTTTCTTCATTGACAGAACTATTTACAAAATAACCATGAACTCTTTTGACCGATTTACAAAATAGATGTTGGGAAAATAAATGACTTTGTAGAGTGTATGACTGGTTTACTCGGTAAAACACAGATTTGTGACCCAATAGTTGCAACAGATTCACCTGGTAAGTCTTCCAACTGCTCTACTTGAAAATTGTTCAGAAATGTTCACTTGGAAGTTGCTAAGACTGGTTTACCTGGTAAGTCTTTGAACTGCTGTACCTGAAATTGTTCAGACAATTGTTCACTTGGAAGAACTAGCCATGCACTATGCTGTTGACCTCATCCCACAAACGAAACGAAGAGACCATGCACTTTTTGGTGGCGCACACTGGAAGTCCAGGAATGGGGGTAAAGCCAGTCAAGTCCCTCACTGCCTTCAGCTGACCAAAGCTGTCAGTCAGTCAGACAGACAGACAGGCCTCAACTTACTTCAGCTGACCACAGCTGCCAGACAGTTACAGGGCTCTCTCTACTCTAGTGTCGCAGGCGGTGCCCACAGGGAAATTCTTCTGCACATCGGCCTCAAACTCCTTCAGGCGATACTCCACGTTTTTCTGACGCTGCATCAGCTGACGGTGAAGCTCCTCAGCCTGCAACACAAGAGACACAGCTGTTGAACTGCTTCTGTCTGTGTGTAGAGAGGGAGGGAGACAGGGGGAACATACACTGGTTTCGGTCTGTGTGTAGTGAGAGATGAAGGAAGGAAGACAGGGGGAACATAGCAATGAACAAAGAGGAACGAAGCAATTTAGTGGCTTCTGTCAGTGTGTAGTAAGAAATTAATAATGAAGACAGGGGAAAATAGATTAAATTCTTCCCACAGCCTTCTTCCTTATGCTTGCCAATATCTGATATCTGATGGGTTTAACCCCTCCCCATTCCACCCCCCCACCCCCAAAAAAAACCAAACCAAAACAAATAATTACAACAACATTCCCATAGATTAGAAAGCTCAGAAGGTGATATGGCAGTTTACACAATTAAGATCACCCAGATTCCTTCTTTTCCACACAGTGTGGTGTGCTCTATGCATTTTTTTTCACAGACTGTCTTTCTGTCCACAGTGAGAAGTCAACAATTCAGCCATCAGAGTTGCTGTTAGCAGTCACTGCAGCAGAAAAAACTTGGTCAGCCTTTTGGGGAGGCAAGTGAGATTCCGAATATGCTTTGTTCTTTTCCTGTGAATTCACAGTCACTCTCCCATGTTCACACAAATCACTTTGCTATATCTACTTTCCTGTGTCAGTGCAAAGGTCCCTCTCTTCCTCCTACACAAGTAGATGTTCATAGCTGACATCACTGTCCTGCATCCCCTAACTTATGTCACCATCTGGTGGGTCACGGAAACACAACTATTTCTGCATGTATCTATCCTGTGTTTTAAAAGATATTAGAATATAATATATGAGACCATCCCCCCACACACACCAGTTAGCTGCATTTTGACATTAGGGATATATATATATATTATATATATATATTATATATATATATATATATATATATATATATATATATATATATCAAAGATGTTAAATTTAAAAACAGAAGTCCAAACCAGGAACATTAATTCATACACTAGAATATAGTATAGATTTATGAACAATCTAAAAACAAACAACCCCCCCTATCCCCCCAAGCCAGTATAATCTTTTCTACCCAAAAGTAATGATATGCAATACCTCCAGAAAGCATACTGAAGCACAAGCACAATTTTTTATTGCATGATAACTGGACAAACAAAACAGTAGTCCCTGTCTCTCTTACATCACTCACTGACTCACTGACTCTCTCTTCTCTCTCTCACTCTCTCTCTCTCACCACACACACACACACACACACACACACACACACACACACCACACACACACACACACACACACACACACACACAACAGGGAGCAAAGTTAAAGCAAAACAAAATTATTAAAGAATTTGCTCAGTAAATAGGGAAAAAAATCCATGTATTAGTTAAACACACCACAGCATAATTATAATAGTAACAACACACAAAAAGTTTACAGAATTGGTTAACTGTAATGAACTGGGAAAAAAGCTACTTTTCACAAGTATGACTTGTTGTTTCCTTGGCTAGAGCTGCAGGGTTCATCAGTGGTGAGATTTTGCAGTTTTTGATCCACCATTATGGTGTAATTCTGACTTTGAAAATAAACAGTTTTGAATAAAAATCACACAAACAGACTGAAAACTTCCATACAACAATGCTGTTCTTACATGATGAACTTCCAATTTCTGTTCTTTCTTTTGTGATTGCATCAGTACCAAAAGAATGCCATGTAATGTACATCATCATCATCATCATCATCATCATCATCATCATCATCATCATCATCATCACCATCACCATGATGAAGATAAGATTTGTCCTTGGAGCAATGCCACTGAATTACACTGACAACTTTCACACTCTTGTTTTGGATGCTATGTTTTCATGTTCATGAGCGGTGCATGCTTGGACTGTAAAGTTACAAATCAGGTTCATAATTCTGTTGAAACGCCAACAAAACATCACAGCAAAGAAAGATGACCCATTCTTAGAATCCTTAGTTCAGAGAAGAGAATATCTAGACACACTGCATGTGGAGGAATCAGCGAGACTGAACGTCAGTCCAAAAGACAGGGAAACAAAAAGGGACAGGGAAAAAGAATGGCAAGAATTTAACCACAAAAAAAAGAAAAAGAAAGAAGTATCTAGCATAGAGGTTTCAGAAGCTGGGAATACTGTTTACACTGGACAGCCCCCCAGCGAGTCAATGCACAGGCACACAGACAGACACACAGACAGAGAGGACACAGAGCAATGCTTTCCCTGCCTGCACTGGTGGCCCAGTGCACTGCACAGGGCATCAAGAAAAGAGGGTCTGCACAACAGAAGGACTCAGGGGCTGAAGGCAGCACAACTCACCTCCAACTGCCAACAGTGGCAGCCTAGAACCCATTGCCTGTGGTAGAGAAGTGAAAGCCACTGCTTCTGCCTACAGTATGAATACGAGTGCACATCAGTCAGTACATACACCCACTATCACTCGTCTGCCTACAGTACCAATACCAATACACATCAGTCAGTTCACACATCCACTACCACTGACCTCATCCTACCCCAGTCTTTATCTATCAACCACTTTTAAAGTAGAAACATTGCAGATAGTAAAACAAACCATGGCTGCTTAACAACCAAAGATCATTTGATTTTGATTACATGGACCACACTGTTTTATATATATATAAGAAAAAGATTATAATTAATAATTCTAACAAAAAAGCTGACAATATGTTGATACAATAATTATTAAACACTCTGATTTAGTGTCGATTAACAATAACATCATCAAGCATTATTTGACATAATATCAGTTATGCCCACACAGGCCAAACAAAGAAAAATGAATTAATCTGAGAACCAAAGAAAAATGTAAGTTTGTTTTAAAATATGAATTGCAAACCATCATCAAAGATATTGCCAAAATAAAGTTAGATTTAACGATACAATGCTCACAAAAATAACCAGAATCTAAAGGCTACAAAGAGTCGACTAACATGAAACTCAGTGATATGCATTATTTTTTCTGCTGTAATTATCCTTGTGTGTATGGTTGATTTCACAACACACAGACAGACAGACAGACAGACAGGATGTAAAGAAGCAAACACTCATTTCTGAGGAAGATGAAGCAGGAAAATGATAGAACACTGACAGCGAGAACTCTGGTAGCAAAAAAATGTTTGATGCAAGATTTGATGTCACAAGATAGATGTAAAGGGGAAAGACTACAAATCAGACATGGCTCAGCAAATGGTTGTTAAAAAAGTCCCTGTAGAAGCTACATTCACACAGGTCAGTTGAAATACGGGTTGCATCACACTTTGTTTACTCTGAGCATGTACAGAAAGAAGATTGCTCAATATGATAAGAATGTGAAAGAAAGATAGTGTAATATGACATGAAAGAAAGATATGTAATATGAAAGACATATGTTTGAAGATGCACATAAAAGACATGTAAAAGAAAGATACTGTAATATGATAAGATAACAAAGAGAAAGAAAAAATAGTGTCAAAATTTTGATAATGATACATGTGACAGAAACAATAGACAGTCTGCTGACCATCTTTTCCCCAGCTGTTCTACACGTCCCCTAGTGTCTGTCCAGTGCCTGTCTGACCCGAACGGCCTGAACAAGAAAAGTGACTATAGCTGTGAGGTTTTCAGTGGGGCCATTACTGCTTCTTGTGTGATACAGCCCCCAGTTGTGCAGTGTAAAGTACCCAAAGAGGAAAACCTCTCTACAAGGACAGCACAGATTTTACTAAGGCCGTGCGCTTTCATTTTACGGGTGCTGACTTCTTATTCTTGGCTGTTCCCCAGCTGAACATTAGGGGGGAAGATGGTGGTGGTGGTGGTGGGGATGGAGGTGGGAATCACCCAGAATATGCACTGACTTATCTCCCCTGAGAATCATTGAAGGACTGTCACTTCATATAGGAAGAGAAATTGGTTGTGTCATTGTTTCTAAATGCATCAGCATGTATCCTAAACTGGTGTGGCTGTGATATGAAACATTCTTGCTTGCCATTTCACCCAAAGCAGCACCAGTATTCTTACTTTACCCTCTATGCATCAGGAGAAACACACTGGTCTGAAATCTTCCTCCAGTGCTGGATTACTGACAAGCTACACCCATCAACAGCAGATGAAAAAGAAATGTGTTATGTGAATTGCTATGGAAGGGTTAGCAGTTCTGTAACCTCAGGAAAGAGGCTTCCTAGGTTTTTTTTCATTTACACTTGACAGCACATGCAGATACAAAATGTCATTTAGATTGTGAAAGAACATGCAAGTACAAGATGTTTTAGATCAAGACTTTCCAGTACTGCTTACAAGGAAAGAGAAAACCAAAAGAGGACAGTACAATCAGTCTACGTGTGTATGGAGATGTCACAATACTGAGCTTGTTTTGAAAATGACAGACAGTGGAGACGTGATTACACAGCCAGTTACAGTCCCCAACATAAAACCAGTCATAATCAACACACATCAGCCAACTGACTCAAACATGAAACCCACTGACCAAACTACAATGGCTTTAAATGGCTGTAGATGAAAGAAAAAAAAGTGAGCCCCCAAACACCCACACCACACCACACACACACACACACACACACACACACACACACACACACACACACACACACAAAACCAGGAAGCAGTTGGCAGAGTAAACTAAGGAAGGAAACCAAGCATCTACCCTGTCACTAAACCTACTCTACTACTAATACATCATCATGGCAGTTAGTTTGGTTTGCTGTTTTCAAAGTGATCTTTCATATCATTCAAATCAGCAAGCAAGTTGTGCATTCAGCTAAACCTGGGAAATTCAATCCTTGGAAAGTTGTCTCAAGCACGCAATCTTGCTGAATTTTCATAATTCAAGTATGCAACAAGCTTGTACCTCTAAAACTGAAAACTGGATGCAGCAAAAAGCCAGGACTTCTACCAGTCTGAATGAAAGCCACAACTGCTGATACTATCTAGGCAAAAAGAATGGCTACAGGCATTCCTGTCTGGCAAAGGCTAAAAGAAAAACAACTAGAGAAGTGAAGAAAAAGCTTTCCTGCCCATACAGCGTCTCTCTCTGGCACTATGGAGACGAGTTCCCAACTCTGGAATGAGGCAAAACATGGGCTACACAGGCAACTTGGGTATTCAGCTATAGGCTGAGATTTGTACAATAAACTCTCATTATTTAGAGATAATCCCAACAGAAAACGCTCATTCTGCTTAGCATGCACACCCAGCCAGCCACACCACACACATGCACTTGTAATCACTCCCCACACCTACTGACCCACCCACCCTCACACACATGTATGCATATGCATAATCAAGCTCAACACCCACCCACTGAGCCATCTAAATTCAATTTCTTCACAAAGACAGATGATAAATACAGTTTGGAAATACAGTTAAAAACACACTGTTAGTGACAAAGAACAAAACCCCCTTCACCTACCCCGTACCCCCTCCTGCCCTCTTCCAATACACACACACACACACACACACACACACACAACACACACACCCCACACACACACACACCACACACACACACACACAATTACACAAAATCACCACCAAAAAGTCCAAAACAAATGTCATATCCATCTGAAATAGTCTCCAAAGTGGCTCTGTTAAAGAGGACTTCATTTCTTGTACAAACTACAAATAATTAATATATTTTTAAAAAATGATGAAGAGTTTTCCTTCACTAAAAAACATCTCCAACTTCTTGAAACAGAAGCAGAGCTACCCCCTGCTGCCTAAGATGAAGCACCACAGAACAGATTTCCAATCAAATGCAAACCCATACACTTCATACCCACAGGACCTATTCCACCCTGAAACAAATGCTCTTTTACACAAATTCCTCTGGAAAAAAAACAAGTACTTTCATACTGACCTAGATACCTACTCAACATATATGCCTAAACCCCACCTTTTTCCTATGGGTAACCTGTTATTGGGCAACCAACCAGCTACTAACCCCTCCCTTAATAGCACCCACTACTGGGTCACAGCGGCATACAAATATGTACAGTTTACATGTACTGGGAAAGAGGGGTTCTCCCCCTTAACATAGGGGTAGTGTTAATCAATCAAACGTACCCATCTTCCAGGTAAAAAACTCCACCTCAAACCCCAACACATAGCTAGCCACTGCTCCTTTTAGCCTAAGGTCTCACTGCATTCAACACAAGAGTAGCAGCAAAAATATGGTTTTACTGAAGCAGGAACTCTTCTGGCCAAGCCTGTGGCATGTCATGCTGGACTCACCCCCCTCTTCTCAGCATATATCTGGCCACAACACCCTCACACTGAAACAACAACTGATCTGGCCAAGCCTGCTGCAGGCAATGCTGGACTCACCAGCCCTGATTCTGGGAAAGGCAATGTGCAGACTGCCATACCCTCCTCCTCCTCCACCCCCAAAGCCTGACACACACAGAGGGCAGCTCCCTGACACACTACTCTCTGACCTTTGGTGCCCAATGACACTCCCTCTCCCTAGTATCAGTGACAGAGACTGGTGTACACATCAGTGACAATGTCCCAGTGTGAAGCCCTCTGTCTGTTAGATGACACCCCCCTACCCCCTCTTTCCCACCTCCAAACAAATGTAATATGCTTCACAATTTACACACAAGGCTTGTATTGCCACAGAGAACTGATCCGTGACTGTGCTGTGTGGGCAACAGTAATAGTTCAGAGTTGGTTCAGCTGTGGGCATCAGTAAGTGTTCAGAGTTATGTTCAGCTCCGAAAAACAGTCTAGGGCTGAGGTATGGTTCTATTGTTGTTTTTGTTACAATCTCTTTTCAAATAATGATCACTATCATGAGTGCAGTGTGTTTTAATTTTACAGCCTGACCTTTCCCTCATCCACTAGACTTGAGTGGTGGTCTGGGTGCTAGTCTGTTGGATGAGATGATAAACTGAGGTCCTATGTTGAACACACTTTTAGCTTGTGTAAATGAACCCATGGCAGCAAGAGTTGTCCTTGGAAATTATGCAAAAATCAAAAACGCAACCTCCAAGGGGAAAAAATTACATGCACACAAAGAAAATTGAAAAAAAAAGGTGGCACTGCACTTGAGGTGACATGTTTTCCCGAGGAGAGCCATCTGAATTTATGCAAAGAAATCTGCCTGAACTGACAGGGGTACACAGCAAGACCTGCCTTCACTGACAGGGTACACAGCAATACCATTCTCATGTACAGACTGCCTTCACCACCACCACCAGAAACAAGCCTACAGAATCCTTCATTGTCCATGGGAACAGATGACATTTACAAAATTGCAAACACACGGGGACTGGATGTAAAAAAGCACAAGAGTGCTTATTCCATTATCCTTGATATAAAAGAATAAATAAATAAATAAATAAATAAATAAATAAATAAATTCACATAATGAATGAGGATTCACTATTTATCAACTTTGATGTGACTAGCGCAGCGAAGTAAATTTTGTGTTTTCATAACCTATCAAATACTGATGACATAAATGAGGGGATGTTTAATGTCAGTTTCCTGAGGACCACAACACTTACTGGTTTCACTGGACTACAGCTGTGCTCAGTCTTCACTGCGTGATGCTAAGCTACCTCACCTCTCTTGTCTTTCAACAAGCATTTTGTTTTGTTTTTATTAAACAGGCAAGGAAAATATAAGAACAAAAACCTATCTAGATATCGAAAATCACTACAGCATAGACACAAACTCTGGACAAAGCAGACAGGAAGCTAGTCTAGGCTTCTCGAATGACCATATGACTGTTCTAATGCAAAGCAGCATCACCATCAAAAACAGAGTATCTTGCCTCTGTTTGGCTGCACAATATCAAACCAAAATTTCTAAAGACTACCCCCCCCCTAAAAAAAAAAAAAGGGAAGAAAGCTGTCATCACAAAAAAAACTACATGGCATTGATCAGCACAAGATGTCAGCTACGCTGTAACTTACCAAAGATAGCTGTGTTTAAAGAAAAATTCCCAAACCCTAACTTTCCAAAACTAAATAGAAAGCCTGCAACAAACATTGATGGAGCCTCCTCAATGTTCAAATGGGCATGAACTATCTCACTAATGTTTGACTAATCAATTAAGCATGCAGGAATGTAAACCTGGACTGACAAATAAAAATGCAGAAGCCCCCCCCAAAAGATTGTCTCTAGAGATCAAATCAAACACCTTCATCCTCCTCAACATGCACTGTCTGCTCCGTGTCTGGAACTGAAGAAAGAATGGAAAGCGAGGGAGTGATGAACACAGAGCTGGGATAGGCAGCACAGTCAACAACAAGGATTCTACAGCAACTCAACTACGGCAAAACTGGGAACATTGGATGACTCATGTCAATGCTGTCGTATGTAACCACAACATAACTCTCTCATTTAACCATAACCATAACTCTCTTATGTAACAAATACCATAACTCTCTCATGTAACCATAACTATAACTCTTATGTAACAATACCATACCTCTCTTATGAAATCATACCATAACTCTCTTATGTAACTGTACCATAATTGTCACCACTGCATCACAAAGAGCAAACCTAGTAGCTGGCTGTGACAGTTTCAGACCATTATCTTAGCTCCAAAGAATGACATCATCACTTCTCTCTTGCCCATGACAAACAACTTCAGCATCTTTAATTAATTGTACTATGTACTGAAAGGAGACCCGATATGCAATCCTTGTAGCACTTTCTCTTGTGCTGAGCACAAACCACAAATTATCAGCAGTAACAGAGTGTGCCCAAACATGCATCTGTGATCATTGTTGCATGTTTCTCAATATACCTAGTAAACCTCTCAATCCTTATTGATAAGAGTTTATGTTTCTTCCTTCTTTTTTCCTCTCTCTTTCTGTCTCCCTACCAGAAGCTCTGGCACTGGCTTCTTAGATGTAATTCTCCTTTGTCAATGCATGTTAATTTTTTTTTAAAAAAAGGCTCTGTGTGTGTGTGTGTGTGTGTGTGTGTGTGTGTGTGTGTGTGTGTGTGTGTGTGTGTGTGTGTGTGTGTGCGTGTGCGTGCATGTATGCAAGGTGCGTGTATGCATGCACGCATGCATGATTGCATGCGCACATTATTGCGTACGTGTGTGTCTTTCTTTTTGTTTCCACACCAGAGCCCCCAGTGCTAGTTTCCTTTATAAATGTAATTCTTCTTTACCATTGCAAATTTGGCTGTTTTGTTTGTTTTGGTTAGAAATCATACATTCCATTCTTATACTACATATTCTGTTTTATAATCAAAGAATTGAAACATGAAGCTACCAAACAGACGGATTCAAAAACAAGAGAAACAATACAATAAAACAATAAAACACAGCTCTTTGCACTTAAAGTGTGCTGGAAATTCTTACTGAGAGCTTAAATAGAACCCCCCCTCCCAAAAAAAAAAAAAAGAAAAAAAAAAAAAAGAAATTGTTACCAGTTGGAAATAGATAGAAGAATCAAACAGTATCAATAAATCACAGGTAGTGGCAGTATATTTATCAGAAACATAGAGCACATTACACAGGTAGTAGCACTTTATCCAAAACATACAGCACATTACACAGGTAGTAGCACTTTATCCAAAACATACAGCACATTACACAGGTAGTGGCACTTTACGGAAACAACAGCACATTACACAGGTAGTACACAAACAGCGGATTGGCATGCCGTTAATGGTGCACTGGTGCCAGCACAGTGCAAGCAGAGGAAGCAACTACAAAGCAAAAGTGGTAACCTGTGGTCCACGTTTTTAGCTCCTGGTAGCGACGTTTCAAATCTGTTTGGAGGGTTTTCACCTACACCACACAACAGGGCAACAGAGAAATGCAACGTGAATACATGTGGGAATTCAACCACAACATTGTTATGAATACTGTACATGGAGAGAGAGAGAGAGAGAACATTAGAACAGTTAAATACAGACACTAGCTAAAAACTGGGTACAAACCAAGGCTGTACTGTTGGCAATGCAGTTAGTATGCCATTGTTACCTAAACGCAGTTTTCTGTCGATCTGAAAATTAAACTGCTAAAGGTTGCCAGAAACTGGTATAAAAAGAATGCTCTTTTTCCAGTTGATTTCAGGTTATCTTTGGTCAGTTATTGACACAGATAAAAGCTGAGAAGAATTTATTTTTTTAAGCCTTAATTTATTGAAAATGCAGGCACATTGTTATTGAGGCCCAAAATAGGTTATCAGAGATTATTCATGTAGAAATTAAGATTCATTAGTAGAATTAATAAATTATTCAGTTTCTTTGAGTCATGCTTTATTAAAGCTAAAAGAAACATGGCTGTTTTTGCAAGCTGGAAGTTTTAATGTAAACTTCCTGAATATACAATGCACAGACACATTAGGTTTTGGTTGCTTTTTTTTTTTTTAACAGCTTGTATGGTCAAAGCCAAGACAGCAGGTGGCACATTGCACTGCAGTACAGCTCAATTCCCCACACAGGAAAATAAAACACAGCACCAAGTCACCAGCAGAAGAGAGGTCAGCCTACTGTCTAACTTCTTCACAATCCCTGCTGACATCTCAGTGTGCACACTTTATGTTCAACCAACTGTATGTTTTACCAACAATCTTAATTTTTTTCTTCTATTCATAAACATATCCACATACATGCACACACATGCACAAGCACTCACCTTTTACATGTGACACATCAACACCACCACAGATGTATAGGTGCATACACACATAGATATACATACATAGTGTACATGGTATGATCAACCATTTGCACATTAACATGCCTATAATAGCAAAAAAGCTTTCTTCCAAACTAAGCTTTCATGACATTGAATGTTCACCCAGAAGGCATACAGACAGCGACCTTAACTGTTTCACCACTTGTGGTCCACCACACTATCTATGCCTGCAATTCACAAAGTACACTGTAGACTGTACACTATAGGACAGACTTCTCCTATACATGTAACTGTAGTGGTATGGCTTGGTGCAGCCAATTTTTAAAACGCAACAATGTTGTATCCACATGACTGGTCTTGCTCAGTATTTCTGTCACTGGCAATGAATTGTATTCTTCTGTATGCATTTTTTTTTTTTTTTTGCATTAAGTTTTCAAACAATTTTACCAGTGAAGAAAACCACAATAATAAAGATCAGTTTGTACACAACTGTGGGACTTAATATTACCTCAGGATCTGTTGTTGTTGTTTGTTTTTTTAAATAAAAGAAATAACTGACATGTGTACCAAAAAAAAGGATACTAACAGCACAGCTTGTCACATCAGAAAGCTAAAAGAAAATATTTTCTGAGATCCCTTACTAAAGTAAGAAACAGAAATCCTATGCAAAGTCTGTCTGTCACCATCAACATTCTCTGCCCCAGTCACTGTCAATGGAGCCCTAAGAGTAACTTTAGCCAGCCACAAGTTGGGGGGAGAGAACAAAGAACGGCTAACATCCCACTGCCTGGAGCTTGTCTCACTACAGCATAGGGAATGTGTATTGTCTATAGAAATTATGTGCCCACAGCCTCTACACTGATTGTCTACCACTATATGGGAGGGTGTTGTAGTACAATGCTGAAATGCTCTGTCGGTCTGGTACCTCTACTTGCGGTGTTGTTTCATCAATTTAGCTTTTTTTTTACTTTGAGAAGGCAGGAAAAAACCCTAGAATATAATGCCAGTGATAAAATACTGGAAAACCACTGGAATACTGCCCATACCCACAGGGGAAACACCAGTGCTACCTCCAGCACACACCCTACACCACCTCAGGACAGACGCCTCTTCCAACTGGTGCTTGTCAACTCCACACCAGTGAGGCTGAAAGATCCATGATTTGGGGGACGGGATAGCCTAGTGGTCAGAACAGGCCGGGTTCATTCCTGTTCGAGGAGATTTTTCCTCTTGAGTTAACATCAGTGCTGACTCCACTGCCCCCAAAAGTCTTTCGGATGAGACTAAAAACAGAGGCCCCGTGTGCGAACGCATGCAGAACATCTTGTGCACACATTAAATACTGTCCCCCTTTTCCTAAGAGTATGCCATTGTGTGCTGGTGGGAACAGATGACAAGATTTACAAAACTACATACACAAGGGGACTGGATGAAAAAAGGCACACGAGTGCTTATTCCATTATCCTCGATATAAAAGAATAAATAAATTTATGTTGCCCAGTGATGAGAGTCTGCTGCTCATGATTTGTGTCTTTTCAGTCTTCTGTTCTATCTATTATAAAGGAGAGTGGGCTTTAGAGGTTCTGATGTGCACACCTAAAATGAACTCTGGCAGTTGCACAAGTGGTGAAAGAGTTATAGCACATTACAGTATGAATAACAGCAACAATATTCAGTGCATTGTACAATGTGCAATATTGGTGGGTTATATATTTCAGGCCATTCATTCTGTGCCAAATTTCTGGGATTAATTCATAACAACAGCAGCAAAAAACACAAACAATAACCAAAACTCAAGACCAACATCATCAAAGAGGCATTATAATTCAGATTACAGAGTCATTCAACTAAACTTCATTATACCATTCATCACCTTGTTCTTCAGAGCTGAAATCTTCTATAATGAAGAAACACATTGTGAAAGAGGGTGTAGGTACTGCTCTACAGGTGCTTTGTGCCTTTAGAACCACAGCAACCAATACCCTGACCCACCATGACACACAAGTGAATACATACATTTATATTTTATATATTGTGGGAGTGCACACAGAGTTTACCTTTCAGAATCACCCACGAACAAGGAGGCATACATGCAAAAACCAAAGCACCTTATGATGAAGGTTGGGAGGGAGGGAGGCAGGGAGGGGGAGATAAAAAGGCAAGGTGGGGAACACAGGACTTACAATTTCCAGCTCTTTCCTCGCTGCCTCCATCTCCTCCTGAGGCGTGCCCTTAGGCTTGCGGCGTCGGTCCACCATCTGGGCCGTGTGGTCCTTGATGCGGCGCTCTAACTCGCGGATCTTGGCCGCTCTGTTAGGTGTCAGAACACACTGATTGATTGTGTGTTGTATAGGTCGAATGCAAGCGCTTTGATTTTTTAACAAGATACAGCGCTATATAAATTCCATGTATTATTATTATTACTTCACCATGACATGTCGTGATTAATTCCATTCACACACAGAGGCTTCCCTGAGTATTACAGCATACTTTATTGTAACATCTCATGACT
>CM060317.1:73421122-73426122 GCA_030674155.1 Stramonita haemastoma | reverse complement strand
CTCGCACCTTGGCCAGCTGTCGCTCCTCGGCCATTTTGAAGGACACGTATTCCTGACTGGGGGGCTCAGGGTAGGGGTTCACCTTCCACGACTGCACACTGCCCGGCTTCTGACGACTGCAACACCACCGGCACACCACATCAGCTACCTTCAGTGCACAGTAAGGTAAGGGTAAAGGTGTCCCATAACCTAGGCAGTTGTAGGGAGCAAGGCATCAGAGACCTCAGTTTCTCTAGGGGCCAGCCTATTGAGGGCGGCGCCCCTCTCCTCTCCCTCGCTGCTTTACCTTCCCTGACCCTAAAGAGGGCAGGTACCCATTTACAGCTGGGTGAACTGGGGGGACTGTACTGAAGCCAAGGCGCGCAAACGGTCACCCATCCAACTGGTAACCATGCTTGACGCTGCTTAACTTGATTGGGGGAAAGCGAGCGCTCTGACCAGTAGCCAGGGCAATTTTATTAGTGACTTAATGATACTTTGGATTTTAGGGGGAAACCTTCCCCAAAATGTCATCAGTCTGTCATGTGTGTTTTCTGTTCAATACTTTTAGACACAAGGCTCCACTACTTCACTCACTCAGCCCAGTCAGTTTTCTCCGCTGTTTTCCACCACATCCTGTCCTCGTGTAAGAGTCAGCAGAGTCAACACACAAAAAAAAGTTATGGTAAGTTACTTCATGAAACTTTAAAGATAGATTGCTGAAGCATTAACTTATTTAATGTGTTAAAATGTCAACTTACTTCATTTGAAGTTTTAATTTTTTTTCCATTATACTTTAGCGTAGAAAGCATCCATGATTTATTTCAAGGTAAAAAGATGCAGTCAGGTTCAGGTCAGTACATGCACAACAATCCCCAAAGACCAGCAACAGCTTTCTGATAGGTCATTCTTTGAAAGAAAATGTTGCCCATACAGCTATCATTAGCTTACAACATTTCAGGGTGTCCTAGGCACATACCCCCCTCCCCCTGAATCTCTGATTGCAAAAGGTGGAGAAACAGGACTGCTGAGATTACAAAAATAAAAAGACCTTAATACAAGGAGTAAGAGGTGCAGACAAGAAGAGATAGGAGGACAACATCAGCATGGACAGGCCTAGAACTCAACATAAACCCTGAGAAGGGGAACAGAGGAGGAATGGAGGAACTGGATGTCAAGTCTTCATGGGTGCCCCCACGGTTGCCAGACTAAGGGATAGATAGATAGAAGATAGATAGAAATAGATAGGTAGATAGATAGAAGACAGATTTATTTTTTTATTTTTATATCGAGGATAGTGGAATAAGCACTCATGTGCTTTTTTACATCCTGCCCATGTGTATGCAGTTTGTAAATCTTGTCATCTGTTCCACAGCACACGATGGCTACGATAGATAGACAGATAGACAAATAGATAGACAGCTAGACAGCTAGAAGAGGTGCAGCAAGACACCAACCTGTCGGCAGTACTGGGGCCACTGCCGGCACTGCTGAGCCCCTTGCTGCTGAACCTCAGCATCCTCTCTTTGGTCTGCTGCCTCAGCTGGTTGTAGCCTCGCGGGCGGTGCAGCTCTGCCGACACAGGCACCGGCCCCGGCAGCTTGCTCTTGTTGTCGGTGGTGCTGGTCAGGTTGGACGCCGTGTCAGCTGACAGCGACTTCTTCAGGATGCGTCTCTGGCGGGCCAGTTCCATCATGCTGGCTTCTGTGTTCCAGTCATCCGAGCTGCTGGAGTCCCCCGAGTCTTCGAATATGCAGTCCAGTACCAGCTCTGGGTAGAAAGGAATGCGTGTTTTGGACACACTTACTTTGGATTTATATATGTGTAATAGATCTTTTTTTTTTTTCTGCCACTTTAGGAAAAGGGTGATGAATCTATTGATTCACACACATGCATGCACGAATGCATGCATGCATGCACGCATGCAGACACACACATACATGACACCACACACACACAACACGCACGCACGCACGCACACACAACACACACACATGCACACACACACACACATACACACATACAGACACACAGACACAGACACACAGACAAACACAGCAGATGTGCACAGAATTTCCTTCCTTATCTATCAACCAATTAATTTGATAATGTATTTTTTAATATAATGTAGACACTTACATTCATTTAAACAAACTTTGAATACCCAAATTAGCTCCACTCACCTTTAAAACCCCCCCCTACACACACAACACACACACACACACACACACACACACACACACACACACACACACACATATATATATATATATATATATATATATATATATATATATATATATATATTATACACACACACAATATACAGCATACACAATATTTGAATAGCTTACTACTTGATGTACATTTAAAACTTATCTTGATTTACATAATGTTAATGAAAGGCATAGAAGCAGTGTGTGTGTGTTTGTGTTTGTGTATATGTGTGCGTAAGTGTGTGTGTATATGTGTGCGTGTGCTGTATGTGTGGTGTGTGTGTGTGTGTGTGTGTGTGTGTGTGTGTGTGTGTGTGTGTGTGTGTGTGTGTGTGTGTGTGTGTGTGTGTCTGCTGTGCTTTGTTGTGTGTGTGCCTGTGTGCATGCATGTGTGTGTGCATGCGTGCGTGCATGCGTGGTTATGTGTGTAACTGTGTGTATTGAAGATGTGGAGGAAAGGGGCAGGGGAGAGAAAAAGGGTAAAAAAAAAGAGATAAGGGATAATCAAAACTGCCACAGTCGCCACACATACCCTCTTTTGTTCCACTGGCCTTGGCACTGGATTTGGCTGTAGCATGTCCCGCAGAAATTTCTGGATTTCATAGGTGCCGCGCTGGATGACGTCTTGAGGGGGAAACTCCAGAGGTTGTTGGTGATGTTCAGTCCATGCAGAGTTTTCACAAGACCTTCACAAAAAAAGCAAAGACATAATATATACGTGTTGTTCATTCCTTTCACAATGATTTCTTACATCAGATGTCTATTAGTACTTGACTTGCAGTTCCCCAAACACAGCGAGTGCTGTATAGGATGGAACTACTGGAAACTGGGTCTTATCCTACAGCATGTTGGTTTTTGGTTTTGTTGTGGTGTATAATCTTGTCCTCTCTCAGTAGCAGTCAATTTCACAACTAAAGCAGTGGGGGGAGGGGGGGGGTCCTCAGCATAGAGAAGAAACAGATAATTCTACTGCATGTTATGCTACCAAATCACTCTTTTTCAATCTTTAATCTTGCTGAGTATGCTGTCTACACAGACATAACAAATGGACTTTGCTTACATTAACTAGCAAGACTAGCCAGAGAAGAGTAGATATTACTTTGAATCAAACCTTTTGTGCTTTTGGGGATCATAAAATTTCAAAAGACAAAAAAAAAGTGCAGCAACAACAAAAAATGCAGAAAAAACAATTCTTACACCTTTGCTGCAATTTTTCAGTTTTTGAATATTTGTCGCATGACTCACTTTGTTCTCTTGTATCTTTGTCTCTTTTGCTTTCTGACTCTTTGACTCACCTTCTCTCTTTCTTTCTCATGATGTAAAGAGAGCTGTGATGTTCAGTTGATTTACCCTAACATACAAATTTAAATAAGAAAAAACAAATCCAAAGTACACATTCCATTAACTTAACAAGGAAAAAAAAACCCCTCAAAGTCAATAAAATCATCTACATATTCAAAACTAATATAGTTCAACATACATGAATCCAATGCTTAATTACATGAAAATAATAAACAAAAAATTCAAGACAAATAGTACAGAACACTGCAAAAGCAACCCTCAAAAAAAATGGTTTAAAACAGAGGAACAAAGAAATAAAAAAGAAAAAAATGAATGAATAAAGAAGCCAATCATCCTGACATGTGTTATTATTAATTATATACTATATATATAAACAAAAGGACACCATACCTAGCTCTAAGGGAAGACTCTTCAGACTGTTATTCTGGAGCAGTAGGTTGCGAAGTGAGGGTGACTGCCCAGAAATATGCTGGGGATGCGAGTTAAGTGGTTGTTCCTGAGATCCAACCACTTCAACTTGGGGAGAGATTTGAAGAACTCATCTGGCAGAAAGGAAATTTCATTTCCTTCCAAATACAAATACTGAAATGCAGAGAAATATAATGATGAGAATGTAAAAAGAAGCCCTGTATATGACATGCCATCAATGATAATAAAAAAGCATAGAAACTTGATTAAGTGGGGTGCTCAAATCAAACACAGTAATATTAAATATAAGCAAAACACTGAAACACACACACACATAAATAATACAACACACACACACACACAACAACACACATACACACACACACTGTCTCTTTATTTTGCTCTCATACTAGTGATAGCATTTGTGTTGATTGCTTATCACTTCTGGTATTTATTACATTATGTCACCTGAATCACTATCATCCCTTTTTTGGTGGGGTGGGGTGGAGTAGGGGTGGGTGGATGGGGGGTTGTGGGTGGGTGGGTGGGATAATGGTCTAATTTTACCAATTGTTTATCATACTCATAGACAGTGCGATTGTTTATCACGGACAGTACTTATCACAGATGGTGCATGTTTGCATGTGAGCACATGTACAGCACACACAAACACATGCATGCACAAAGAAAGCGTTTACAAAAACTCTGATGCACACTGTGTATTCATTTATTATTATTAAAAAAAATATCTTTTATTTCAAGGATAATGGAATAGGCAATGGTATAAAACTGGGAGCAGAGAGAGAGAGAGAGAGAGAGAGAGAGAGAGAGAGAGAGAGAGAGAGAGAGAGAAGAGAGAGAGAGAGAGGCAACGCTACCTCGAGCTCTTCCATTTGCATCAGTTCATCTGGAATTGCCATCAAACGTTTACCGCTGAGGTCAACTGTTGGGGAGCCGATAGCTCGCGCTTGTTTAATGCACTGAAGAACAGTTTCTTCCTCTCGTTTTGTGCGTGCGAAGGCTGTGTCTGCTGGTGTTTCCATTCGATATGCAGCGTGTCTTCCTGTGCTTCACTTTCATAGTTGTTAAAATCAC
>CM060317.1:73396122-73413622 GCA_030674155.1 Stramonita haemastoma | reverse complement strand
CATCAGATTAGTTTGAAAATGAAAGAAATATGTAACAAGCCCCCTCAGAATCATTAGGTTTTAGAAGCACCTGGCTCATGGCTTGAAACTGGCAGTGTCTTTAGATATCAAGTCAAAGAGAGACAGAGATCTGTTTGCTGATGTCTCCTGTGCTTTCCCCTCCCCCTTCCATAGCCCTGATCCGTTCTCCTCCTTTCCCTTCCCGATTGCTGAGATGAACACATTGCGCACTTTCCCTAGGCCATTCCGCTTTGTACACAAGACTCAAAACTAGTTTCGATCTGTCACAGACCTGTGACTTTAAGTGGTATGTGCACGCTACTGAAGGTGAAATATGGGAAATAAAGCCTTAGTGTACAACTGCATCAGAGGTCATACGCAGAGTAACGATGCTGAAGATGTTCCCCGTAACAAAAGTCCGCTCCTTTAATGAATGCAGCATTATTTTCTGCTGACGCGTTGTTACATCAATGCAGACAACAACATGCATTCCGTGATTAGGCCCGATGTTGTGATCGATACTTTTAAGCTGGTACGTAACACTTATCAGCAGTAGGTAACGGGATATGTTACATTCAAACATATTTTTGTTTACGTAAGATCAATGCATAATCAACACTTGATTTGATCATACATTTAGCTGTTTGCCTGCTGTTTTTAGTGCGTATAATCATTCTCCTATTATTTCTCCGCTGGAAGAAAGAAACATTAGAAGGAGGTGGACAGCGAGTCTTTAGAGAGGTGTCCTTGCTAAGGGTTTCAGCCCTTAGGCCTAACCTCTGACATTCAAGGGAAGGGAGGAGATGGGGTCGGTAGAGAGCATCCCGATCATGAGGTATGCACCCCCCCCCCCCTTTTTTTTTATATCTAGAGCCGGATTCGGGCCTGTGACTTTAGGTTTGGGCACTTGGGAAATTTATTATAAGTTAAATTTTAAATTTATTCTGGTCTCTGCCGTTATTTTTTGACCACACCCAACAGGAAAGTTTTACTTTTTGTTTTTAAAGCTGGCCTCGCCCTTTTTTTCCCTATAGATTTTTGGTCCTCTCCCTGCTAGCAATTTCTTTCTTTGATGAGATCACACACTAATGCACCTGCATGCATACCTCTTGCTTCTTTGGCGAAAAATGTGGTTTAAAATCGTATTCATCAATCTTTTGGAAATATCTGTCCCTTCAGGCTAAAAGTTGATGTGATAATCTGGGACGGAGAACATAGTCGTTGGTAATGATTTTCTACGTTTTACTTTTAAGGCCTTCATTGCGTAGACATCGTGTATTAGGCATGACATAGCTGCTGCGTCAGGCTACGTTGCTTCTGGCGTTGAGGTCGCCACTCTGGTAGTCATCAAAGTATTTCAGACCATTTGTCGAATCTGCTCTCAGGCGTAGGTTCCTTGGCTTTGTGCTTTATTTGGGAATATGCTTTACTCTTCATTTAACCCGGTAGAGGTACACGCAGAGTTAGCTGTTTTTATCTTTCATTTTGACTTGCTCGCTTGGCGTATGGAGGAAATGAGGTTTTTGCAAGCGAAAGTGTTTAAGAGCTTTTTGTGTGTGCAATGTATCTTATTCTCGTTTTTAGAGAATGACTATTAATTGTAACATTACCGGCGTTATGAGCAAGAACCTCCTCAGCCTGATCTGCGGCAAGGTTCGGCTTCAATGTGTGCTTTTTATGTTTTTTTCAGATCTGGGCTGTGATGTTAGATAGAGGTTTTTCGTTTTGAAAATATCAGACATTTTCGTTTATTAGATTGACATTGTGGCTTGGGTATCGCGAGTCCTTTGTATATCCAGGTCACCTCATTACGGACACTTTCTGTTTTAATGCTGAGTTTTAATTTTGTATGTATTTGTGTAGACGTGACGTTTCCTGTGACCAATTTAGACGCTTCCTGTCAGTTGGTGGTAGGTTAATGCGAGACAGTTTTCTAATAGTGTCAGCCGCATTCACAAGAACATTTGACATTTTTGTGAACAAGCTAGGCTGCCATCAAAAGATGATGACAAAAGCAGAAAGAAAATATGCTCAAAAATACATGTAAAAACTAATGCCCATACAGAAAAAACAAATATAAGTAGAAAAATAAACACCTCGTGAATCTTTGTGCCTTATGTTTGGGGATCCTATTGAAAGGTTACAAGGGAGGTCGTAAGGTTTGTCTCCAGCCTAATGGTCAGTCTTAGCAAGATAAAAACCCAAACATTGCCGTACACTTATAGTGCAAGCACAGGCAAGAGAAGTCGAAAAGATGCCCCACACTTGGATCATCATCTATCTATCTAATCTATCTATCTATCTATCTATCTATCTATCTATCTATCTATCTATCTATCTATCTATCTATCTATCTTCTATTCTATCTATCTGTCTGTCTCTGTCTGTCTGTCTGTCTATACAGAAGTGCCAGAAGCCATCAATGATCAGTCCTTATTGTGAAGTACAATAAATGAAGCATTCTAAAAAAGGGGATTTTAGAAACAGCACTTCATGTGTATGGCCTCTTACCTATCTATCTAGGCCTACAGTTTAAAAAGTAAACCTTCATATCAGTCATTGTCTAAAATCTTTTTGATAGAGAGTTTGTGTGTGTCTGTGTATTGTTACGCCTTGTATGTTATATGTCTTTGACATCAGATCATGTGTGTTTCTTAAAATCCAGTTTAATGTCATTTCCCCATGTGTGTGTGTGTGTGTGTGTGTGTGTGTGTGTGTGTGTGTGTGTGTGTGTGGTGTGTGTGTGTGTGTGTGTGTGTTATTTATTATTTATTTATTCTTTTATATCGAGGATAACAGAATAAGCAATCATTGCTTTTTTCATCCGGTCCCCGTTATATGCAGTTTGTAAAATATTGTCATCTGTTCCACGCACACGAGGCCTACTTTAGAAAGCGACATGATTTTAACCTGTGCGCAAGATGTCTGCTGCGTTCGCACACGGGCCTCGTTTATAAAGTCTCATCCGTTTTGTGTGTGTGTGTGTGTGTGTGTGTGTGTGTGTGTGTGTGTGTGTGTGTGTGTGTGTGTGTGTGTGTGTGTGTGTATGCTGTGACAGCGATTTTGGTTATGTCATCTCTCGCATATGAATGTCATTTTTTTGGTGTAATAACAAAATCTCTTGTCTGTTTACTGCCCCAGTTAACGAAACACAACAACGAACATTCCCTTTTGTTCTTCTGAATCCTTAATGAAATACAGTCATCAAGTTCTCAGCGTTTTTGTTTTAGTAAATACTGAATGATTGGTTTCTGGACAATGCACTAAATGGACCGTGCAGGTGTAATAGCATGACAATTTCCCCACAGCGGTTGCGATAAAATGTTTACTTATCTTGCTAATGACGAGTTAAACGGCCCGATCCACATTATTTCCCTGTTGGGCACGCAATTTCCCACGGCTAAGTTTCGCCGTGGTTAAAGGGATCTAAAGCAACATGGACATTGAATACTGCAGGCTTTTAACGCAGCTTCCTCTTCGCTTTCATCTGTAATTGTTCCTGCCCAGCGGTATGCAGGCGGCCTCTACTCTGCTGCTTGCATCAGGAACGTGACAGCGGTGGGCTGCTGCTGCGGTGTAATGATGTGTGGTAGAGGCTGGAATCCGCGTGTTCAGCGGGTGTGATGGACGGCTTGTCTGGGGTGACATTGATCCCCCATTCTATATGCCTCATCTTGTCCTCTCTGTCATGTTCCATGATTACTTTTCAACGCAACTGGGTCTCGTCTCTTTCCGATGAAGGGGACATGACAGCGAGATGGCTTCTGGCATGTTCGAGAGAGAGAGAGAATAGAGAGAGAGAGAGAGAGAGAGAGAGAGAGAGAGAGAGAGAGAGAGAGAGAGAGAGAGAGAGAAGAGAGAGAGAGAGGATCACTTACAAAGTTCAAATAGAGAATTTGTTTTGGCTTGCCTTTCCTCTCTTTTCCGTTCTTTCGCACACCAAACCACCACTTACATCCACCACCTTCACCACTACGCTCTCTCTCGTCTCTGTCTCTCTGTCTCCTGTCTCTGTCTCGTCTCTCTCTCTCTCTCTCTCTCCTCTCTCTCTCTCTCTCTCTCTCTCTCTCTCTCTCTCCTCTCTCTCTCATCCATCCGTTTTAAACTTAAAAAAGCACGGTGCCGCAGATTGGAAATATCTGTGTGTCGTAATAGTAAAATTATAAAACCGTACAACGGTCGCAGAAGTTAGCGTATAGACTGCTGTAAAATAAATTCTGGGAAAGATAGATCTGAAAATAAGGGAGATAATACTGAAGCTGGTAAACCGTCACAGTCTGAAAAGAAACAGGAACAAACGCAGCAGCAATACAGGGACCATGTAGACAAACGGCAGCAGAATAAGAGAGCTGCAATTTTCTCCAGAAATGTCAACATTTCTTCGAACAGGATTGGTTACCATTTTAAGATAAGGAAACTGCAAACACTAACCAGTGAGCAAACAGTCAACGTGGGTGGTTTTTCGTTGTGTATTGATTAAGTAACGATTTTTTTTTTTTAGTCCATCGTTGAAGAGCTAATTGAACTGATTGAATGGATCACACTGGGAGTGGAAAGAAGAACGGCCGCCTTCTGATTCAGAACTCTCCCTCAGTAGGCCTAATTTGGATAGTCCAAATTCGATCCTTCAGGACTGGATTGTTCCACCTTCCCGTCCAATCCATCTCTTTCAGAAACCACAAGCGATAGTGAACGAGGTTGCAAGCGCGATCGATTGAGAGGAGAGAAAAAAAATGAGGTACCATAGTTTGCAACATGTAGTTTTTTTCCCCTCTCGTTAATACTGTGTAAAAAAAAAAGGAAGACTGAGATCTATAGTTTGTTTTTGGCAGACGAAAGGATTGAAGGCAGAGGAGAGAGAGAGAGACCTATTGCAGAAAAGGAATGATTATGTACTATGTGGAGTGCAGGTAATCATTGTCATTACACTGCCGATGGGGAAAGAGCTGGATGGTTTTACTCTGTAACAAGGCACGGTTCTTCGGCTGCATGACTATTTCTTCTCAAAAGACCAGAGTATGGCCGCCGTCATGTTGTATCAAAAATGGCCGTACAAAAATGGCTAAGCGTTAAGTAATTATGTTGTGAATTTGGGCGAACAGAGGGGCATTCGCAAGAGTTAAAATCCCGCATACACAAAAACTATTGTAGTGGAGTGATGGGGAAGGGTCATGGCATAGATTTGTACCGACTATGCAGAACTTTCGTGTCATTGTTCACATCGGACTCGCCGTCTCAAGGGATGGGTGCACTGTGCGCGCACCCGCGCGTATGTGTGTGTGTGTGTGTGTGTGTGTGTGTGTGTGTGTGTGGTGTGTGTATGTGAATGTGAATGTGAGAGTGAATGAATTTCCAGATTTTTGCCACATTTCTTTTGTTGCCCAATTTTCTGTGTTTCTTGCATAACAATTCGGTACAAAGGACCTTAGCTCGTGTCATTCGAAAAAAATCTTATCCTTCAAGCCACCATCCATGACCTGGTACGTGGATAGAAAAGTTCTCGTGTGTGTGATTTGAACCAGAGACCCTTGACTTTGTAACCATGTCTGGGACTACAGAACAAACTGTGCATTGGGTACGAGAAACATCAGACAAAAATGATGTATTGACTTCAACAGCGTTACAAGGGAATTGCGTTGCTTGGATGACAACACAGATCTTGTTTGTGGAAGACCTTGTTAGCGGACAGGCACGAGGCCGGGTTGTTTGGCAGAAAAATAGCTACATATCGTGAACAAGTGATTTCAAGAAAATAACGCTTCGTGACCCTGAAAGAATGCTTCTGATTATTGAATCCCCGCGGAAGGCGCGTGTCGTGTTTCTGTGGCCTTTTTATGGGGGTAGGGGGGGGGGGGGGGGGGGGGGTTGTTTACGTTGGTTTCTGCGTTAGATCTTTATCTTTCCCTTCCTTGACCCCGGTCTCTGCTTCTCTATTCCTTTTCTCTTCCCCGTTTTCTCTTAACCTCTGTCACACACACACACACACACACACACACACGCACGCACGCACGCACGCACGCACGCACGCACGCACGCACGCACGCACGCACGCACGACGCACGCACGCACGCACGCACACAACACACATACGCACGCAACGCACACACAAACACACCACACACCGAACTCGCATAGACTTTTCTCCTCTATGTCCTGTCTCTCTCTGGCATACACACTCACACACACACACACACACACACACACACACACCACACCACACACACACCACACACACCCCACACACACACACACACACCTCGCAAGCCACACACACACCACACACACACACACACACACACACACACCACACACACACACACACGCTCTTGCCCCTCCCCTCCCTCTCTCACACAAACTGATGCACACACAAGCACACATTTGATCAAAGACAGCCTTTAAGCCATGCGGTTATTCACACCCACACGAGCGAACACACATGTGAATGAGAAGAGAAGGCAGTTTGCAACGATACTTAACTAGGAGGCCATAAAATCTTTACTCTTAATTTTTTTTTTAATGAATCTTTTCCACAATTTACCTTTCTTTATTTTTTAAACACATTTTTGCACACACATTTTGAACATATTTTTGTTTGGGTTCTCGGCTAGAGCTCAGCGATTGTTTTTCTAATTTTTTTTTTCTTAGCTCAGAGATTGACCAATCCTGAGAATTTTGCGTAGGCGACCGTTTTTACCAACCGTTATGGTAGCGCTTTCCTACTTCGGGGAGACCTTACTGTCCAGTGTCCTTTATTGTGGTGGTCAGTATGTTTTAATTATTCTAGTCTTTGTCTTCTGTGTGCCCTGGCCACGCTAGACTGACTTACATTATCTGTCCTCTTGTACCATCTAGGGCGTCGAGGGAGAAAGAGCTTTCTGTCTGCGGGCAAGTTTGAAGGCCTGGGTGGGTGGGATGTTGTAGGTCTTCAGTGGGTTTTTTTTTCAAACCCTCGATCCAGGTGTGAAAGAAACACCGATGACCCGGCGGTGGATGTCTTCTTGATGAAGAAACTAAAAGGAGAAAGAAACGGTATGGCTAGAAGTCATCCAAAATTAGCTGATACCATAGACAACTTTTATTGAAATTAAACCAGATAATATGTAAATGTTGATGTTGTACTTGAGCAAATATCAGCTACTAGCTTGTTGTTGCTATGCTGATTATGTTTTTCTTCATGTTATGCTTCTTCCATGCTTATTGAAGGAATACACCCTATTTAAAACAGAACATGGGCTTAACTAGTCGTCTGGACAATAGGCTGTATAAAAAAAGAGAAACCACAGTACTTTTGTAGATCAAGCAACTAATGCAGGATGTTTAATTATACAGATCAATCAGTTTGTATCATCATTTGGGCAGTTCTGTGATTGGTAAGACCAATCTCCTGTCGTTATAGGACCAAGGGAAGGAAACGAGTGAAGCAGATATGACGCATTTTTGTTGTTGCGGAATCTGATCAGAACACCCCAGATTGGTAGATTTGTGGATAAAATCGAGGCGGAAGGTGGCAGGCAGCATGAATTTTGCCTGGTATTTTCGCAGCCATATCAATCGATAGTAATTGCTTTGAAAGCAGTAAACATAAAAAGGCTTTTGCTGCCCATGCCTCAAGCACCAACAACCCCGCGAACGGGGGACGGGATAGCCTGGTGGTTAGAGTGATGCGCATTGCGCTCGTGATCTGCTGACCCGGGTTCGAATCTCGTTCAAGAGGATTTGTCCTCAGGAGTTAACATCAGTGCCGCCGACCCCACTTCTCCTAAAAGTCCTCCGGATGAAACTATAAACCGAGGTCCCGTGTGCGAACACACGCAGAACATCTAGAACACGTTAAAACCAGTTCTACTTTTCGGAAGAGTAGGCCATTGTGTGGCGATGGTAACGGATGACAAAATTGACAAAATTGCATACACACGGGAATTGGATGTAAAAAAGCACAGGAATGCTATTCCACTATCTCGAAATAAAAGAAGAAAGTAACACACACACACACACACACACACACACACACACACACACACACACACACACACACACACACACACACACACACACACACACACACACACACACATATACACACACGTGCGCGCGCGCGCACACGCGTGTGCGCGTGAAAAGGCCAATCAGAGTTTTAACGGACTGTGAAATTCTACAGCCACTTGTGCAAGCCGTGTTGAAATCAGTTCAAACAGAAGAAATGGTAGCGGCGGGGACAGGCAGCCAGTCCTGTCTGCGGCCCTCTAGTCTCAGATAAGGAAGAATTGGAACGATCGATGAATGGATCGATCGATTGATTGAAGAGAGAGTTGAGAATCCGTGTTCAATGCTTGAAATCACATGGCTATCATAACCAGACAGACTTTTGAGGAGATTCATATGTACTTGGAAACCTCAACTTTTATGTTGAAGCAAAATTAGAAAGTGTCTTTGTAAAATTCGTGGCGATGTGTTCTAGGTCCTTTCTGTCTCTCTCTGCCTGTATTTGCCTCTGTTTGTTTGCCTGTCAGTCTGTTCTGATTTCAAATCCTGTCAGTTATCTTCGCAGTTTTGTAGTTTTTTTTTTCTGTGTCCTAAAATGTAGAGAATTGTATGATAGATACATCTGTCTGTCTATTTCACTCCTCCTCTGTCTATCTGTCTACCTGTCTGTCTGCGAATACGTCTGCCTATATGTATCTCTTAATCTCTCTTACTTACTCGCGTGTTTACTTGCTGGCTCCTCATATTAACGCAACAGAAAAACTGTGTGAAACTTTACGGTAATTAGGTCACCTTTGTATCTGTAATCATATATATATGTATATATATATATATATAATATATATATATATATATATAATATATATATATATATATATATACACACAATATATATGTATATGTATATATAATATATAATTGTGTGTGTGTGTGTGTGTGTGTGTGTGTGTGTGTGTAATTATGTATGTATGTATGTATGTATGTATGTATGTATGTATGTATGTATGTATGTATGTATGTAGTTATGTATGTATGTATGTATGTATGTATGTATGTATGTATGTAGTTACACAAACAAGCAAACAAAAACTAAACATCAACAGTATTTCCTAAGAACGAAGGCTGCGGTACGTAAGTTCTCAATTACTGGTTTTATTTCATTTTTAAGTGAATGCTTTGTTCTTCCGCAACGTAGTGACACCCTGGTGGAATAGGACATTGAGATGAAAAATGACTGAACAGGTGTTTCAATGTGTGAATAGTTGCAGTTAGATTTAAACAGAGCTTTAGTACAGAAACAGGTGACACATTGGTAACTGTTGTGGTCTTTGTGCTATCAGGGTAATAAACATCATTGTTGGGTTAGAGTTTCTGAATTCTTACCACTGAGTATCTTCTGATGTCTTAGTGTTCTCTACCATTTGTTTGGTCTTTTAATGTGATGTTTGCACTGTACCGGAGTAAATATTAAGTCTTTCTTTTTTTATAAGCAAAGATTTAGTCTATATTTGTGAGGCTTGTGCTAAGTCTACCATTATTATTAATCCTTATTTGAACTATAAGTGGTTGCCATAATAGGTGAAAGTACCCGGCGAATTCTGAAAGACGTAGGTCACTGTCTTTTGTTTTTGTGTGGTTGTGTCGTTCATGGTGACTTGCCAGAACTTGGATGCATCTTCCTCAAGTTTGGCGCCCTGGTCATTCCAGACAATCAGTGATCTTTAGCGACTTGGTCAAGGGTAGCTTGAAGCAGATCATGGAACATTTTTTAAGCTAGCTGTTTTCGTAGGATGGTCCCATACAATGAAGGGAAAAGTGCCTGCTTGGCATTCTTGGGGATGGATTTAGTCCTAGACCGCCTCATGTAAAGATTCAAGTCCTCACTGCCTGTGTCATTTGCATGAATATGATGTCGTTTTGGTCATTCAGTGCATGGTCGGCAAGGCCCCTTCTCTTCATTCTTCTTAAAGGATCTTTCAGCCATAACTCCCCCCCCCCACCCCCCCGCAAAAGAAAGTATTCACGTTAAACTTGAAAAGAAGAGAGGAAGAAATGTATTATATTCTATTGATTTTGTGTATCGATCCAGTCCAATCCAGTCTTGTTTATAGCACCGCCGACCACACAGTTCAAACCGGGGTTGTCGCCTCGTAACTTTTCTAACTCTTGGAAGTGTGACGATAGGACAGACATTTGTATGATGGTGATGTATAGATGCCTTCAGTAGAAAAGGCATCGACGAAGATATTACAAGCTTTTGCACTTTTCATTCCAGCTCACTTCTAATACTTCGCATGAGACTTTAACAAAAAAAATCCCGTACATATATGCCCTATTAGAAATATCTTACACACAATATATCTCCCTTTTCATGTCTTGCCTGTAGAAATGGATAGCAATAGTGACACGTACACAATGATATCGCGTGTAGACATCATCCTCATAGATGGGGTATGGCTACGGTAATGAAAAACACGGCAAACACAAGAAATCTCATAAAGGACAAACCCTGAAGTTTTAGCTAAGGAACAAAAAAGATGAAACAATTTTCTATCTTTCCTATCCCCCCCCCCTTACCCCCTTTTCTCTCTATGTCACTGTCTCTCTCTGTTTCTGGCCATCTCTCCATATCATGTTTCCACCCTCCCTCTCCTCCCATCCCAGACAGTGCAGAATGCAGGCAGGCAGGCAGGCAGGCAGGCCCGTTTCCACAACACGGAGCTTTGGTGCATGATGATTTGATTTGCCGGCATGCAGCTTACTACGGCTGCATCCTGTGGCTGTTTCAAGACTCGCTGCCCGCAATTAGCTGCTTTCCCTGGGGGATGGAAGCCTTAAAAATTTTTTTTTTTAGCTCACGCTGAAAAAAAATGGCTGGAGGATGAATTGCTGTTGCTGGTCAGCTTTATCCTAACAGAGGTTCCTTTGCAAAAAGCCGTGGAAAGATTACGTCAAACTGATTATCATCTTGTCCATTAGTTTGAATTAAAATCAAACAGTCATTACAAATGTTCGATCAATATTTACAAACATTCTTTGAAAAAAAAGCCCCCCCCCCCCCCCCCCCCGGCAACCAACCAAACTTGCATTGTTTCAGTGATGTTAACAATGTTTAGTACAACTAGTTCGTCAAGAACGATATTGGAATGAACGCCCGTTGATGATGATAATAAAAGTTTACATTTGGTATTCCATTTCATAGGCTACTTGGTGCTACTACTACATGCATACATAACGCACGGCCCATCACTCTTCTTTCTCCATCTCTAAAACAGGGAGTTCTCTCTCTCTCATTCTCTCTGTCACTGTCTGTCTGTCTGTCTGTCTGTCTGCCTGCCTGTCTGTCTGTCTGTCTGTCTGTCTGTCTGTCTGTCTGTCTCTCTCTCTCTTCTCTCTCTCTCTCTCTCACTCTCTCTCTCTCTCTCTCTCTCTCTCTCTCTCTCTCTCTCTCTCTCTCTCTCTCTCTCTCTCTCTCTCACTCCCATTTATGAGGACCTAGGAAACAAATTTCTCAAAGATTCAACAAGATTGCCTTTTGCCCCTGCTACAGAAAGCTGCAATAACATTGCACGTATATAATCTATCGCGATATATTTTTTTATGCAATTAAAAGAAGTAAAATAAAATTGTAAACATTATTTTCATGTTGATGAGTTCCCAAGTATATAAAACATTGTGGTCTATGAATAGTGTGATGTGTATTTGTGTCAACAGTGAATATTCATGTCATGGCTGATGTGATATGCTTGTTTTCATAATCATTGTGCCCTTCAACTTTCACTTTATGTTGGTAGTAGTATGTTTACAACAGTTGTCATGAGCCCATTCCCTATGCCCAATTTGCTTTTGTATTGTGGCCAAAAGCCGACGTACGGTAAAAGTCTGAAGCCTGAAATCTTTCCCCCTCTCTCTCTCCCCACCCCCCTCCTCTCTGCCTCTCTCTCTGCCTCTCTCTCTCTGTCTGTGTTTGTCTGTCTCTTTCTCTCGCATTCTCTCTGTGTGTGTGTGTCTGTGCTCTTACTATCGCATTCTCTCTCTCTCTCTCTCTCTCTCTCTCTCTCTCTCTCTCTCCTCTCTCTCTCTCTCCTCTCTCTCTCTCTCTCTCCTCTCTCTCTCTCTCTCTCTCTCTCTCTCTCTCTCTCTCTCTCTCTCTCTCTCTCTCCTCTCTCCTCTCTCTCTCTCTCTCTCTCTCTCTCTCTCTCTCTCTCTCTCCTCTCTCCTCTCTCCTCCTCGCTCGCTCGCTCTGCTCCTCTGTTGTGTGGTGTGTGTGTGTGTGTGTGTGTGTGTGTGTGTGTGTGTGTGTGTGTGTGTGTGCGTGCGCGCGCACGCGCGTGTGTGTATGCAGTTTTGTCATGTAGGATTGTTGTGTATAGCCTTCTGTGCAATGCATGTGTGCATATGTGCATGTCTGATGCATTTTCCAGCCCTTTTCTCGACTCTCGTATACTTGACATTTCCTTGCTCTTCTTCTGTCTTTTTCTTCTTTCCTATTCTTGCAGTTCTTCTTCTTCTGTTTCTTTTTCTTCTTCTTTGTTGCTACTGCTGCTTTAGATGTTTGCAAAAGTTTTTGCCTTGAGGACAGGAGGAAGAAGCATAACATATGAAAAAATCTTGCTGTGATAAATTTTGAGAAAATGTGCCCAAAAGTGTGCACATTTCCAGCATGTCTGCCTATTGATTGAACTGGTGAGATTCTCGGCAAATAATTCTGTACCATTAGTTCATGGAGAAACTAGGCATCAGACTGAGTTTAATGTGTGTGTGTGTGTTGTGTGTGTGTGTGTGTGTGTGTGTGTGTGGCGTGCGTGTGTGTGTTGTTGTGTTGTGCGCGCATGCGCGTGTGTGCGTGTATGCGTGCGTGCGTGTGATCTGTAAAACAAAAATAGCACAGATATTGTTCTAGAACTCTCGGGTCTTGTTCTTTTCTCATCTCCCCTAGTTGTTCAGCTTTTCTTTGCTTTTCTGTCGCCCATTTCCATTCCTCTTCACATTCCTTTCAGGCATGTTTGTCCACAAACTCTGCAACACTTGTGACACAGTTGAAAGCAAGGTTATTTTTTTTATCGTGCTTTGTTGTGTTGTTTTTCTTTTCCTGTTTTCTTTCCATACTCTTTCAGTGCTACCATTCCGCACAGTCATGCCGAGTTCATGATATAGCCAAACTCAAGTGGGTGGCATCGTCACTCCAGTGTAGAAGTTCACTTGAATCATCAACAGCAGGGCATCACGAGGCCACCAACCGGAGAAGATCTTGCTGGGTAACCTCGGCGATTAATCAGTTCCAACAGTAGCTTATTACCGATGCTAGACTTAGTGAATGGAGACCATACTTCATAATCTCAACATTATTTAACATGATTCTGCCAATTCCGAAAAGTTTTTCACCACAAGCATTAATCTATAGGAAAAAAAAAGAAATTGTGTGACGAGAGCAGAAAATAGAGACACCCTCAACCTGAGATGCCTCCTGTACTATAAGATGACGCGCATTCACGAAACTTCTGCACAAATACTTTTTATGTTAAAAAATCCTTTCCTAACACATTCTATCAGGTTGGAAAGATGAAGATCTTGCAGGGTAGTTAGTGCAATATCCTTTAACGCAGAAGGCCAAAAGTAACAAGGTAGCATTGATTTAAGAGATGGTGTCGAGGATTTAGAAATATTTGTGCTCCAAGCAAAGCGTGAGAACGGTGTGCCTGAGGGTGTAGACACAAACGCGTTTCTGCTCCGAGGCGTGGACACGAACGAAAGTGTGTGTAAACAAAGGCCCAGGATATTGTTTCATCCGCTGTATTACTTAACCCCATCAGTCCAGCATCCCTTCGCTTCCACCAATACCTGGAGAGATTGCAGTCTTATCCTTGTCGGAACTGGAGCTAGGGGACGGGATAGCTCAGTGGTCAGAGCGCTCGCTTTCCCCCAGCCAGGTGAAGCAGCGTCGAGCGTGGTTGCCAATTGGATGGGTGACCGTTTGCGCGCCTAGGCTACAGTACAGTTCCCCCAGTTCACCCAGCTGTAAATGGGTACCTGGCCAGATTTTTTAGGGCAAAATTGGTTTTACATTGAAGCGGTCCCTTTTTTTGGGGCCCCTTTTTCCTTTTCCCTTTTTTTTTTTTTAAAAAACGGGAAAAAAAAAAAACCCCCCCCCCAAAAAAAAATTTTTTTTTTTGGCCCCCTTTTTTAAAAGGGGGTTTTCCCCCCTTTCCCCTTTTTTTAAATTTTTTTTTGGGGTTTTTTTTTTAAAAAAAAAAAATTTAAAAAAAAAAGGGGGGGGGTAAAAAAAAAATTATTTTTGGTTTTTTAAAGGGGGGGGGGGGGGAAAAGGGGAAGGGGGGGGGGGGGGGGGTTTTTTTTTTTAAAAAAAAAGGGGGCCGGGGGGCCCCCCAAAAAAAAAAAATTTTTTTTTTTTTTTTTTTTTTTTTGGCCCCCGGTTTTTTTTCCCTTTACAAAAAAAAAAAAAACCCCCCCCCCTTTTTTTTTCCCCCTTTAAAAAAACCCCCCCCCCCCCCGGGAAAAAACCCCCCCCCCCAAAAAAAAAATTAAAAAAAAAAATTTTTTTTTTTTCCCCTTTTTTTTAAAAAAAAAAAATTTTTTTTTTTAAGTTTTTTTTTTTTTTTGGGGGGGGTTTTTTTTTCCCTTTTTTTTTTTTTTTGCCTTTTGGGGGGTTTTTTTTTTTTAAAAAATTTTTTTAAAAAAAAAAAAAAAAAAAAAGGGGGGTTTTTGGGGGGGGGGGGGGGGGGGGGGGGGGGGGGGTTTGGGGGGGGGGGGGGGGGGGCCGGGGGGGGGGGGGGGGGGGGGGGGGGGGGGGGGGGGTTGGGGGGGGGGGGGGGGGGGGGGGGGGGGGGGGGGGGGGGGGGGGGGGGGGGGGGGGGGGGGGGGGGGGGGGGGGGGGGGGGGGGGGGGGGGGGGGGGGGGGGGGGGGGGGGGGGGGGGGGGGGGGGGGGGGGGGGGGGGGGCCCCCGGGGGGGGGGGGGGGGGGAAAAAAAAAGGGGGGGGGGGGGGGGGGGGGGGGGGGGGGGGGGGGGGGGGGGGGGGGGCCCGGGGGGGGGGGGGGGGGGGGGGGGGGGGGGGGGGGGGGGGGGGGGGGGGGGGGGGGGGGGGGGGGGGGGGGGGGGGGGGGGGGGGGGGGGGGAAAAAAAAAAAAAGGGGGGGGGGGGGGGGGGGGGGGGGGGGGGGGGGGGGGGGGGGGGGGGGGGGGGGGGGGGGGGGGGGGGGGGGGGGGGGGGGGGGGGGGGGGGGGGGGGGGGGGGGGGGGGGGGGGGGGGGGGGGGGGGGGGGGGGGGGGGGGGGGGGGGGGGGGGGGGGGGGGGGGGGGGGGGGGGGGGGGGGGGGGGTGGGGGGGGGGGGGGGGGGGGGGGGGGGGGGGGGGGGGGGGGGGGGGGGGGGGGGGGGGGGGGGGGGGGGGGGGGGGGGGGGGGGGGGGGGGGGGGGGGGGGGGGGGGGGGGGGGGGGGGGGGGGGGGGGGGGGGGGGGGGGGGGGGGGGGGGGGGGGGGGGGGGGGGGGGGGGGGGGGGGGGGGGGGGGGGGGGGGGGGGGTTTTTTTTTAAAAACCCCCAAAAATTTTTTTTAAACGAACTTTTTTTCCCCCCCTTGGGCCCCCTCCCCCCCCCCCCTTTTTCCCCCCCCCCCCCCCCTTTTCCCCCCCCCCCTCCCTCCCCCCCCCCCCCTCCCCCCCCCCCCCCTCCCCCCCCCCCCCCCCCCTTTTCCCCCCCTTCCCCCCCGGGGGCCCCCCCCCCCTCCCCCCCCCCCCCCTCCCCCTTCCCCCCCCCCCCTTTTCCCCCCCCCCCCTCCCCCTTCCCTTTTTTTTTTCCCCCCCCTTCCCTTCCCCCCCTTTTTTTTCCCCCCCCCCCCTTTTCCCCCTTTTCTTCCCCCCCCTTCCCCCCCCCCCCCGGGTCCCCCCCCCCCTTTTTTTTTTTTCCCCCCCCCCCCCCCGGGGGGCCCCAATTTTTTTCAAAGGGGGAAAAAAAAAAAAAGGGGGAAGGGGGGGTTTTGGGGGGGGGTTTTTTTTTTTTTTTTTTTTTTTCCCCCCTTTTTTTTTTTTCCCTTCCCCCCCCCCTTTTTTTTTGGGTTTTTTGGGGGGGTTTTTTGGGGTTTTTTGGGGGGGGGGGGGGGGGGAAAAAAAATTAAAAAAAAAAGGGGGGGGGGGGGGGGTTTTTTTTTGTGGGGGGGGGGGGGGGGTTGGTGGGGGGGGGGGGGTTTTTTTTTGCGGGGGCCGGCGTGGTGGTGTTTTTCTTTTTTAAATTTTTAAAAAAACCCCCCTTTTTTTTCCCCCTTTTGGGGGGGGAAATTTGGTGTAAAAAGGGGTTTTGGGGGTTTGGGGGTTTTTTGGGGGGGGCCCCCCCCCCGGGGGGTTTTTTTGGGGGGGGGGAAAAAAATTTTTTTTTTTTTGGGGGGGGGGGTTTTTTGGGGGTGGGGGGGGTTTTTTTGGGGGTTTTTTTTTTTTCCCCCTTTTTTTTTTTAAAAAAGTTTTTGGGAGGGGGGGCCCCGGGGGGAAAATATTTTTTAAAAGGGAGGAAAACCCCCTTTTTAAAAAGGGGGCCCAAAAAACCCCCTTTTTTAAAAAATTTTGGAAAAAAGGGGGGGGAAAAAAAAAAAAGGGGGGGGCAAAAAAAAACAAAAAAAAAAAACCAAAAAAATTAAAAAAACAAACCTTTTTTTGGGGGGGTTGGGGGAAAACCCCCCCCGGGGGCCCAAAAAAAAAAAAAAAAAAAAAAAAACAAAAAAAAAAAAAAAAAAAAAAAAAAAAAACCCCCCCAAAAACCTTAAAAAAAAAAAAAAAAAAAAGGGGGGGGTTTGGGGAAAAAAAAAATTTGGGGAAAAAAAAATTTTTTTAAAAAAAAAAATTTTGCCAAAAAAAAAAATTTTTAAAAACAAAAAAAAAAAAACCCAAAAAATTTTTTTTTTTTTTGTGTTGGGGTGTGTGTGTGTGTGGTGTGTGTGTGTGTGTTGTGGTATGTGTGCGTATGTTGAGTGTGAGTGTGTTGTGTGGTGTGTGTGTGTTGTGTGTGGGGTTGTGCGCGCGCCGCGCGCGTGTGTGGACACGTTGTGTGCGCGTGGTATTTGTATGTGAGCGTGTGCGCGCGCGCGCGCGTGCGTGCGTGCGTACGTGCGTGTGTACATACACGTGCTCTAGTCTGATGGTAATCCCAGTTCGATTTTGTCCTCCTCTTCGATCCCTGTCTGTGGAGAGTTTGTGTAAAGTCTTAAGGGTTGGCAGATTCATGAGGTACTGTCCAAAGGGATGTGGCATCGCCACTACCCAGAATGGGTCTCTCATTTACTCTGGGATTGGAACCGAAAGATTATTGTCTTCAGTGTGTGTGTGTGTGTGTGTGTGTGGGGGGGGGGGGGTAGTGGTTTGGTGGTGTTTTGCGTATGCTTGGTTAGAACAGGCAGCAGTTATAATGATGGCAGTGGGGACCAGCGGTGCAGGGCCACAACTGATTGATGTCTGTAGGGCAGCCTTCTGTTGGCAGCTGGAGCAAACCCGGGTCTGCTTGTTAGGTAGAGTTGG